>VZSC01010778.1:289301-307144 GCA_013398225.1 Steatornis caripensis
GGCACAAGGGTGCTTCTCTGATCAGTGCTCCTTCCAAAAGAGCAACGTACAGGTCTCCAGAGTGACTTGCCCCCAAAATGAATGGCAGGAGAGACAGAGTGAAGGAAGTCTGACATCCAGGGGAGTGGGATTCTGCTATGGAAACAAAGCAAAATGTCTTCATAAGATTGAGATAGGACAGGGGAGAGAGCACTCAAATCTCTGAAAGAGAAGAAACTAGAAATAAGGGGCAAAGGGAGGAAGCTGGAGCTGCAAGGTGTTACAGAAAGGAGGAATAAAATAAAGGAATCCTATGTTTCCTGTAAGTCACTTTGTAACCTCTGGAAACAAAGGTGGATTCAGCATCTTCTGTCTTTTGCTCCAGTGTGTAACTTCATTGTTTTATCTTAAGTATTGCTTTTATGTGTATACTTAAAAGGACCAGAAGACTATTTGCACTGGGTGCGTATGGGGACAAAAAAGTGCTTTGTAACATGTAATGGGATGACAACATGGGTCTTTTCTGTTACTAGGTTGAGATCCGAGTAACAAAATTGCAATTCTTTATTAATTCTGGTTTTATGTATATTACAGGTATTAGACATTGTAATATTGGTTTGTGTATATTGGGGGGAATGTAAACCAGCTGTTTCAAACTTAGGCAATCGACTTCTTAACTTTGTAATACAGGTATTCTAGAAACATTATCTTCTATGGGATTAAAAAATTTGTACTCTTTTCTGTGTTTCCTCTATCACTTTAAAAATTTGGATACTGCTTAACTTGAAAATTGCAAAAGTCTTTTCAATCTGGATGACTCAGTCAAGGCTAGTATTAACTTGTAAAAACCTTTGAAAAAGCACTTACATTGGTTTGCATTTTGGAGTGTTCTGTCCCACTGTGCTTTCTGCCATTCCTTATGTTTTGGTGCTTCTTTGGATATAGCTTAGTATTATACAAACCATTAAAAAACCCTAAGCAAACCCAAAACCACAGCAACAACCAAAAAACCAAACTGTTTGGGGAGTGAAGATTCCCTCCCACTGCTGCAATGAATGAATGAATGCCAGAACTGTAGAGGAAGAGGTAGAAAAGGGCCAGAATCACTTTCTTCTTGAGTTTGTGCTTATTCAGCAGCAATACCAACGCAGCAGCAGTTGCAAGTGCTTAACTTTCTGTGTGCCTGCCTGCTGAAGTCCACGTCTCGTGTGAGCAGTCCTCTCTGTTGCTCGAGTCCTGTGAAAGGACTGGGATCAAAGTCGAAACGCGGTCTGCCCTTCCTTTATGGGCATAAACTATCAGATGTACAAAATATATTGTTTAATAAGGCTTTTAGTGTGATAAATTGATTGTACCTGCGATGCGGTGTTGGCCTGAGTAAGGGTGGTCCTGACTTGTCGGTCACTGGAAGGGTTTACTGGTCACTGAGCCTTGCCCCCATCCCGCTCTGGCCCAGCTCGCACTTCCCTTTAGGAAGCACAAAGAGCTGCCGCCCTCTCTGCGCCTGCAGCCGGCTGGAGTGCCGGCACCGTGCGGGTGCCCGTGCCCGGGCGGTCAGGGCGTCGTCGAGCGGCGTGGGAGGGCGGCCGGGCGCGGCCCCTCCGAGGTGAGGGGCGGGACTGGCCGCCAGGGGGCGCTCCGGGGTCGCATCCCCTCGGGGGCGCTGCTGCCTCGGCCCCTGCTGAGGGTGGGGGGTACGGCTGGGGGCCCCGGTTTGAGTTCTCCCCTGCTGTGTTTGAATTAATGCCTTACTTGATCTGTCGGCTGGCTTAGGGATGCTGAAGCGGGGGTGGGGTGGGGGGGTGGGGAAGAGCTGTGTTTGTCTTAAAATTGATATGAGAAACAAGTTTAAAGGAGTACTCTGAATATCAACGTCGCAGTCACTGAAAAGACGGTAAAGCTAAGCCAGGTCTCTTGATACTGACAGTTAATGTTTTGACATCGTTGTAGTCATTAGTGATTTTAAACTGTCTACACTGTCATTTCAGTGTTCTTTTTGCTAAGATCTGGGCATTTGATAATGCATTTAGGTGCATGTTTTCTGTTGATAAAAGCTGTGTGGCAATGAGACAAAACCCTGTAGTTTTAATTGTACGACAAATTATGTCTGTTAAATCCATCACACTTCCAGCACAGTTCTATCAATACTACATCCAAACTATACCTCTCTCAGAACAAATGAAAACCGTAATATGCTAGTGATGTAAAGTTGCTCTATGGAGACAAGTGTCATGCATCCATAGTGATGCTGCTGCCGTTTCATTTATATTCCTGTGGATTTATTTTTACCTGTTTTTATTCTGATATAGTAGAGAACATACAGATAATTAACATGCATATATGAGCACATCAAAACTTATAGGAGTTTTATTCTGGCCATGTTGTTTTTAGGCCCTGAGACCATCGTGCTTTGGAACAGCAGACTCTTTAGGCAGTTAGCATTGTTTTGGCACCTAAAGTTAATTTTTATTTAACTGTAATTTAATTTTTATTAAAATGTTTTACTATAGTGAAATCTGACTTCCCCTCCATGAAACTCAGCATTTTATGCTTTGTAGTGTGATGCAGCAAAACTCCCTCCTATTGCATAAAGTGCAGTGTGCTTTGTAGAAGATTACTTCAAATGCTACCAAATACATAAAACTGACTAAATGGAAGTAAGATTAAATGTTAGCACAAATTTTTTTTAAAAGAGCTTTCCTGTGAAATATTTGAATGTATCTTTTTAAATGTGGCCACTTCTCTAATTGTAATATTTCTCTTTTTTCTTTTTTTTTTTGGGGGGGGAGGCGGGCAGGGATGGAGGTCTCATTTTGGCTATATACCCTTACTAGGAGAGGAAGAGCTTTTAAAATCATGCTTGTTTGGGCCTCAGTCTGATGATATTGTCTGGAGAGACAGCTTCTCCAGATCTACTAATGTTTTTGAGCGGGGTTTTTTTGGTTTTTTTTTTTTTTTTTAGCTTAGTTAACATAGTGGTATGTGAGACACCTTTTTGCTGTGCGTGGAACCATCTGCATCTGAATGCTCCTGGTCCTGGTTAGTTAAGGGCTGAATATCAGGACAGATGGCTCAAAGGAAAAATAACTATGAAATGGCATTTCTGCCTCTTTAGGAGCATTGTTTTAAAGCACATACCAAAAGTATCTTGATGCTGTTGCCAAACAGGAGCTGTTCAGAGCTCAGAATGTATAGGTTTTTATGACTTAGCTTATTGGTGCATTTCATGTCATGGAATAATCTTTTCTAAAACACTGAGTGATATTTTCGACCTTTAAAGTGGCAATTTGAAAAAGTTCAATCAGATGTCTCCCCCTCGCTTCTATTAATGAAGGTATAATGACAGCATCTAGACCTGAAAGGCCTGTTTGAAAGTTTATAGAAGAGACCTATGAGGTAAAGATATTCTTTGTTTTAATCAAGTAACCAAGTGAATCAAGAGCTAGCTTCAGCTCTTTGTGATCAGGCTGTTGTGGTAGTGACAATATCTGTAGCTGAGGTAACTGTATGGTTTCAGCTCCTTCCCTATTAGAAAAGGGAAGGTAATATTAAAACTGGTAGTTTAGGAAGATTAGGTGTGTGGAAGGTGAAACTGCATGCTTGGATAGGTGAGAGAATGTAAAGCATATATGTTACCCAGTGAAGGAAGAGAATATATTCCGTGTTTCCTGTGTGGCTGTATCTCTTAATCGTGAAGTGCTGTACAAATGTGACCCATAATACAGATTAACACCTTTTTGGCCGTTTAAATGGCACTCATCTGCTGTCTGAGTGAGAGCTGCGGGCAGCAGGGGATGAGGACACTGAGTAATTCCTGCTGCAGTTAGAAAGAAGTCCTGCCATGCTGTTCTGCACCCTCGGACTTTACACAGTTCTAGACTCATGAACTCTGGAGACATGCTTGTTAGAGTGTTGGTGTAATAATGGCAATTGTATTTAAATAAAATAATCCTATTGAGGTAATTTTTGTCTAGCAGTGCTTGTCAGTTGTTCAACAGGGACAGGTACACAAGCCAGATCTCCAGGTCAGCGTTCAGTTGAGTGCACCACGAGACCATCTGTTAGTTTGGTTTCTTGATTTGTTTTTTGTTGCAAATTTTTACTCTTTCACTTAGGTTCTCTGGAAACAACTCCTTATTATACAGCATTCGTCTGTTTTCAGAGTGGGTATGTTCCCTTCGCTGAGTAACGTGGAATTCAGTGTCTGGGGGGAGGAGGAAGTAGAAGGGTTAAGTAGTCCCTAATCTTATAATTTAGGACTGTTAATGGTACATAGACGTGGAAATTCTAAATCTGGCACTTACTAACTAAGGTTAAAAGGTAGAGAATTCTTAAAGTTGAGTGTATCAGTATCTCTGAATTACTGCTGCATAATTTCCCTTCCATTGTTTATTTTGTCTGTCCTGTAGCTTTTAGTAAATATTGTCTCCAGGCATTTGAGGTTAAAAAGTTCAATAGGACTTGGTTTAAAAAAAAAAATCTACTGCAGGAAATGTTTGTGTAGAATAAAAAGTGCAAGGGGAATAGAGACCTCTGTATTTCACAGTCTATTATTGAGACTTGGCATGTGCAGTTCCTTATCTTCCCTTCCCCTAAGAGAAGTACCGTTATTTGTTACCAGAGAGGACGCTGCACAAACTGGAGAATTAAAGAGTATTCTGTTTGTGTGAGTTGGGCTTTCTTAGCCTGTCTTAACGTCATTCAAAGAAATAGTAAAGAAGCCTTTCTGCTTCTAGTGATGAAGCTGCACCTGTTTGGGATTAAAGTCCTTGAATATGCTAATGTAGGTGCCATTTAACCTGAGATTTGAAAATGCTTCTTTTGGTGATGTCCCATAGTTGTCTGTTACATTATTTAAGATGTTACTTATGCTTATGCTTGGTGGAGTAGTGCTGGAACTAGTAAAGGTAGCTTTAAAGTTTGTCTGATAAACTGCTCTGTGGCTGTTGGATTTCTATTCAGCAGGAATGCCAAAGATGAGGTAAGGGATAGCTTCCAGGTTTGAATTCTCATCACTTGCATTTTCTGTGCCTCTCATTAGTGGAAGAAGGTGAAAGCTTTTTGCTGTGGAGAGATGACACTCTGAGAAGATGAATTTCTCTTATGCTCTCATTTTCCTGTGGCCCTAGAATGAGAGTGCTGTGTGGGAGCCCCATGCTTGTAGTTCACTTTAGTACTTACTTGAAAGATTTGGGCCTAGTTCATCTAAAGCTGAGCCTGACACGTAACACGACCAAATTGCCATCTCTTTGGTTTGAACAAATCTCTGAAGTGAAATATGCAGATCCTCTTCCATCTTCTGTTTTCTAGAAAATTGCAATGCCTAGAAATATTTTTTAAATGCCTCCAGCTGTGGATGGAATTAGAAGATCTTCAGATAAGGATTTAATGGTCTGGGTGTAGCATTGCAAGAATATTTACATTACGTGCAAAGTGGTCAGCTGCACCACCTTACTTTGGCAAATCCTGTTGTTTGCCGCAATTTCGTTTTAAACACTTCACCTCTGCACCGCAATAAGACCACTTTAATGTTACTGATGGTCACCAGACCAGGATAATGTGGGTGTGGTGTCTTGTTTTGTTTTAATTTGCAATGATAAATTTTAAAGCTAGCTCTTTTGATCTGTCTTGCAGGGTAGTCCCATGGGTAAGTTGTGATGATGCATAGAAAGTGTGCTGCTTTATACTATGATAGTAGTGGTAGTTAAAGCTAATGTTGTTGCTGAGGTTAATGCTGTCATGCTGTAGCAGAGGTATGAGAGAAATTCTTCTGCCTTATGCTTCTATGAACTGATCTTATGGTCTAGTGAGTGGTTAAATGGTAGCTTTCTACTTGTACAAGTGAAGTCATTTGCTTCTGCTATAAGGAGAATAGGTATTCAAAATGTTGAAGACCTTGCAGAACACAAGGTAATCAATGCATTTGGCCATACTATTGAAAAACCCAGATTACCTTCAATTTTTCGTTCCCTCCCTGTCCTCTGCTGAAACTGACTATTGTGATGGTCTCAATGTGTGATAATACTGCAGGAAAAAGTGAAATAGTACTTGGAAGGAAAAAAAAATACAAAAGATACTATGAGATATGTGAGTTTAGTTGCATTAGAGGACTGTATTACTTCCTAGTTGCAGTTAGATTTCTGGTGGTTAAAATTTCTGTAAAACATTTAGTAGAAGGTTGAATAGTTCTTCTGGTGTGTATTATTATAGTCTCTTCTGGGGCCTCTAAAGGATACAAAGGCAGAGATAGATTAAATTGGGTTTCCAGTTTCTTGAAAGTGCCACTGAAATGTTGATTTCCATGGTAGTTGTTTTCTTCTGAAATATGGAAGTACCATCTTAGTTAATCTGCTTGGTGAAGTGTGGAAACACTAGAGCTCTCAATAGTCTAAACAGATCTCAGCAAGGAAACCCAGCACACGTTTCGGAACTTTTCCACTGTTTGGACAGTTCAGTAGTCTAGAAAAAAATGCACTGAATAGGAAATCATTGTTAATGTATACTTAAATTGAAATAATGTTATGACAAACACATTCAAAAGTAAATACAAGTCTCCTATAGCTACAGGTTGGTTGTTTTTTGTGTTCTAGGTAAGTAGGCTCAGTTGTTTCAAAAACTAATTAGATTTTTATGTGTTGAAGGAATGGAGTGAGTGATAAAGTGAGTTGTCAAGCTGTTGTTAGTCAAAACTGCCACTTTAGTGACCCTATCCTTTCTTCAGACTTCTTGGAGTCTGTTTCTTAGAATTAAGGAATAGCATGAGCTCTTGGAGGTTCTGTTGCTTTCCAACAGCTGATTTTAAGTTCATCATGCTGGGATTTTCATAATCAAGGAGTTAGAGGAATATCTAATTTTGTTAGGGAGTCAGTTATGTTTGGGAAATCTTCACACAATCCCTGTTTAGCATTAAAATATCAAGACACTTGAGGCAAGACCAAGATTGCATGCAAACCAATATTGAACTGACATTAATGGCTAGTTGGATACTATCGACACACGTCAGTCATCTTACAGTCTTTTAGTGCTATCTTACTAAATACAGCAAAAAACCTGTTGATTGTGACTGAGTGTTATAACATATTTATATTTGGAATTTTAGTCTTTGGGACCGGAAAACCCAGATAGGTCCTTTGAGCAACCAAGTTGAGAGAAAAGTTAAGTGTGTAAGTTGTATCTGTTTATATCTTACAATTTTGAGATACAAATATGACTTACTTCAAAGCAGTATCAAGATCTTTCTTAGTTGAGAGCAAGCAGATCCTAAACGTATTTTTTCTGTCCTATCTCCTCACTGTCTTGCAGATTTTGGAGCTTGAAATGCCTATTGTAGTAACAAAGGCTTCCCAAGTTGAACAAATGTTATGATCACTGTGTTTGGATATAGCAGAAACTGCTAATTTTAAGAGTAGCATCTTGGCAGATTATTTTGATGACCATCTGTATGTGGTGGTGGTGTGTTGCCAACTGTTCAAGTAGTGTTGCCAGAGTTGGGTTTGGGATTTGTTAGAGCTATAGTGGCAGAGGCCTAAGCAGACAGGCAGGATTTTGAAAATTTGAGGATATTCCTGGCTTTGCCTTTCCTGCACTCACTTTGTAACATCATGTAACCTTACAGAGAACACCAGGGTAGGTGGGAATCGGGATCTGGGAAACTTGGTTGAGAGGGTGTGACTACTGAAGAACTTGTTCCGTGTTGTTGGAGGAAGAAGTGTTGACCTACTAGGTAGAAGAATAATGCAAAGAAATGCCAATGGAACATAAATACTTGTAGCTTAGTGTAGTGATGGTTAAACAGCTAGAAGCTTACCTCTCCAGTCACAGGAAAGAAATCCTCACCTGTTGTATATTTGAACTTCAAATTAAAACACAGGATCAGAATAATTACTAAGATTTTTTTTTTTACTACTGTAAAGGAGGATTGTAATGGGTATTTCCTTATATAAGCAGGAAGCTTTTGCATGTTTGTTTGGTAGGTGTAAATGTTTGAAGTGTTTCACATAGGCTTTAGTGGTGTTGGTGGTGATGATTGTAATATTAAGTAATATATTTAATTATAAAGTAATCATATTCTTACTTTTTCTGGCTTTGTGTGTTTAGGACTCTCATGTCTGCTGTTCCCCTAGAAGAAAGAGATGTGTTCTGTATTAACTGGAAACACTATCTCTTGTTTCTCCTTTGCACACTCACAGAAAGCCACAAAGAAAACTGACAAACCGAGGCCAGAAGAGAAGGATGACCTAGATATAACAGAGATGAGTAATGAAGATCTTCAAGAGCAGCTTGTGAAGTATGGACTAAATCCTGGCCCGATTGTAGGTAGGTCAGCTGAACTAGCAAATATTAATCTGTTCAACATATTTCTTGCTAAACCTCATTTCTGAGTGCTCTAAGCTTCTCTGATACAGTTGCTTATTAAGTGTGGTACCAATACTGTTGCAATCCCACTTAAGATGTTTTCATTGAAGTATTTACATTGAGAAGACTTGAAGCATTGCAGTGTAGGCAGGTCCACAATTTATTCCTTGTGTGTTCTAGGCCAGCTGGAGATGTTCCAACTTTAGTTCTGAAGCTCTGTAACTATTAGTTAAAGTTCAGTGCTGGGGTAATTAGGTCTTCTGATAACAGAGGCTGAGATCTGGGGCCTGCTTAAGTAGAAAATACATCTTGCATAATAACCTCATGGCATTGAGAGCAGAATGTGAACATGGAACTTCCCCTTCCCTAGAGCATTTCCTACTCACTGCATTGTGCAGTAATGTTTTCCTTTGATTTTTTTTTTTTTCCCCTGGCCTCTAGAACGTAGCATTCTTTCCTGCATGCTCCCCTACATCAGAAGAAGTCCTGACCCCAGCTAAATCTCCTGCCTTGGGCATTCATCTGTGATGTGAGATCAAAGCTCCTTGCCTTTCAGGTTGTACCCTAGCCTAATGACAAGGTACTCTGATTTCACAACTCTTCAAAAAAAGATGGTAGCCTGTAGCATATTGAGCCTTTTGTGGAATGTTCATGAAATCCTGGGTGGATGGAAGTGCCTGGAGTCCCATGTGTATTCAAAGTCTTATGCATAATATTTACTTTTAGCTGTTTCTGCATGCCTTCCTATTCAACCTTTTCCTCTCAGATAGTGCTCAAGTTTTGGAAAAATTCAAGTACCTCTGGGAAGATGTTCAGATTTGGACTAAGTAAATGCCTTGGTTCTTACAGGGTATGGATTCTGTTTCTTTTGAGAGTCTGCCACTTCTTTTTAAGGGTGGCTTCCTGTTGTCTAACCTCGAAAGATTTCAGATTTCTCTGCCGCTAACACCTCTACAGATTTTTGCCAGTGCAGTCCTGGCATGGAATTATGTGCTAGGCTGGATACCTTTTAGTTTTAAACAGCTGTCCTCTTAGATCAGGCGAGCCAAGCTGATGGCTAGATGCAACAAACAGAAGTTCTGCTGTTGCTGCTTACTCACACCACCTTTGATGCTTATTGGACTGAATTTGCCAGAAGGGCAAAGGTTAGACTAAGGGAGAAGAAAGGGGCATTAATGCCAGGGTGTAAAGGGTTTGAGAGGTTAATAGTGGAATCTGCTTGGAAACTGTCATCTTTGCAATATCAGTCTCACTACATTTTTTGTGAGGGCATAACAACTCATGTATTGCAGCATATGAAACAAAACACCTAAGAAGCCCGTAAGTTCCTTTTCTATAGATAAATACTTGTAACTTTCAATGTACTAAAAGGTATACATTTATCTTAAGAATTCTCTTAAACCAAAAAGTTAGAAGCCTTAGAGGTAGAGTTACATGACTAGAGGTATATGCTTTGGGCCATACAGAAGGGTTGAAAATAAAAACCGTACATTCAGAGATTCCCAAGGAATATAAAACAGCCAGGTTGTAGCAATCAAGTTGGGGAAAGATGAAAACTGTATCTTTAGCATGTATCATTCCTTGTTACAGCTACTACTAGGAAACTTTACGAGAAAAAACTGTTGAAACTGATGGAGCAAGATCCAGAACTGAAGGAACCTGTGCCTCTCCCAGAAATTTCTTCAACTGCTGAGAATACCAGACAGAATGGAAATAATGATTCTGACCAGTACAGTGACAATGAAGAAGGTAAGACTTAAGTGGAACTTGCATGTGAACTATTCAAATCAGTAATACTTGCAGTAGAAGAAGAAATAGGTATACAGGGCATGATCGTTCTATTAGGTGAGGCTTTAAGATACCACTGTAGACCATGTGAGTCATGTCCTTCATCATGCAGTACTAGCACAGTGATCAGGTGCCTGTTCTGAGAAGGGAAACTTTTTGCCACTAAACCATTCTCTTTTGTGCATTTTCCCCAGATTGGAGCCTGTAAATCTGACAATGAGAACTGTGTATTAAGTGTTCCAGTATTCTTTGCGCTTCATCTTTTAGTGCAGTTTTGTCTTATGGTGCTCACAGTAGTTATTTACTGTGGGATAGTGTATGAATGTTTGTTTATTAAATTTCTGTATTTTTAAAATGTTGTTTAATATCTCACTTGTATGACTCAGTCCTTTTTTTATGCTCTGTTCCTTATGGACTTAGTTTGAGGTTGGTTGGTTGATTGGTGTCGGGTGTGGGTTTTGTGTTTTTAATACCAAGTTTATATCAAAGTAGTATGGGGTGGGGGAAGTGCAACCTAAAACAGACCATCGTACATCTTACAAAAAGTAAAAACATTGAGGGTTTTAAAGAGTGTCTTGACCGGAATGTTAGAAGATGTTTATCTTGTGTGGGTTGGTTTTTGGGGGTGGTGTTTTTGTTGGTTTTGTTTGTTTGTTTTTTTTTTAACAGGAACTTCCACGGAGATAGGACCGAAAGGGTTGAAATACAACTAGGAACTCAGTGGATCTCCTTTTCATATTTGGCTTGTTTTTGAACTTTAATGTCTTTGCACTTTCAGGGAAGGAAGGGATGTTAGAAATCTGTTTTTTTATTTATTTTTAGGACAGCCAAGAACCCCAGTCATAACTGACAGCTATCTCCTTATACTTACATGTGCTTCTTCTAATTACCAAACTGTTCCAACACTGGGGAAAAAACCACAAAAAACAAACACACACCCATACCCTCCCACCCCCGAAAAAAAGGTTTCTATACATTAATGCTTAAAAAGCTAAGGGATATTAATAAACTCAAAATACGTAATGCTATTAGAATTTTAGAAAGGGAGTGGAAATAATACATCCTCTTACTGGTAAGGTGACTTCTAACCACTTGTCCTTCTTCTGCATCAAAAAGGAGTTTTTTATAAAAGGACCTATTTTAAAGAAAATTAAGCTGACAGCTTAAACAATGTTGAAAAGCTTCAATACCCTTACTGGAGTCAATAATATAATGGTACTTTGATTAAAGTAATTGCAGCTTGATACCAGTTTCTGAATGGTACTGCTGGATTGGTCAAATCTTATCTGAAATGTAGGATTTTTAGGACAAAACTGAAATACTTGGGTCTGATTTAAAATAATTAAGGTTGTTGTTCAAAAGTCTCTGTTCTGCATTCAGTAGAGAAACTTACCTGTGTCTCACAATGTTTTATGGAAATGGTAACTCATCTCAGAGTTATGTCTTAAAATGAATTTTTATTAAAATAAAAGTGGTTTAAATTAGTACAATAACCAGTAATGTTATAGAAACTAGTTATATTAAAACTTTTTACAGATCCGAAGGCTGAACTGAGGCTTGAGAAGAGAGAACCATTGAAAGCCAGGACGAAGACTCCAGTAGCGCTCAAACAAAGAAAAGTTGTTGAACACAACCAGGTATGTTTAATTTAGTGGCATCTGGAACAGCTACTAATTGCAGGTGATGTACTCACTAAACACCTTACTACTTTTAATGTAATCACATTTGACTAAATGGGCTATGCTGTTTTTTAAAAGTTCTTTCAAAATGCCTTCTAATACAGCATGAAAATCTTGTGAATTAACTATAGCTGCTGTTTTTAGCCTGACTGATAACATTCAAAATTACGGCCTGCTAAAAGCTGTTTGACTTGCCAGCTGCTGTAGCACCTCTTAGAGAAAAATAATAGGCAACCTTAACATGTTTAGTTTCGGAAACCTGACAGGTTTTTAAGTCAGATGGGCTGAACTTACCCTGTTGGGTGTTTGTGAACATCTTGATTCAATAAAAGAAGCTGTTTCGCAAAAAAAAAAAAAAGTTTGGAAAAAAGTTTGAGGTTTCTGTTTGGGTTTTTAGAAATGTTTTAAAATACATATACATGCATCATATTTCTGTCTGGTTTGATATTTATAGATATATTATGCATTTTAAATACAGCTGTTTAGTGACTAATTTAAATACAATACATGAAGTAATGTACTTCTGTATAAGCCTCTGTGTGTGTGTATATATATAAGTGTGTGTATGGTGTACACACATGCACTGGCTATCTATATAATATTTTTTCCTCAACTACGCTTGTAGCAGCAGTACTAGACATTAATTTGTTGGAAAGCTTCTCCTAAGAAGAAAAATACTAAATAGCAAGTTTAAATCTCGCTGTATGTACCACTTGTCCTTTACTTATAAATAGTATTAGTTCTATAGTCTTGGTGAAAGAGGGTTTTTACAGAAGCAGCTCAGGTTTTCACACTGCTGGCTAAATACTCTATTTGGTAGTTGGTGGCTGATCTGTCCTTGTGATGTGACAGTGTCAGTAAATACCCACTTCCCCAGCTTAGGTTACTTAGGATCTTCATGGTGTTATTTGTCTGACCGATAAGTAGTGGACTTGTGCTACAGGGAAGGACTTGTATACAAAACATTGAGTGACTCAAATCTGACCTGTTAATAGCTTGATGTATTTTAGCAGATCAGTGACTTTTCTTGCTAATTTGTAGTATGGTAAATGCCAGATAGGTCATGTTTAGATCATGTGAGTGTATGTATAAACATGCTTTAGCTATGGATATCTCTTAAAGCAGGTAACATGCTGCTATGTGAGCTTGGGTGATACAACGCATTTACAGAGATACATAATTATTCTGCTTATTTTTAATTGGATTTTTAGGGTACAAGCTGAACAGATTTCACTTCTACAAATCAAAACACATGTGTAGTTCAACGCAGAAAGTATTCCTTAATTTATTCAGGCAACTTCTGCTCGTGATGGTCTTTACAATGGGCATCTGAATCTTGAGGTTCTTGTATTTAAGGATTACTTTTTTCTAAATTGCTGTTCATTCAGAAATCCCTGCCAGCCTCAGTGTAATGCAGATATTTAATTCAACTATCAATACACAAAGCTTTCTAGTCTTTGGGAACCTGCTTACAGAATAAAAAGGAAGAGAGTGTGATGTATTTTTCTAGCATTTTCAAGTGATGAGTGCTTATTCAATTTTTTTGTCATCCAATTTCACTGTAATAACATTAGGTCATTACTGTGTTTTGTCTTGCAATCTTTTACACGTGCAGTATAGATGCAGTATTTTGTGACTGACATATTTGAATTACCAGTAGTTAACCAAAGGAATATCACTTAATCAAAAAATGATCTAATTTCAAAATATTGCCAAATTCATCAGGAACTCTAACTCTCTAGCTTGTTGAACCTTTTACCTTTCAACTCTTGACTATGTTTAAAAAAAAAAAAAACCAAAACCACGAAACAAAAGAAAACCTCACCAACAAAAATTTGCAGCTGCTTGAAGCCAAGAACAATGCAGTAGTTTTGGCTAGCAAATGTGTGTAGTCATATATCTTTCTGAGAAGACAAGTGGAAAATGGGGAAGATATCTTTTTTTCTTCCCTCTTCCTGTGAAATTGGGTCTTAGTTTGCAGCTAATGTGCCAACTGACTGTACTCATTCTGCAGAATTATATGTAACTGTAATGCACTGTGTGGCACTGGTTCAAAGATTATGAGGCTCTGAAGAGTGGTGGAGCTGAGTTGGTTGGTAGCATGGTGTGAGCAGGCTTATTAATCATTTCTAGATCTTGTGCAGCATTAGGCTTAGTCTAGATGTACGAAGTTGAAAAGATTGTTATTTGGCATGGTTGGATGTTCCTGTTATCTTAGGAAGAGTGCAAATACATAGTCTTTAAGCAGGCTTAAAAGAAATTTAGAAATAGTCTTTAAGCAGGTGAAAAGAAATTGCATGGGGAGGTTGAGCGGGCCTAGGGGTCTTAACAGTCAGTTAGCAGTGGATAGCTAGATGAATTTGAGCTCAGCTTAATTGCCTCCTCATAGTGAACTGGAAAAGTTGGAAGAAAGCCCTAGTTTGAATGCCCTCTTCCAGTTAGGAAGATGAATATAGAGTTTGAGCTCAAAACTGAGCCTAAGGTCTCATAGTAAATGGCACTGGACAGAAAGAAGCAGTCTAAACAACTTAAATCTGAAGAAGTCCTAGGTGTGTAGAACTGCTCTTTGTCCTTGAGCCTTTTTATAGTGACATTCTACATGTGCTGTGTTCCCCTACTTCTCCCTGCATTTTTTTATTGACTACCTGTATAGCTGAGCTTATTAAAAATAAAACATGCAGCATTGCAGCTGCTGGCATAAAAAATTCATATGGCATACACCCAGTAAAAAACTTCGTAGGTGACGGCTGAGGTAAACTTGTAATCTGTAGCTTCACTGCTCATGAGTAATATGATAGTTAAAAGCACATACTGAATCATACTTGCATACCACACCATTGTAACTTTGTCTGGTTATATATGGGGTGTTGTACCTAAAAATGCATATTACATTCTTGCATATTACATAGGGTTTATTTAGTTCAGATATTTGTGGGATAAGCGGACAAGGCCTGCGCAGTTGACAGTGAAGATAACTATAGCTGTAGGCAATAATTTTTTTTTTAATCTTGTCTGAGGAATATGCTCTGCTGAAGTCTGGATGGATGTTATGCAGTAGATTCTGTTTTTTCCTAGACTTTTCATGCAAGAAAAAACATGTAGGTTTGTACTTAAAATGCATGATGGACAAGCATCTGAAGAACTAAGGAGAGAGGTGGCTATTTACTGAAGTACTTACAACTCTTCATGAGAAGAAAACATTCATAGTTAAACAGCCTGGGGTAGGGGAGCTCTCCATTAGTAGGATGAGGGAATTGCCTTACTGCTTTCTTGAGTGGAATGTGTTTAAGTGGAACCATCTGAAATCAGTGTTTTTCTCTAAGCTTCTAAAGAATGCCTCTCAAACAGAAAGTGTATGAGGGTGAGGTGGGGAGCTGTGATTGAAGGTTGCAGGTTAAGCTTTTCTTAATAGTCTCTTCCCTATTAAGGGAAGGACACCAGCCAGTGTATGGTGAATGTATAACGAGAGGTTGAGAGATCTTTCATCAGAAATTTGTTTAAATTGAAAAGAATATTGGAGACTTAGGCTGAAATCTGCAGTTCTGTATGAAACATCTGAATCTGTTTGGGCTTGAGGTCTGTGCATAAATAGACATCGTTAAATTTTCAAAGTATTTCAGTGACTTTGAAGTGGAACACTTGTGCTCCCTCTGCTGGGTATGTAGCAGCTGTAATACAGAACTTAGGGTAAGAATCATAAAGCTGCTCAGCTTCTAGTTTCACTGGAGTAACTTTGAAGGTACAAGTGAGGAATAGATAAAAGGGCATTGTTAGATGGGTTTTTTCCTCCTCTTTATAAATAAATACTTTCCATCCTGCGCTCCTAGCACATACTTTTGGGGCTAATACTGTTCCAGTGAAGTTATTTCTGCGGTTGGCCCTGTAATTGACAGTTGCACCGGTCTGTATAACTTCCATCAGCACCAAGTGTAACTTTCAAAAACTTGGTAATACATCAGTGCATGAGGTGTTAATGTGCAAAGATTTCAGTATTAACAAAGTAATAGCTTTCATTTTTAAACTTCACCAAATAAAAAGGAAAATCTTATATATAATCTAGAAGAAGCTGGCTCTCATCTCCCTTCCCTCCAGGTCTGTTTGGAATTAGTTCTGAGGAGGATTTTTTTCTTTGAGCATAAAACTTGAAATAAAGCACAGGGAAGGATCTGCATTTGTTAATGGCTGTAAAAGTTTGGCACTTCGTGTCGTAAAGATCTTTGTCAGGCTTGATCATTTAAACCTACTGCTAGTGAAAAATGTGTGAGTTTCATCTCTCTGTGGAAATTTTAAGACTATAAAACATCTCCCCTTGCACCCTATGGCCGGAGATCAATTCCTGTTGAAATGTAGGTGGCTGTGGCTAAATCATTCCCATATCTGCTTGAGAGAATAGATCCCTGTCTGGATAAAGAACAAGGTGATGCTTTCTGCTTATGTTCATGGATTAATTGTTTGGTCTAGGCAGGTAACGTAATGGGCCTGAAAGCTGGCATATCTGCTGTGCATGACTTCATGTAACTACTTGTAGCATTAGTTAGCTCACTATTGCAGTGAGCAGATTATCAGTTTTTACTGTTGGGTGTTACTTAGTTCTGTATTTGAACAATAAAGTGCTCTAACATAAGCATTGTGGTCAACACTACTCATCTAGCTAGCTAGCTATTTGTTATTGAATGTATTAGGATCCACTTTTTTTTGTTGCAGACACACTGCTTTTGGAGTATGCATGCTATTCTAGCATTTTGTTGTGAGTATCCAATGTTGAGAGCTGGCTTTCATGTGTTTGATCATGTGTTTGATGCTTGAATAGACCTTTTCTCAAGATGGAGTTACTGAGACTGTCTGGACAAGTGGATCTTCAAAAAGTGGACCTCTGCAGGCATTTTCTAGGGAGTCTACGAGAGTGTCAAGAAGAACACCAAGGAAAAGGGTGATGAGAGGCTTATTATAATAGACAAGCTTTTTTTCTCACTGTTAGGGTCCCAGTGGCTATTTTATTCAATTGTTTTCTTTTGTTTGTTTTAAACAAACAGGTGGAAGCTACAGCACTGTTGCCTGTAGATGATGCTGTAATATCAGAGAGTACTCCTATAGCTGAAACTATATTGACGGCAAGCAACGAGACCCTAGTAAATATACTTAGTAAATATATTTAATAAATCATGCAAGTGATATTCTTCTGTAATATATCTTTACTGACAGAATCATTCTGTTTTGAATGCATAGAAGGCTTTTAACGAAAGTAAGACTATTCAGTAGTCTTTGAAACCACATATTCAGTATCTGTATTAGTACCTAATGCTGTTCACTGAGATGGGACTGAGTAGACACCTAGGTCCCACCTAATGTGTTTTTGAGGGGAGGGTTGAGAAAAACCACTTCAAAAGCTTAGATATTTTCTTAATTTATTTAAGTACACGCAGAATATCTGCTTTTAAGTATGGCTTTTCTTGTGAACTAAATAGCTTTTACGTTTCTAAACGGCTTAAAAGAAACTACTTCTGGAATGATAAGCAATGTGTTTCCTGTGCTTATTTCAGAGTATCTGTTGCATAACCTTCTTGAGTTAGCTCCTAACATGCATATATTCAATGCACATAAAGGTTTTGTTGTTTGGTTCTGCCCCCTCCCCTCCCCCCCCCCTCACCCCCCATTTTGCATTTTGGCTGATTCTGAGTTTGAACAATTTTGAATCTCGGCAGGTTGTCAATAGGGTGCCTGGAAATTTCAAGCATGCAGCTCCTACGCTGTCAATCAGTGAACTCTCAGACATGCCCAGAAGAACACCAAAGAAACCACTGATGACAGCTGAAGTAAATAAATTAAAACTTAGATTGCTATTGCTTACTCTCTGTGAACAACATTCCTGTGTGTATGTGCTTACTCCTTAGTGCAGAAGGGGTGGAGGGCATCATTGCCCAGGTGGCACCCGTCAAAATAAACTAGTGTTGTCACATGGCATAAAATAGAGAAAATAAATGTATTTTTGTCTTCCCCTTTCAGATTTGGCGGGGCGGGGTGGGGGGGCAGGGCTGGGGTGGG
>VZSC01010778.1:307353-341067 GCA_013398225.1 Steatornis caripensis
GGGCTGGGGTGGGAAGTCCTTTTTTTTTTCCCCACTAAGACAAATTTGTTTTGGTGTATTGTGTCTCCTTGTGCTGCTATTTCATTAACAAAATGTAGATTTATGTTTTCTTTGAAATTCTTTGAATAGCTCAAAGGTAAAGCAGAGTTGGGTTATCTACCTTTGATCCTGTAACTCAAATTATCCTGAAAAAACACAATGTGCCTTAATTTCGGAATCAAATAGTAGGATTACTCTAGACCGAAAGCTTGAATTTAAAAAGCATCTGTAGCTTCCTGACAGTTATCAAGAAAGAAAATAATTCTTTTACTGTTACCCTATTCAAGCTGTCAAAATTATATATCTCTTGGAGAACTGTCTAAAGCACTTGCAAGTATATGTCATTTTATTAATGTAGTACTGTAATATTGTGGAATTTTACATTACAAGATAATGCTTGGCTGAATTTAAATGGAGTCCATTGCTTCATGTAGATAAAACTTGTATTAAAGCTTGTGAAGCCTGTTCTACCATGGATCCAAGATGTATGGGCTGCTGTTTGTTTATAATGTGACTGAAATGTACACTTAGCTGTCAAGTAGAAGGTTGTGGGAAAACTTGACATTCTGTTTCAAACTACTTAAGTTTTTTTTTCAGTTAGTATATTACTGTACTGTAGCATTGTTTATTACAGCAAGAAGAGACAGATTGCCCACATCAGTGCTTTTTTAGTGGTGTTGGCCACAACCAATCCTGTGATCTGCTCAATATAGCCATGATAGAGGTGATGGTTAAGTTTTTTTGATCATCTGCATCATTGGCTGGCAGGTGTATTGTATTTGTACAACGTATTTGTCTTAAAGGAAACAGAGGAGAGCACTGAATGCTTTAAGACACCAAAAGTGACCAGACAACAGCCACTAACAAAGGCTAAACTAACTTCTAAAACCTAGGATGTAAACTTCTTCAGAGTCACAGGGTTACTCATTCATTCTTAGAAATTACACGTGGTTATGGTCACTGAGATAGCTATGCAGGAGCTTTTTGTGTTGTGGTCTGTTAGGCCTATAACTGTTTTTTGCTTCCTAGGTGCTGGAGGGAACTCATACAGAAGAACGAAGAGTGGAAAGGGATATTCTTAAGGAAATGTTCCCTTACGAAGTATCTACACCTACAGGAATTAGGTATTACTGAGGTTTACAGGGGCTTGTTTCGCAGTTCTTCTAAACCTATTTAAGCTGAGAAGTATCTTTTGATTATATTGGTAGATTTCTGAGGAACAGTTTTTGCACTCTGGCTCAATGACAATTGAGAGGATCACCTAGCTCTTCTGGTCTACGTACATGGTTTTGTTAGCCAGAACAGCCTCCTCTTTATTTAAACTGGGAGTGGGAGAACAGGATAGTACTATAATAGGAATTATTACTGGAACTTCTGGATGGTGGAAGTTAAATGGAAAGCGCTTCTTTATGGTAATGGCTCACAATATTTAAGTTTTTGGCTAGATACAACTGCTTTAGGCCTACTGTTATATTAAGGAAAGATCTCCCAGCATAGATTTGTGCTTTCTTTTTGAAAGCCAAAAAGAATATTCAAGCACCCTATTTTTTTTTTCCTTTAAGTAGCAGTCCTGTTGTAGTCAAAGATTACTCTTGGCATGAATAAGGATGGCATTTAGGAAGGGCTGTTAAATTTTTCTTTGCAACTTTGTATTTGAACAAAAATTGAAACACCCCTGTGGATAATCAAGCAATTCATGAAACTTTATCCTATTTAGAGAATATGAGAAAAAGTTTCCCTATGTTAAGATGTGAAATCAGCTCCGGTATTTCCAACATGTTAATTATAGCTTCAATTTAAACTGCAGTTGCATAGTCTTACCATAAGGAGAATATTTGGTACCAGTTACTCCAGCTGTGGTATACCTCCTCACCACTCAGCTTTGTTCTCTTCCGTTTTGAGATCTATCAGTCTAGTTAAACCTGTGCCACTTTATTTTAATAAAAATCATGCATGTGCACTCCTTATATACAAGGAATTGGCAATGTATGTGGGTTTCTTAACCCAGACTGCTTTGTCTTCTGGCTTTGTATGTTGGCTTAGTGGTCGGTAGATATTTTAATGGTTGGCAACAATCTTACGTTTAGAAATCCTGATGGGGCTGCATAAGTGATCATCAAAGATACTGGTAGAGAGACACTTCCTAGAGTTTTATTGCCAGTTATGATCCATTGATTATGGGGATAGGGTGGAGCAAAGTGGCATTTGAGTGTGGTTTTTTTTAAGGAGTGTTTGTTTGAACACTGAATAATTAACCTTAAAAATAGTAATGATAGACATGTTAGAGTTTGAGAGAGATTTCAGGTACTGTATTCGCTAGAAATAATTTTTAGTTCTTTAATTAAAGTTTTCCTGTATACCTTAGATTGCTCTTTTAAATATGCAATATTTTAATGTTGGGTTTTTTTAATTAACAGTGCTAGCTGCCGTAGACCAATCAAAGGAGCTGCTAGCCGGCCAATAGAGCACAGTGACTTCATAATGGAGGAAAGTTTCTCTAAGTATGCTTCAAAATATGGTACCTCAACTGACATCAAGTCAGAGAAACCACCAACGAAAAAAGAACGCTTCATTCCCCTGTGGATAAAATTTTTTCTCTTTGTTGTTGTTTCAGTCTTCTTGTTTCTGGTTTATCAGTCTATGGAAACTAATCAAGGAAATCCTTTCTCTAAATATCTGAATATTGTCTCTCAGAGCGGTGCCAAATGAGTATCTTTCTGAAAGGCACACCTGATTTGATCTCCTGGTTTTTAATTGTAGAGAACTCTTCTGCCCTCTCACCGGCTCAAGGACTTCTTCCAAATAATGTGATTGGAACCTGATAAATTGGATAAATCGAAGCAAGATAATATTAAATGGACATCAGTAATTTTCTGGACTTTGGACTAGTAGGAGATCACTTTGCTATAGGAGTAACATTTTTTTAGATCTTTGAACTTTTTGTAGGCTTTATTTTTTTAATGTGGACATCCTTTAAATTCATTTTTGAGAAACTGTATATTTGTTTTTGCAAGAACTTGGAAGCTGAGAAGGGCAAAAATGTAGTAAAATGTGAAGCTGTGTTTTTAAAGCTTTTCCTTTGTACAGA
Organism: Steatornis caripensis; assembly: GCA_013398225.1. Classification (NCBI taxonomy): domain Eukaryota; kingdom Metazoa; phylum Chordata; class Aves; order Caprimulgiformes; family Steatornithidae; genus Steatornis; species Steatornis caripensis. The sequence continues at coordinate 310,481 of VZSC01010778.1, forward strand.
AAAGAAGTTGTACTTCTGTCTCTGTAGGTTATTGTGGAGGAGGATTTTAACACAGATGATAAAGGGAAATGCACGTTTATATGCATTTTTTCAGTAACAAAGTAACTGAATTTGATCTCTTTTAGGATGTAGGGGAGAGTACAAGGACAACTTTTTCTGTAAATTACTGTAGCTTTTTAGTAAATGTTAACTGTAAACCTGTTTGCATTTCTGTAAAAGTCTTAGTATCATATTAGTAACTCCGTTTAAGTGTAACATCATTTAAATGTATCCCTTCATTTTAGTGCTTACAGTGTTGTAGGAGCTGCATACAAATCTAATTGGCAAGAGATGTCTTAGAGAAACTTATTTATTAGTAATGTGCGTGGAAAATAAAAATTGCATCAATATAATTTACTACTAAAATACTTTTTTGGGTCAAAGCTGTTATCTGAAGTAGTCTAAATTCTGACTTTAGCAGAGGTCTTTTTTTCTTTTTTAAAAAAGCGAGGTCTTTCCAACACAGCTTTATGTGATTGTCTTTTGAGTATTCATGTAGAGAAGTATTCTCAAAGCGTGAAAATTCCATATGAAGTTTTATTCTTGTATGAAGAGGGCATTGCTGCATTTTCTGCTACAGTTCATCTTCTAAGGTGAGATTTACTACTTTCATGCAGTTGAATATTTTTCTCAGTGAAAGCATGCTGAAACACTCTATATTGTGTAACTTAGTTGAGCAGGCAGCTGACTTTACTACCAATGAAGAGTGATAAGCAACAAATTTTCAAGTGAATGTATACATTTTGGTGTGCTTAAATCTGCAGCATACAGATGTTCAGTCTCATGCTTGGTACAAAATCGCAATAAGTCATATTACTTATTCTTAAAGTGCTACTTATAAAAAGCTGAGAACATTAGTCAATAGTATCTTTTTACTCTAGGTACAATTACTGTGTAGACTATAGCTATGGGGAGCTTTACTTTCTGTGAACTTTGGGACAAATATGGTAATTTGTAGCAAAGCTAAAGGGTTTTTTCTTCTTCTGTTAAGATTAATGTTTTCCTTTTAATCTGCTTTTTTGAGTAATCCAAATAGCTACACTTGTGTCGATCCTATAGAAAACTGTAACACAAGACATTCACTTTTGGTGTCAAAATGCAGAAAAATAAAAATGATTTTAATGTGTGTGGATTTTCCTTATTAAAATAAAGCATTGCTGAAAAGCAGCAAAAGCAAGACAACTAATGTATTGGTGGTGTCATTTTGTGTTGCTACAGGCTTCTGTTGAAAAAAAACAAAACATCTGATACTAAAAACAGAGCTGTTCATGTCAACGCTTGGTGGGAGGAATATTCATCATGTGTGCACTATACTAATAGTTTCGCACCATAATCCTTTAGCCTGTGTTAGGCCTTTAATTTGGAAGGGGGAGAAGCTAGTTTTCATTTGCTTTTCAGTACTTATTGAACTTTCTTTTCACTTTAAATTATTTTTCACCCAACTTTTCTAGATGTTTTAACGTGAAATATATCTTTCTTTTCTAGTTACATGAAATACTTTCAGTTGACATCCTCTGGGATACTATTAGCATCATAAAAAAAAACTAAAACAAACCCTGAACTGAAATGCAATTAAATGTCGTCATTCTTTCATTTATGCACTATTTTTGAGAATCTCCAAAAGAAACATCTCAACTTCAGTGTTACTTCACAGAAGGTAAAGACTTTTCTACGTAAGTCCTCAAAGTAACCTACATGTAGCTCAGTTGCAGTTGGAAGATGATGTATCTTCAAGAAATGAATGAGCTTCTTATGCCTGAGGTATTTAATGGTGTGGGATAGCCCTGAGCATAATCTCTTCCTTCTTCATCCCCTCTCTTCCTTCTCCCCCAGCCCTAAATACAGATTTACCAGCATTTCTACAGCTATTCATGTTATTGAGAGCAACACATGCAGTAATGGTGCTACTAGCTGAATAGTTGCATGCGCTTAAAGCCTTCTAAATACTGCTGTTGGCCTCTCTTCTGGATTGTCTTCAGTTACATTGAAGTATGCTGTAGTGTTTGTATCAAAGTGTTAAAGCAACACGAACTGGTGGGGTGTGTTTTTTTTTTTTAAATAATCTCACTTTTGCTCCACTAGTTTATCTTGGCTTCTAGACAGCGCCAGGTTAAACTTTCAGAACCAATCATAAAATAGAGCAATTTTATGGACTGGTATTAGTATCCAAATTCCAGTTGCAAAAATTAGTTGGATTCTGACATAGTAAATACTGCTTAAGTCCTTTTAGGGCAAGGGCTACAAAAAGTCTGTAAAAAGGCCTCTCTAAGTTGATAGGCATGACAAAGTATTTTGGTGGGTTTTGTTCTCATGATTGGTTGAACTGCTTAGAATCCTGTGCTGAAAACGTGGCAGATCTTGATTTGCCTCTTTGAATTAAGAGCTTTCTAACCCAGAGCTTGTCCTTTTCCCTTTAAATTGTGTGCTAATCCTTTAATGTACAGCCAGTCTTGGGAGTCTGGTATCAGGCTCTGAATCACTAGAGGATATCACTTCTGGTGTTAAGGCTTAATTTTTTGGCACCTCATCCGTGGTAAGGCTGTGAGAGCTTACCTAGTGTCTGACACAAGAAACTCTCAAGGAGGATCTTAAACTTAAATTCTGTGTGTGTTTTGAAACCTTGATTTGTATTTAAGTAGGAAACGCCATGAAGGAACTTTTTCTTCTCCAAGTTTACTTGCTAGCAGTATGCTCAGTACTGCCCTACAGAATGCTTTCATGTCCCTCCTAGGCTTGATCTATGTGTTTTGTGTTTTGGTTTGTGTTTCCTGTGGCACAACATAACGAAAATCTTCACGGTATCCTCAGTTCCTTCTCATTACCTTCTCAGATGGGGACAAAATGTCTTTTTTAAAAAAAGTGTTAACTAGTTCGTGCAGAGTTAAATCAGAAAAGCTGAGTACAAAAAGAATGTCTTTGACAGAGCTCCAAAAGGAGGGTCTTCGGCAGAAAAAAAAATAGGGGTTTTTTTGCAAACGAAACTTGTAAAATTGTCTGGCATGTCTTGTGTGTGGTGTTCTTGGCTTGCTTTAATATGGCTGCAGTTTGCATATTGGGGTGAAAAGCTTTTAAAAAAAATTCAAAAACTTCATCTGACTTGAAAATACAGGGGTGGGTTGTGATGTATAATTTTACATCTCATGCTTACAAACTTCGGTGTTTCAGCATACCCTTTGTTTTCTGTTAATACAGCTTTTACTGTATGTTTGGTAAATCAACCTATGTCTAAAACTTTCCTATGATTTTTGGTTTTCTTTTTCCTTAGGGGGTAGGCCAGCCTGCTTTGCACCAGTGCAACAGCAAGCTATGACAGATTGTATGCATACATGCGTTTGTACAGCATAGGGTCTACAAGTTAATTCAACTTGTAAAACAGTCCTAAGGTGGTATATACACTTATAAATAGTATGTGTGTGTTGATATCTGAAAGAGTAATTTCTCAGATTTTTCCGTCCCACCTCACATTGAAATTCTCTTGTCAGCATTGGTAGTTTGTGGTGAAAAAGTGTTATCTGCATTGCCTTCTTTATTTGTTACTTAAGAAAAAAAGTGATATTTTATGGAGGAATACCAGGTAATGTCTGGGGACAATTTAGATTCAAAAATATTATCAGACAAGGATACGTATGGCAGTGACTAGTAAGAGTTAAGAGAGGTTTTGCTGCTTCCTGCATTCAGAGGATGTGACTGCTGTCATTCAACCTAGCGCATTTAGATCCTGTTGAAGGAGATGCTGCAGTGTTAAGGCTTGCCATGGGCTATAAAACCTACTCACAGCTTGAATTGCTCTGTACTGATTGTCTAGAATCATGGTCTAGTAGTTCTGGTGTTGATACAATGAATGAGTATGTACAATATATGCTTGGAATAGGAGCAGATCCTGCTTGTGCTAACCTGATTGTCGAAGGTGTGGATGGCCATTTCTCATTGTATATTTTTGAAAACAGCAAGTCACCTGGAGAACAAGCTTCTAAGAGCTTTGATTTTACTTACAGGCTTCACCAAAATGTTAGGACTGTGGAAAGTTACTTTAAGACAGGAACTAGTCTACAATTTCTTGATCGTATGCTGTTTGGGACAGGGGGGAGGGAATGGAGAAGGGGGTATGTTGGGTGTAATTAAGAAAATTTTGGAGTTGCCAAACTGATGTTTCCCTGAACTCCCAAAACTTGAAAAGCTACTAATTAAAAAGATGATTTAATTTACAATAGCTCTTTTTACTGTGAATCTGACAGAGGCGGACACCAAAAGGTAACGTCGTTTCAAGTCTTCATCTATTATTCCTTTCAGTGTATGTCAGAAATCGGATTAATCCAGATGGTTTGAATTACAGGCCATTGCTGTTTTATTCTTTCATATATGGGAAAAGTTGAAGAGATTTTCTGTGTGAAATGATACGCATTCAGCAGGAATATGTATTATCCCTGTACAGCTGTTAGCAGTTAATTATCAGCTAAAACCAAAGAAACTGATTGTTCCACAGACTGTATCTCTTAAGTGTCAGTACTAGTTGTGCACAAAAACTGTGACTAGATGTATAAAATAGGCACATGTTCATCCTTTGTAATTGGAAGGAGCAGCAGTTTTCACTCTGTTAAAAATCAGAGAAGTCTGCAAGAATTGCAATTATTTATATATAATTTCAAGGCAAGAGCCCGAGTCTCAGTCACGTTTGACGTTATTAGCCAATTAAGTATCAGTGTTCAGCTTCTAGATAAAACATTGCTACCGACAGTTGTTCAGATGTAGGTGAATAGAGCAGAAGAAATACTGGTAAAATGAACAATTCTGGCTTGTCTTCATTGCTGCCAGTGGCAGTGAACAGCGCCTTATGCTCTCTGTGGGTTTGCTAAGTGAAAGTATTTAAAGAATGCAAGTTCCAGCTGACCTTTCCCTGCTTAGCAGCTGGAGTCTGGTTTACTTAAGAGGGACTTCGCGAACCTAGCCTTCTGTGACAGTGCTCTTAGGCGCGTGTCATTTTTGTCTGTGTGTGACAGTCTGCCTGGATCAACTTTGTTGTGAAATACAGCCCGCAGAGCCAAGTCCTCAGGCTGGTGTCGCCTCAGCAGGTCACCGTTGGACGGCAGCCGTGGAGCTGGCTGAAGGGGTGTCTCTTCAGTGTGGCAGCGTAGGTGTGCCATCAGTTGTGTTATGGCTCCATACCCAGAAGCAGTGGTTGGGATACTCAGTGTGTGCCTCCTCCTTGGCTGCCTTCTCTGCTTGTGTTGTTGCAGAGCGCTGCGATGGAAGGGATGTGATCAAGACGGTGAAATCTTGGGAGTTTTTAATCTCTTCAGCGAACTGTGCTGTGCCTGTTTGGTATTATGTAAATCCACCAAAATAGGTGAAAATGCACTGTACTAGAAAAGCCATAGTTAAGGCCAAGCATGGGTGCCGTGTTAAGTAACATTCTACTTTTAACAAACCAATACCTAGCAATTCTTTTGTAAGCAGCTGCTGCTGTTGTAGCATAGGCCTTGCATGCCTGTCCTCCAAAGGTGAGAAGCAGCTGCAGAGGCTGCAGCCAGCGTGTTCGGTGCTCTACTTCCTGGCCATGCTTTGTCACCGTCCTGCTGTGGCGGGAGCAAAGCCTTCTGTTAAGGGAGCAGAGTCGTGTTTACCAGACTGTGAGCAGAAGGTATTACCGCGTGCTACTAAACAGCTGGAATCCGGGCTGATACCGAGGATGCTGGCTGCGATTCGAAGTACGGCTGCTGCAGAGCGTGGGAAGGTGCCCGCGGGGCTGGCGGGGCCGGAGCGGCTGGGGTGCGGTGCGGCGCTGCCCTGGGCTGCCCCGAGGCTGCGGGAAGCGCGCGGGACTAGCGGCACGCTCCCAGGGCCGGGCAGCAGCGAGGAAGGAGCAGGAGTTCCGGCGCAGGGATCCACCCCGCTACGCGGGAAGAAGCCTCTCCCGGCCGGCGGCCAGCAGTCAGCGCCGCGTTTCTCTGGGCTGTGGCAGCTGCAGCGCCAGCCTGCCCGCTGAGAGGGCGAGGGCGGCCGATGACCGGACCGGGAGCCGACGGGCAGACGTAGGCAGCGTACTCGCCCCGTCTCCACGCGCCCTTCCCGCCGAGCCCCTGCCTGGGGCCGCGGTGCGCAAGCGTGTGGGGTGGGGGGAAGAGCAGGGGGGAAAGGGCGTTGGCCTCGGCTACGCATGCGCGGTTGCGCCCTGTCGCGGCGCGCCTCCGCCAATCGCCCTGCAGCTTCTTGGGCTGTGTCTCCGCCCCTAGCGTGGGCGAAGGACAAAGTGACGGAGCGGGGGCCGCGGTCAGCCTCTGCGCCGAGCTGCCGCCCGAGCAGCGGTCCGTGCGCTGCCGCCATCTTGAGAGGTGAGTCGGCGGGGCCCCCGCCCGGCGGGGCCTGCTGCTCGCCCCGGGGCGACGGGCCGCCTCGCGCGTTCGGGGTCACCCGGCCGGGCCCGCGGCGGGCCTCGCCGTCACACGCCGCTCTGGTGTTCTCGCCCGCCTCAGGTCGCCATGTTCTCGTCTATCGCGCCCCTCGCCCGGCTCAACCCCTTCTACGCGCCGCACTTCCAGCCGGTCCAGGACGGCGTAAGGAAGCGCGCGGAGCCAGCGGAGGTGCCGACAACGCGGCGGAGCTTGGCGGCCGCATCCGCCGCCGAAGGTGAGGGCGGGCGGGAGGGAGGGAGGAAGGGGTTGCGGCGGAGGTGAGGCCTGGGGGCGATGGAGGCGCCGGTGCCCGCACGGGCCCGTCGGGATGGCGGAGGGCGGGTTAGCGGTCCGCGGGGCTCGGCCGGGGCGACGAGGAGCCGCCATCGGGCCTACGCGCCCGCTTGGAGGACGAGGAAGGGCACGGGCGGGGGAGGCGCTGGCAGCCTCTTCCGCTCGCCGTGCGGCGTGTGCCGAACGGCAGCAAGGACCCAGTGTTAAGCGCGAAAGGACACGGGAAGGTTCTGGTTCAGAATAATTACAGAGACCCCGATGGAGGCCGTCTCGGAGACGTGAGAGTACTTTTTCTGGCTCTGCTGGGCCTGCAGCCTCGGGGACTGAGGCTGTAGGCCCGTACTTTTTTCTTCCGTGGAGAAGAGCAGCGTGTGAATGTGGATGGATCTGAAAGACTATCTCTCCTATCTTTTTTTTTTTTCCTCATAGTTTTTGCGCCCTGTTTATTCACAGCTGGACATCAGAACATCCAGACACAGAGGTGCCTGCAGCTGTTCTGTTTGTTGGGGGTTTTTTTCCTTCTTTTTTGCGTTGTAGTTTTAGGGGCATACACCTACACCAGGTAGCTCTGCTGTCTAAGATACAATGATGCATTTTAGATTTAAGTGAAGCGCTTTCTGTGTGCTTCCTAATCACTTTCATGACTTCCAAAGGTCAGACTTTGTGGATTCTCCTGAGTGGAAGTAGATGTTAAAATTCTAATTCTTTTAAACCGTTACTTACTTAAAAGCATCTCTCTGCCTTTATTTTAAAAGAATGAAGAAGTGCTTTCAGCAAGGTACCTTTTCTGAAGTACTATGATTATTGAAGCATGTTAGTGCTCTTGCATGAACATTCATCTAATATGTGAGAGACAGAACTGGGTGCTGGATTTTATTAAGTTTTAAAAAAAGTACTTCTGGCTTTAGTGTCGTGATCTTGCTGCTAGCTGACTACAGCCCTAAATCACTCTTCAGCATGCTAAGTATATTCAGTAGGTGCTGCACTTACTTCTTAAAAGCATTATGCTTAATCTTCATCCTGTTTGTAGGCAGATGCAAAGGCGACCAGAGTTTCTTAGTGTTTGTAGTCGTTTCTGCTGTTTTCACCTATCAGCTGGTTCTCTGGCCTTTGTGTTTGGACAGTAATATGTTACAGAAGATATATGAGCTTACACAAGGTCACACAAAGTCAGTTCAAACCACAAGACCTTTTGAGTTCAGCTCAGGGCATCAACCATAACACAGCTCAGAGGCAAGAGTGTTTTATGATCAGCTCTTGGAATTTGTCCTTGTCAACGTGTCAGGTTGGAAGCAAAAAAATGAAATAGTTATCATGTAGCTGTCTTAACAGAGTAAACATATTTTTGTGCTGTGTATTTATATTTGAGTAGCTTCAGGGTGTTTGTCTTAAGTCAGTGTCTAGGTATATTAGAATAGCTTTCTTGCCCTCTATATTACCTGTTTAGCTGGTTCTCTTTTCAGGTAACAGGTTTTAGGAAATTTGACTCTACTTCTGATATAGAAAGTCTGGGATCTACTATGGCTTTCTTTCCTAATACTGCTGTGCCACTATGAACTTAGTACCTATGAAGAGCTCAAGCCTAATTGATGCTGGCTTGCTTTTCTTAATTACTGTTGTTGAACGCCTAGCTGACAGGTCAGTCCAAATACCATTGTGATAGAGCAGATGCATAAAGTTCTAAAGCTCTACTTTTTTGGGGCTTCTACAAATGTCTTTCTGGCAGTTGTGGAGTATGACTTCTAACAGTAAATTGTTGTGAAAAAAGGAGTTTGAACAAACACTTCTGGTACTTGGGCAGCATGGTAGCTACTGCAGTACTGTTGTGCTGTACGCCAAAGATAAAGCTAGACAGAGCTGCCCCATAATACAGACGAAGAATCTGTTCTTAGATTATACCTGCATGGAAAGCCTTGTTTGTGTTTGTTTAACCAGTCATTCTGGCAGGTTGTGAACAGAACATTACTGTTGCTTGCAAATCTGCTAGCCATAACCAAGCTATTTTAGAGGTACGTGTAAGTCCAAGACCAGCACATTTACAGTCTTGAGCATTATCTCAATTAAAAAAATTCTCTAAGGTTATGGTTTGTTCTGACTGTTAATTGATTCCTCGCTTTAAGTTCAGGCTTAATATGCTATTTGTCATTTAGTGTTTGTTATTTTAGAATAAAGAAAATAAGACATTTTTATTGGTGATAAATTGTGAAGTCTAAGGTAAGAAATACGAATGTAAAATGTAGTGTAAAATCTGGAACATTTTGGGGAAGAAATTCCCTTATAATAGCAGTGTTAGGAGCTGGATAAGCCTGCTAGTGTTAACTGGTGCTCTGTTGATGCTGTTGAACGTAAGTCTAAATTTTTGTTGATGTTCATAAAGGAATTTATTTCAGAAACAAAAAGGGCAAAGAAGCTCTGAATAAGATAGGTTTTTGCTGACTTTTGATTTTCATTACTGTTTCTGTGGAGATAGTTCTTACTAAGTTGGTGTAACACTTTAACATCTATTTCATTATATTGGAGTAACACCACTAGATCTGATAGCAAAAGAACCTAGATTATCCCTTTCTGCTCTGGGGAATGTTTTCTACGTAGCGTATTGTTTTATATATGCTTATTCAGTATATTAATTTTGCTTTTTTAAATGGTGAACATAGTAGCAGAAGCGTGCTGCTACCTTATGCTTATTTCATACTGTTAATTGTAAACTTTAATGTTTTCTGGTTGCAAATAATCATACTCTGTAGCTTCTTAAAAAATGGAAGAGGGAAACTGAGTCTTGTTTTTCAGCTTCGGTAACTTTATTGGAATTTGTGAAAATAACTTGCTCTTTTAGGACTGGCTGGTTTTATACACACTACTGTATGGAACAGTGCAAATGAAATATCCCTTGCTTAAATGTGATGTGAAAGATTCTGTAACGAATCTCGTTTATCAGCATTCAACGTGATGATTAACTTCATAAAATTCTGCTGTTTCATTAAACAGAAGCTGTATAAATCTGAGATTCTGTATTTGAAAGGAAAAAAAAATCTGTATGAAGAATCTGAAAAATACATGAAAAAATATATATCTGTATAAAGAAAAATCCAACACTGATCTTGTAGATCTGTATGGTCTCTACTTAAATACAGAAGTTGCACTATCAAGGATATTAACCAAAGAATCTTTGTCTCCAGAATACTAGAGACACTCTTCTTGTTTAATTCTTTGATATAGGAAAATGTTGAATACTGTAACTTTAAGTCATGATTTCTACTAGCCGCTTCTGGGATTAGTTTCTATGGTTTAAATGTACTGTGAGCTAAACCTTGACTTTCTTCCGTTGCTGCTTTTAAAGGAACAGACTCAATTTGGAAGGCCTAGAATCAGATCTTGTCAGTCCAAAAGATGTTAATTTAAAGCAAGGGAATTATTTTTGAGTGTAACACTACAGTTGAATAATATCTCATGGGACAATTGCAGTTTAATACTTTTTGAGAAGGTAACACTCAGCCAATTTTGTTTCTTTTCTGATCTTTGTTTTTATGATCGATCATACATATGTAATTTTTTTTCCAATTAACTAGAATACAGCTGTGCATATGGCTCGGGCAGATTCTTTATGCTTTGTGGCTTTGGTGGGATTATTAGCTGTGGAACAACGCATACAGCACTGGTTCCTCTAGACCTGGTTAAATGCAGAATACAGGTTTGTTCTGCATGTTGGTATGTAGTGACATTGATGAAGCATGTTTCGTGTGGTATAATTAATCCACTAATGAATTGGAGGCGTAAACTATGACCGTGGACATCATTGTCCAACAGTGCATGGAGTTTATGTAAAAGCATGGTGTGTCTTTATTTTTTGCTGCAGAATACAGTTGTGAATATGGCTCGCTCAAGTTTTATGCTCTCTGTGGCGTTGGTGGGGTCCTAAGTTGTGGCCTGACACACACCGCTGTTGTACCTCTGGATTTAGTGAAATGTCGTATGCAGGTTTGTATTAACTTAAACATTTCTTAAATTTTTTTCTCTATGTAGCCAGCATACCAAGAGTTTACAGTAGGGACGTAGTTTTTTCTGGATGGAAGGAAGCGAGTAAACTTGAATGCTGCTTTATCGAGTCTACTTCTGTGAGACTAATAAAATACCACTTTCAAGAGAAGCAGAGGCATTTAGGGGTAATCTAGATGAATTATTTTTGACTACATTTAAGGCACTTTTAACTGACTATATTTGCTAAAAGGCATCAACCACAATGTTGCTCTTTGCTGACTTAGTGTCTAGCACTACTCGTGTGCTTTTGGATAAAGGAAATAGCATCTTTGGTGTTTTGAAGATCTATGGTTTGTAGCCTCCAGTGACATGCATGTATAACTTGATCCATTAACATTGTGAATATTGATGCATGGCTTATGGATTGGATACTTTCTAACGATGACACTAAGAATAGAATGGGTAAAACTTGGTATGGTATTGGTAAGGCCATCAGCGCTCGTGCCTAGTTTCCTTGAAGTGGTTTTGGATTGAACTGAAAGGAGTGTCGTCCCATAGCACTTAATGCGGAAGCTGGTATTACAAATTAAAATCATCTAGTGAACAGCCATGGATTAAAAAAACATACTAATGGATTTATTCAGGCAAATCCGTGCCTCAAGAGTGAAGCAAATTAAAGCACACTTGTAAATTTCTGGAAATACGGTAGTTAATGACTTAGCTGTTGCACTGATTATAAAAGTGGCAATTTTGTAATGGTATAACTCCTGAAATTAAGAGGGAACTATGAATTAGACCTACTAGTCACACTAGGAGTACTACATGGGGTATTCTTTAGAGTTGTGTTCTCTGGAAGACCTTTATTTAGCATTCTTTACAAGAGAGGCTTTTTCACTTACTTGAGCGCCTGAAATTCTGGTCACAAACTAATTCTGTAACACATTGGACAAACACAGGGCACATCAAATGAGGGCAACATGCTGCTTTCTACAAAATTTGCATTGAGATCAGGGTAACTGTAGGAATTCCCTATTTCTACTAGTAGGGAATAACTGTAGCTAAGTATGTTTTATTTCTGAAAATGTGGCTTAAGTGCAGTCTTCTATTGTCATGGACTTCAAAATCCAAGATTGGTAGCTTGCCTACCCATGCCTAAGGCTGAGTTTCCCGAGCAGGAGATTGATTGTGGGTAAAGAGGATGTAGCACCTCGAACAGTTCTTAATCTGACTACAAATTGGGTTAGTGGGCAGAAGGCCTGAGACCTAGGCAATGCTGCATATACAACTGGGAGCAAGGCCTTGTGCTTCCCAGGCTTCAACTGCTTGGTAGGTGTGCTCAGCTTGGGCTGCCAGTCCTGGGCTTCTTAGGTGGTAAGGGTGGTGATACTTCCCCTTCCTTCCTCAGCACTTAGAGGAAGGTGCAAGGTGAAGGTTCTGCGTAGATTCCAGGTGTGACCTTGTGCAACCTGGCAGCATTTATCTCTTTACAGATCAGTACAGAGCATGTTACTAATCCTTCCTAGATTCTCCAGGAAGAAACTCATTGCCTACCCTCCCATGTCTTTTTAAGAAAAGGTTACCTTCTATGTGGATAATAATTAAGCACAGTTCTGACATGAGCATAGTCTCATTTTACTGTGCCAAATTAAATGTAAAATTTTCTGAGATTCTGAATCTTCTAAAATTGACATGATTAGGTGAACCTAGTTCTCAAGTACGTTGTTGCCAGACTGCAAGACAAAATATCACTCACTGCAGGTTGCATGTCCCGTAGCTCTTTCTGAAAGCTTTGGTTGACTTCTGATTTGATTATTTTCCTACTTATCCTCTGAGGAAATGTTGGATGATACCAAATACGAAAAGTAAGTGTGATGTGACTTAAAATTTGTCAGAATGACCTGCTTAAGAATTTCTGTTAAATGTTTTCCTTTCACATGAAACAAAATTCTTCAAGTTGGTCTTTTTTAAAATTTCTGATAAGTTATGAATGAAATCTCACTCAAAGTTTTGTGTGCAGACAAATTTTGTATTTTACTGTGAAGTCGAAGTACAAGTTCTTGAGTACTCTTTGATCTGCTGTGCTCCATCTGACTTAGTGTGACACCATGGAGGGCTGAAACTAACTGGACAAACAACTTTTTCTGATTAAGAATCGGATGAATCATCAGGCTTCATTTGTGGTGACATTTGAGCGTGCAGAGATGTGGCATGTAGAGGGGATGAGATTGCTGCTGGAAGCTGTCAAATTTGTAAGGAATCTGATCTAAAAGTAATTTTACCAGTATACTACTGACAGTGCTAGAATAGTGATTTCAGGAAGTCTTTTTGATACAGAAGGTTGTATTGTTGATTTGGAGAATAAATTAAAAGCAAAATCCAGACAGTTTGGTGGTTCCTGAGTGTGGAGGAACATACCAGCTGATAAAGTAAGTTAGAGTTTGAGACTAGTAGGTAACCATTACAGTTACATTAGCATAACCTTGTGGTGAGTACATTGTCTGTCCAGGGAACCTTAGGAAGCCAGCTGTATGAGGAATTTCAAGAATTTTATATTTCGAATGGGTGTGTGAGAAGTGAAATAGTAAGCTATATGAAGCAATTAACTGCCTATTCTGTTTAGGTTGATCCACAAAAATACAAGAGCATCTTCAACGGATTTTCAGTGACAGTCAAAGAAGATGGTGTTCGTGGCTTGGCTAAGGGATGGGCTCCAACCTTTATTGGATATTCCATGCAGGGGCTTTGTAAATTTGGTTTCTATGAAGTTTTCAAAATCCTATATGGCAACATGCTGGGAGAGGTAAGCTTTAAGTGGTTTACATGAGGCTATATATCTGCAACATAATGTATTGGTAATGCAGACTACTCACAGAAGCAAAATTCATTAATAAAAATGTGTCTTTAAATTCACTTTAGGAAAATGCATATTTGTGGCGTACTTCGCTATATTTAGCTGCATCTGCCAGTGCAGAGTTTTTTGCTGACATTGCTCTGGCTCCAATGGAAGCTGCTAAAGTTCGTATTCAGACACAGCCTGGATATGCTAACACTCTGCGGCAGGCTGTACCTAAAATGTTTGGAGAAGAAGGCATCTGGGCGTAAGTATCTCTTGATTTTAATTTTTATTTTTATTCAGGTTCTAAATGTTGAGTAATTTTTCCTAATGAAAAACTGTTGTTAAAACTAATAGTGGTTTATCTTACAATACTTTTTGATCTTTGTATTCCAAGTTAACAACTTAACGCACTTCAGGGAACCCATGCTGAACTGGCTGTTAATTCCACATGCTCCTTAGATCCATCTTTGTGAGTGTCTTTGTGCTGAGTTCTGCTGGATAACTTCAGTTTCTAGCAGTTCCAGTCAGAGATACTCAGCAACTTCTTGGTTGTACGGTCAAAGATGCTTGAGTCATTGGCATGTAAGAGTAATATAACTGCATGTTAGCTTTCTGTTCTGATAGAAGTGGCTGTAAATATACAAGTCATTTATTACTATCGGGACTTGGCTGGTATGCAGACATGAGCCTCACTGCACTTGTAGTATCAGTACTGCATTGCTGCAATGCATTCTAATCTCCTGAGAAGTGACTACAAAAACAGCTGTGCAGTGTAGGGATCAGGTAAATTCTAATTTGTGTTGCTGTTTTAAGTTAGTACTTGGGAACTAATAAAACTGAAGTTTCTGTTCTGTAGGTATTGAGACACTTTAGCCTTCCAGTGTCAGTATTTAGAAGATGTATTCTCGATAGCAACAATAAGCTTAACTAATTTTTTTCAAGTTAGAAATGTACCTTAAATACTGGAGGAAATGAAACCGAGTTTGTTTCTTCTCTGGTTAAGTTTCTATAAAGGTGTTGCTCCTCTGTGGATGAGGCAGATTCCATACACAATGATGAAATTTGCCTGCTTCGAACGTACGGTTGAAGCTCTCTACAAGTATGTCGTTCCCAAGCCACGAAGTGAATGTACAAAAGGAGAACAGCTGATAGTCACCTTTGTTGCGGGCTATATTGGTAAGGAATCGTTTAAGTCCTACACTTTGTTAATGTACTACCACAACTCTAGAGAGTATCAAATAGATGTCACTAGAATGGGAGAATTTACTTGTAACTTTAAACTGTGTGGAGGAAAAAATATATTCAATCCGTAAGTGGAAAATTAGGTCTGTGGTAGGACAATACTCTTAATTGTTCCTGTGTATTACCAGTGTTAATGTCCAAGTCTAGAAACTGCAGCTAATTTAAGTGAAAAAACTCACATCTTTGCTAGGCTGGGGAAGGTTGAGTAAAGGGGAGAGAAATCTGTGTGGAAGGATGATTTTCAATATCCAAAGATTCAGAAGGAGTTTTCTTTTACCAGAAGAGCTGCTGCAAGAGCAGAACCGAAGTGTTTTCTAATATTCACGTCACATTATAAGTATGTGCCTGCTGTCTAAGATACCAGGAGGCTTGACGTAATTTTTGTGCAATTTCTTAAAGCTGTGGTTTCAGTTGATGGTACTTGGTGTACACCGTAATCGTGCAGCTAAACCAACACAGAACTAATGTCAAATTATTCTTTCAGCTGGTGTGTTCTGTGCGATTGTTTCCCATCCTGCTGACTCTGTGGTGTCTGTGTTGAACAAAGAAAAGGGCAGTTCTGCTTCGCAGGTTCTTATGAGGCTTGGATTCAAAGGTACATCCTTACTTCCATGTATTTTGGGTCAAGTGTTTGTGGTGTTTTTGGGGGGATTTCTTTTTGTTTTGGCTCGTTACGCTACTCACGCTTTATGTTTTGCTCTGCAGGTGTATGGAAAGGTCTGTTTGCTCGTATCATTATGATTGGTACCTTGACTGCACTACAGTGGTTCATCTACGATTCTGTGAAGGTTTATTTCAGACTTCCTCGTCCACCTCCACCTGAAATGCCAGAATCTCTGAAGAAGAAGCTTGGTCTAACTGAATAGACAACTCATGGACTGACTATGCTGGCTGTCCCAGTGATGAGTTTCATGAAACTTTTATATATTTGACTATGTAGAAAACAAACTCTATATGATGTCGTTATTGGCTGTGCCCTCATCCTACATGAGGGTTTAAATTCTACCACTGTCATTGCCTGAAATAAATGAGAAACAGAGTGCTTAGTGTCTGTTTACTACTGCATATGTAAGCGTCATTTCATGGCAGCAAATACCTCAAATACTCTTTCACCCCACAAAAAAACCCCAACCAACCATATTCTACATTAGGAACTAGAGGATTGTGAAACCACTGTAAGAAAAATAGGCTTTCACAGTTTCCAGAGAAGCGCCAAGAACCTATTCTTGCAGAACTGCGGAAACTAACTGCAGTTGTATGCACTTTGAGTCCACTGTTTTATTTGCCCATAATAAGCTGTCACTGTGGAACAGCTGAACTCCTGAATGGCTGAGATGAGACTGCAGTCCAATAGGGCAGTCCTGGTCATAACACCTGTGTTCTCCATAGAGATAAAAGGAACTTTATACATACTACAGATGTTGCTGCTTCGTGGAGGTCATCCCAACATAAATAATTTATGCTTACTTGACTAATTTATGCATCTGTTGGCTTCGAACCACACCAAAGAATTCAGTCCTTCTGTTTGTACTGTGGAATTAAACGGTAGCCACTCCCTGAACATAACAAAAGCTGATGTTAATAAAGGTTCTCAAAGATATCTGACCGCTGAAAGTCTAATACAGCTTTATAATAAAAAGTGGCTTGCCTCTTATTGTAGAGTTTGACAAACTTGCCAGCTTTCCCCTACACTTGGTACTCCTGTAGTTAGAATTAATTTTTTTAAATTAAATTTTAATTAGTTTGGTTGAACCATGCACTTCTGCAATGTAAGAAGCCATACCAATTTTTTTGCACCTTGATGTGAGGAAGTCTAGGCTCCTAGGCGTGCAAGAGAAGCTTGCTCATGCAATGTTTTGTTAAGGCAATGAATGTTTTTTCCAGTCTTTTACAGAAAGACGAGCATGCTGCCTTTGCCTGTTCAAGAACCCACAGTTGATAGTCACAGTGAGCAAAACCAGAAAATGCCTACATAGTATATAAAGGATTCACTGTATCCAGTACTACTTTGTTCTCTTAGTAGAGCTGGAGCTTCAGTGTCTTTTGTGCAAAACTTTAGATATGCTGCCTTTCAGCATGTGAGCTGATGACACTGAACTTAGCTTGGCATTCATGCGTGTTGTACTGCTCCTTCTTGCTGTGTCCTTCAGAGCCGAAAGGACAATGAAAGCAGGCGCCAGCGGAGTAGCATAAATACACTCACTGCTGCATCTTACTGGGGTCTGATGTTCCTGCTACCATTTTAAATAGTGTTGAGCTTCTCACCCCTTGGGAAAACCCTCCGGCTTCCAAGATTTTGGATGGTTATGCTAAACAAGCAATCTGAGCCTTATTTTGAGTTGCTGCCTTTCAAAATGTGGAGTAAAATCTAAACCTGCTCTATTTCCCTGTCACTGTGACAGTAAACACAATCTTAGAGTTGTTGGTACCTAACTGCATTATACAGCAAAGTCAAATTCTGTAAGTCTAAATAAAGCACTTGTACAATTACCTTGGCGTTGAATTAAATATATTTCATGATGTAAGTTAAGTACGTACATCTCATTGCCCCATTGTGAGTGGGAAGCTTTGACATTATTTAACGAATTGTTAAGCGCTCTGAAGAACTTCCTTGGAGGAAAGCATTAAAGATGACTTAATCTTGTATGAAGACCGTTGATGTTAAGTGAGCTGTTGAAGTTAACTTTTGTACGTGGTTCAACTTGTTAGGAAAAGCAGTTCACTTCTGTGTGCTGAATATTGTAGTTTCTTTGAAGGCGTGTTAGTAGACTTTTGTGTGCTGGAAAACATCTCACATTCCTTCTAATCCTGGGAAAGAGCAGCACTTACGTCAACTTCTAAGGCTGGTGGAAGAGTGAGACAAACTTGGCTCATGCAGTGAGGTAGTCTGATTGTCAAGTAATCCAACAATAAGCTAAATTTCTCAGGACTGTTTCTTGTCATTCTATGTGTGGAACAAAATCGTGCAATTTTTCTCTAGAATTGGGTCACCTTTGTGTGGCCATTTTAAATACACGCAGCAATAAGAGAATCCTAAATCCATTTTCGCATTGCTCAAGGGCAGACCTGAAACTATGTTTTTAAAGATGCTCCAATAATTTTATCAAGGTCAATCTGAGATAAGACTACAAGGGGCAGCTAGCTGTTCCCCTGTTCTTATGTAACTGAGAAAGGGAAAATACACTTGGTGCTACTTCCGGTGTTGGGTTTCAGCGGAAAACCCGAGAGGGGGAGAGAATTGCTTTGCAGCTGCTGACTTCATTGACGCTCAGCCACAGGCTTCTTCGGTGCTTGAGGTGAAGGGGTCTAACATAGAAAACGCTGTTGCTTTAAGGGTCACCTGCTGAAATGTTGAATGAGCTTCAGTGGGAAAACTGTAGTATTAAAATGCATTTAAAAGGTCAACTTTGTCATTGATAACTGCTTTATAGTGTAATGCATGGTATGTTTTCTGAAAGTCAAGGAGACGGGGCAGGGGGAGCAGCTTTTGATGGGCTTGTGCTTTCATTGCAGGCAAAGTCTAGTATGGAAAAGGAGCACTCCATTTTGAACTCGGAAAACTCCAGTCACTAAATCCCAAGGTCCTTTGTAAAACATGGATTATGTATATGCTGCTTGTGTATATTGTTTCAGAAAGGAGAAAACATCCTTTCTTGCCATAACTGGAGCTGAGATCAGCTTTCTAGTTTAAAGCATATTGTCTATATAAATTTGGAATAACAATTCACACCCTGTGTTTGTATTGGGTTGGACTACAGATCAAATGTGCTGATACTTGCTGAAATGGTTGTTGCGTATCATTTTAAAACGGGCTGTAATAACACAAATAGTTGTAATTCATTTACATTTCTACATAGAAATGATGTAGTTCACAGTGAAAACAATAAAGATCCTGCTTTTTTATAGCAAATATGAGTATCTTGGATAGCTGAGCTTAGTAGCTGTGTGGCCTTGTTATAGAATACAATTTTTGTAACTTGAATAATGTGGGAGAAGTATATGGCTAGCAAAAACTTCTTGGCTGAACTGATGTTCTGGTGTCTAAAAGTAGATTTGAACATGTTTGGATTAGTTTGTTCCTGTCATTTTTCAGCACTGATCACTTAATGCTGTTGAGGATTGGTTTTTTATTCATTGTGAGTTGCTGACCAGAACATAATTGGCCAGTTCCATACCTGCATGCTAAGTTAAAAGCAAAGATGTCGTGAGTATGACTATAGGTTGGACTGCATATGTTTTACGTAGCACAGCTGTAATTTTCGTTAGTATCTGAATCTCTCAATCACTTAATACAATCGTAGAGAGTATTGTTGAGTGTCCCTAGAAATGAACTAAGGAAGGGGTTGTAGTTTTACTGAGCTGATGCTCTCCCCGTGCTGACAGTACTAAACCAAGGCAGCGAGGGGAGTAGTCTGCTTTAAATTTATGAAAAATGTCTCTCTCTCAGCCTCATCTTTTCCGCTGTAGAGAGAGCTTTGCCTCTATCCTTAGACCATTGTAATTACAAAGCAACTCTAGAACTTTCCTTTAATTTTTTAGCACGGCAGAGCTGTGTGCCTGAAGGGCAAATGAAGACTCGTTAATACCTGTGCAATTATGGGAGAGTTACCGATCGCTCGCCTTACTTCTGAGGACAGTTCAGTGGGTGTGTAAACTAGATCCAGATTTTTTTTATTTTCAAGTAAACTTCACCTCTGTGACCTAAAACTTCTCTCTTGCTTGTAGCAACAAAGTTTCTGAAAGGATCGTAATGCTTTGGACCTGCACTGCCTGGGACGGAAGGGTGGGTGGTCTGCATACATCTACAGATAAAGTGAAATTAATGGTTCTGTAACATTTTTTGCATACTTAACGCTCCCATGGAGATCGTGAACAGGACTGTACACTCAGCTTTTCACCGGTAGGTGTGTTCTGAGATTTGGAAGTGATTCATTTGGGGGTTGAGGGTGAAATCAACAGTTGTTTATCCCTATCCTCTTCCAAAGAGAGAGTGTGCTCTTTTCATCCAGAAAGACCTCTTCGCTGTGTCAAGACTTCTCTGATTAACTGTGCAGCTGGAGTGCATTTTCCACTTCTCTCCACTTGTGTAAACAGAATGAGTATGGAGATTTTGCTGAGATAAGTAAACTTTACATTAGTCATTATGATACATTCAGATTACCTTAATTCACCTTTTCGTAATTTATGATGGTTGCATAGCTCCTCGGTTTAAATCCAAAGTCTCAGTGGAAGGCAGATTTACTCGTTGTAGGCAGTCTGTATTTGCGTGAGAAAAGCCTAGCTATTAGCATATTTTGGGCCAAAAGTATTTAGTGTCAAGTGCTCTCCTTGACGGGACCAACATGAGCTTGCACACAACCGCCACCTCCGCCCCAGATTGGTGGATTCGGTGAAATCCAGGCTTTGATACACAAATGACATATTGTGTAAACCCCAAACTCTTATGGTGTATGTATGTGCATGTATATTTTTTTTTTTTTCAGGTATGATACACAACCCACGCCTTAGCATAGCTGATGATTCTGGATGTTCTTTAATTTTTCTGTCTCCTTCAAATGCCGTTTGGTTACTTTCAGGGGCTTGCGTAAGAATTGTGTGAAAGAGCAAAGGGACACTGGTTGGTAAATAGTATCTGTGGATGCTTTCTAGCAAAACTTGTCTTTTGACAGGTTTATCCTTGCGGTCTGTCAGGTGGATTGGAAAGGGGCAAGAGAAAACGATGTAGGAATGGACCCATACCAAAAAGAGGAAAACTTGATGACACAAAGCATTTAAGGTTCACTGACTGAGAGGAACAAAGCAATGTACAGAAGACCAGCAACGTGAAGCAGGCCAAAAGATACGGAATGCTGAATGAGGATGAGGATAGCAAGGGAGGGGAATGGTTATGTCTTCCATCAAGTCAATAGCTAGTAGCTGCAAGATGTTCAACTAAACAACTGAGAAGTTATAAAGGCCCTACTGTATGCTTATACTTGATATCATTTCTTTTATAGGCATTTTCTTAATTGCTGTATCTCTCCTAATTGTCTTTTTATAGTAATTTTTATTCCTATTTAATGCACTTTCCCCCCTTTCCTCTGCTAAACCCATTTCCATTATCTTGTTACTTCAGTCTACAGCCCTACCGCATTTTCAAATGTCTCAGATCTCTTAAACTCTTGCTCTTCACCACAGAAACACTGCCAGTGGCTCATATCAGTCTAACCTTTTGGGACCCAAGTAGCTTCTCTTTGCTGATTCTACTGCTCCCTACAGTATTTTACAGGCTAAGAAAAAAAAAAGAATTAATAACACTGTTAGGATTCCTGAATGGACACAGTGACACTGGGAGAAAGCAGTCAGTAGGGTCAGTAGGTCTTTCAAAGCATTATACCCTTACAGAGTTCTGTGTTTTAAAGATGCAACACTGCTGCACAGTAATTATTATCTACAATTATAAGGCCTCACAGAAAACCTTACACAAATTATTCCATCTAAATGTGTGACAAACTTTTTGCAAGGCATCAGCGGTATTTCTGGGCATTGCTTGCTTCACTGCATTTACCTCTTTAAATATTGATTTTTTTTAAAAAAAGGAAAGTGTTATAGTTTACAAAAATCATAGAGCGAATATATTGAGGCAAATATTAAATTGCCACTGCAGTTTGACTAACTCTTGTTTAACTCTATCTGAAAACTGCAGTTTTATTCCTTCCTTTGGAGCAGGAACGGAAAGCTGAAGATCTGTCACTCTTGGGTCTTGCTTTCTTCATGAAAGCAAACTCTAAAGAACAACATTTTATGCTTTAACAGTTTTATTGTGCAAAACAAGCAATTTATTAAATACAGCATCTGTCATCCTCCAGAAAGACAAATACACGCAGAGACACATGGTTTTTGTTCAGTTATAGCTTGTCCCTTGAAAGCAGTATGACTTTGCGTCCCTTTCAAAGGAGAGGACAAATCTCAAGTTTCGGTGTGCTTCTAAATGAAGCCTTTAAATATTATCTGTCATCTTAGTACTACACATGATGGAGTTAGCGCTCCTCAAATACTACTGTTCTTTAGGCGGTAACATTTCACAGTGATCAATTCATGTCTGAAGTCTTGGTTATTTTATCTTTCATATCTTTGATTTCAGTTTGAACTCCTGTTAGATTGGCCAATTTCTCATTCAGTAAAGCAATTTCCTTCTCCTGTTGTAATACACCCTCCACTAATCTTCCTATTCTCAGTGTTAGGTCATTTATTAATGGCTCCAAGATGGCAAAATCCTTTTTAAGTTTGTACATCTTGGGTTTTAAATCATTTGCAAATGTCACAGTCTTCAGAACTTTTGCCCTGTCACCTTCAAGATTCAGAAGTCTATCCGAATGCTTGTTAAAATCACTCCTTAACTCAGATAATGCTGTCTTAATTTGCTCAATTTTTCTTGCATTACTGGATGCCAAGCTTTGTAGTTTTGTACTTCGGTCAATGCTACTGCTAAGCAGGTCACCTATATTTTTCACTGTCGTCTTTTCACCTTTTTCTACTTTATCTTCTAGAGTTTGCAAAGAACCTGTCAGTGCAGTCATATCTGACACTAGGCCTGAAATGCGCCTTATGTCAGTTTTTACTGTCACAATCGTCAAAGTTACATTTTTTGCTACAGAAGCTGCATTCTGTTCTACACTTGAAACTGCATGGAAAAGGGTTGTTAAATTCTTCTGCAGTTCTTCTTGTTTTTTAGTTATGCTGCTAGACCATGTTTTCGTCGTATAAATATCTTCCTGCAGCTGTTTAACGTGAGAAATTTGAAGATCTTCCAGCTGTTCCATTAAGTTCCAAGTCTTTTCACACTAGAGGGATACAAATAAAAATATTTGACAAGATTTCTAGCTTAACAACTCACATAAAAATTAAAGCTATACTCTAATGAAGTATCTTACTATTCTGATATTGAAATTGAGCACAAACCCTGTCTTTAGGAAATAAACTTCCGTTGCAACACAACCAAAAATTTCATTTTTTTCCCTTTCAGTATACACAACAAATGCAAATGTTACTACATTTTCTATTATAACAAAAATTGCAGGAAGGTGCTGTATGACTTTCTGACATGACCTCTGAAAACACAAGTCATCAGATGCAGTCTTCTTCTGATTTACGGAAATTCTTGTATTAAGCCTATAACCTGCCTGATCCAGAAAGACACATGTAGAAAGATATTCAGAAACATTTTAGAAAGATGCCTAAAATTCTCTTATCCAAAAATCATGAACCATAAACAACTGACGTGTTTTTATTTTGGAAATCATAATATCTATTTCGAACATGGTGTTCATAGAAGAAAAGGCCAAAGGAATTAGGCATGGTTCCCCTTTGTTTAAATAGCCACCAAAATGCTTCACAGGAAAAAGATTACTTAAACAGCCTGCCTCCATAACAGCTATGTTAATGAGGGAACACTTATGCTACTGTTGGATTTTCAGCTGAATTTGCTAGTTTACTTTTTTTTTTTAATGATTAGTTCTTGGTTTTCAAATTTGAGAGGAAGAAAGGAAAATAGCAGCGGGATACTATCCTGTTCAATCCCCGGTAAGTCAGTGCAGAACTTGGAGAGAAAAAACCCCACCGAATGGGCAAGCTGAAACAAATTTTAAGATGCTGTATTTACTTTCACACTAATCCTTTTCTTGATACTAGCAGTAAAAATATCACCAAAGAAACAAATATTTTTATCTTTTTGATAGTGTTGGTCATTCTTCACTAGCACAGAACTGTTTGCGTAAATACAAAATACCAAAATTTATGCTGTGCAGAGTTGTGCTGGCTTCCTATGTCATGCCCTCTAAGGATGAGGATTGAGGATAAGGATGAGTTCAATCTCATCTACATTCAGCTTTCAATAGGGCTGAAGTTGATGAAAGACATTAAATTGCGGAGCATACCACCAGTAATTTAGCCATCCTTCCCCCCAAATTTATGAAGATGGACCACACTTGTGAAAAGTATTTAAAAAACATTTCCATACAGAATAGTATTTCTTAATCGAACACTGAACACCATAGGATTTATTCTGTAGTCTTTCTGGAAGAGCACTTTAGTTTGAATTAGATTAGATTATGCACCAGGACAGGGCAATCCACTACAATACATATTTATTGAATATGACTGTAAACAGATACAAAACTGTAAATAAATAATCAATTTATGAAAGTGATAGACTTTACAACATTGAGAAATGCTTGTTTAACAGTGTCTTGAATGGGCAGCGTTAACTGTTTTGTGAAGATTTCAGTAGAGTTCTAGATAAATGAACATACAAAACCAGAATAATTTTACTTCAGCCTGATTTTCATAAATGTTGTGGGTTCATACTGTTTACTAAGGAATCTCCTTTCCTGGGTTCGGAAATAGGAAATTATCAAGACTTAAGTCTGTAGACACAAATTCATGGTGGTCCTGAGACTCAAAATTTCAATGAACAGCTATCAATCAGGCCCATTAGGTAATACTACGTCCCGTGTAAGTAGATCTACGGACAAGTAAGATATTCCCTGCCCTCAAGTACGTAACTCCATGGCTTTCATCAACTGCTTTTGCACCTCTTCGATTCCCAAAGTTTGGTGAACCATGTCAGTGACGCTGTTATGTTTTTTTCTCTTTGAAATGCAAAGCAATACCAGATACATCACGTAATGCCTAACAGAGAACATTCTACAGAATAAAAGGTTAAAACTTGTTTCTAACAGCACCAAAACAAACAACCAACAGTGACTTATCATGCCAAACTTGCAAATTAAATGCTGGAAGAACAATCTAACAGGAATATCTGTTAATAAGAACTTCAGTCTGTATGCAGTCTAAAGACTTCAATGGCAGAACAAAACTATACCAGTGATTTTAGGAAGTGTGAAACGCTGGAAATGAGGTCTAAGG
Source organism: Steatornis caripensis (assembly GCA_013398225.1). NCBI lineage: Eukaryota > Metazoa > Chordata > Aves > Caprimulgiformes > Steatornithidae > Steatornis > Steatornis caripensis. Next base: position 335,162 of record VZSC01010778.1, read on the forward strand.
AGGCTATTTGCATGGATTCAAAGCAATAAAAGATAACACCAGCTGCTATGTAACCCCCTGCTTTTACTTGAACCCCAGTACAAGAGGAGGTTCTCAGTAAGGGGTACTTCACTAGTGTTTTCTGAAATGCTGCTGTAGCTAAGCTTCAGCTGTTGAAAATGTACTTAGTGCTTTCCTGCATGTCATAAAATATGTAAATCCCAGTAACAACTCTGACATTGAGAAGTCTGTACCGTAAGCACAAAACCATCATGGTATGTAACACATTAAAAGCGAGGTATGTGTATATCTGCCTAGAGACAAGAACTTAATTGTGTATAGAAGTCCATGGAATATAATACAAAAAGTAACAATATAAAAAACTAAGTAGCGAAAACTAAATATAAAGTGTAATCTGGTATATCTGGTTTTGACTTTTTTTTCCCTTAAAGCTAAATACTTTGTTTCAAATTCCTTTCTAATAAAAAAGAATTTAATAAATAAATTGAAAATAATCCTTAAGAAAAAACTGCTTTCCTCCTTCAACACAGTATTTTTTGCTCTCTAGCCTCTTTAATGTAAGTTTGCCTTTCAGTCTGATCCAATTCCTACTTAAATTAATGACAATATTTCAGCTATCCTTAACATATGTTGGGAGTCACATTATTTATAATAAATTAAAGTGCTCTTTCATCACTGAAAACCTCAAGTCCAAATTCACTTATCCCCATTCTGGTCATTTTCTAAGTTACAGCTTTCCAAAGTTATTTCTTTTGCTTTTGAAGACACTTTTATGTCATGCATGACTTCTTCTAAAACCACTATTTTATTTTGCACTTTGAATGTGCTGTCATTGTACTCTATGCCTTCGAGAACCTTTTGCATCGCCACGGTATCAGAAAGAGTTTTCAACATATCATTTTCCACAGTATTTAGCTGTGTTGTCAAGTCCTCTATCTTTTTCTCCATACTTAGCAGTTCACTTGATAATCTAAGAATAGAGCGAATAGCATGTTCAATTGTTGGCAAATAGGTCTTGCACTCCTCAATTTTAGGTTCATAGTTCACAAGTTCCTGATTCAGGTCTGTGTCCTTGGCTACCAGACTATTCTGTTCTTCTCCTAGCTTTTCAACTGCCTTTGCATCTAAGTCCAACTTTTGTTCAACCCTTGAGAATTCATCATCTTCTTGCCTTTTTAGTGTTCTAATATTTCTGGCTGTACTGTCTTCCAAATCTCTTACTTTTTCTGAAAGAGATTTAATTCTTTGGTCAACTTCATTAATTTGGGAAGTAACTTCTGTATGTATGAGCTTCGCTTCAGATTTTAAACCACTAGTGTTTGTGTTCATTTCATCCAAGCTTCTTCTCCAGGAATTTGTAACATTTTGGAACTTCTCATTAATGCTCTGCATCTTTATAGAGAGAACCTGTTCATTGTTCTGGGTATCATTTATGATGTTATGAAGAGAAGATATTTCCTGCTCAAACTCAGTCATCACAGAGATGGATGAGGCAGCTTCTCGTAGGATACTTTCAGAAGACTCAAGCTGCATTTGTAACACAAAACAATGTTGATGTCTACTTAACAAAGGTAAGAACAGAAAAACCCTTGCATTTATTTAAGAGAATAAAGACCTGAGAAGCCACTTTACTTGTTACAAAGCTCCTATATGATTTGTTTTCATATTTCATCTTCAAAATATTGTTGATTAATCTAGTATGGACAAGACACAGAAAAGGGTATGTTTGTTGTTGAATTTCTATGGAATACATGCCATTTTCTTTGTTGTCAATCCCTTCTTTCCCACGGTGGTTTTGGGGGGGGGTGTAAAATGTATCACACTACCTAAATCCCATGCAACATTTTGCAATCTGAAGTGCAGTATATAAATATCCAAATTACATCATGTATAAACGACATCATTATGAGATCAGTGCTAAAACAACATCACTGGCATGAGCAAGCCATGCTGCACTCCCATCATTATCTGTAAGATACAGGGATAATTCAGCAGCCAGCCCAATGTTTCTACTTCATAATGTCACACATAGATAAGAAAATAAAACAGCAATGAAAAAATATTACTATCACTTCATTTGTCTTTCATATTATAAGAACATGTCTACTACATAAAAATGCTTGTAAATTTTCTTCAAATCAATGTATGTTAGAATTATACACAACAGTATTGGTAGAATGAAGTATGTGCGTAAATGTAAGTTTTTAAAAAAAGTTTAGCATCTAAAGAATAATACTGAGATACAACCACCATATTCACATACTCGAACAATGGTATGCGTTGACACATTTAGACACATGAAATATTCTCCAAAGGCCTATTCACAGGCAAGTAGAACGCATTATGAAAATTTATTTTAAAACAGTCGGTTAAATTTAACTAAGTGACAACAAAGTAAAACAACGGCAAATGTTCACCAGAGATTATCCAAGTAAGATGTTAATGATTACCTTTTCAGAAATTAAGTTAACTTTATTTTCCACATCCAGAAATTTTTCAGCTTCTTGTTGTAAGAAATTATACTTTTTTTCCATATTAGCAAATTGATTTGACTGCTGAAATAGGAACCTGCAAATTGCAAATAAATAAATAGTGAACATAACTACATAATTAACATATATTAAGTGTTCCAGGACCTGATTCATAGCAATCTGTTACTGCAGGGATTTGTGTTCATGGAATTTGCTAGATCAATACATGAGAGAAAAAAATAATCAGGAATTAATGAAGTTGATCTGTCTTCATACTGGAGTTACCTTCCAACAGAGGTAGAAAAATACAGAAACATCCATAGATGTGCTTTGTTTTTACATGATATGCCATTCAAACAGAAAAGACCGCTGACATAGGGAAGCCATTACATGCTTGTAACGCACTGCCTCACACTATATTTTATTGATAAAGTATTATTTAACTGGTGGAAATAAAATACACAAAAAAATTATTTGTACTTTCTTGCAAAGCATCACAAAATGATGCATAGAAGCCTTTGGATTTAGAAAGGCTGGTTAATGCTAATGTTGTTTAACCATCCAAGAACACACGGTGCATTGTGGCAAAGCTTGTATAGGCTACTGTTATGATGATGATAGCTTTCAACAGACAGTAGAGATCTCGATCCTGTACTTCATATACATTCTGGATTAATTTACTGTGAACTTGGGAGCTTTCTGAACTGTAAGCACTTTATACAGTTAGAAAGGAAATGAGACAACCAAGCAAGAACCCTGAATTTTGGTGGATGCTTATTAATCCTAAAACAAGGTTTATTGTAGGCTATGCAAGTAGTAAGAACAATTTTAACTAGAACAATAGAGTTTATTTAAAATACTTGTGCTTTCATAAATTGATATTTATTAGTATATCGCATAGCAATTAGAATTTTCAAAAGATCTACAATAGTCTATACAGATTAATTGAGGCAATAAAAGCTAAAATGCTAGCTATAGCTAGATACAGACATAAATAGTAAGCAGAAGCATCACTCATTTTATTCTACTATGCTGTTCTGTTTCTCAAAGATTCACATAGTGAGATCTGGGTGATGTTAAAATAAGAACAAATTTTACCTTAATTTTCAGACTGATGTCTAGAGTGTGATAATCTGGACTAATTTCTTGCAGTAGAGTTCTAAGAATTTCACCATATCGTTTCTGCAAGCGGCTCAGTTTCTAATGGAACTACGGTACTGATGCTGCTAAGATATTCTAAAACATTTTTTCTAAAGATATTTGATCTTTATTTGAAGACTCCACCTGATGAACAATTTACCGCATTGCTGAGCAGATTATTTACAGAAAAGCCTGCTCCACTTCTACTGTTGATTTATTTATTACCTGCCAAATGAGCCGTGTTGAACTTCTTACCAGATTAAGTTGCTCTTCGCAGTTAGATGTAGTCTCCAAAAGCAGGTGTTTACAATTCACAAGCAAGCCACCTTTTAAACTTTCAATACAACAGAACAGGTCAAAATCGTATAAATCCCTCACTATATATCAATGTTTCCACACTTGTGACTACTGCTATTCTTTTCTTGACTCTCGTAGTTTTAACAAGTTTCTATAGTCACTTAACTGTATTCAAATGTAACTAATATTATTACCCATGACTGAATACAGTGTAGAATACAAAAGAAAATATTAAAATCCACTTTAGAGGGTTACCTACCAGGTCAGCACCAGGCAAACAGCAAGGGAAATGATGCTCAAGGTGGTCCGTGAGTCTATCCAAAAGGAACTCTGATTATTGCTGGTCCTGGGACTTGCCAGCTTCCCACAATTACTGTGCTTCTCAACCTTTTGTGAACCTTCATTGGCCTTGGATGAAGAAATACCTTTTTTCCTCTGCTTAACGCTATACATTTTGTGTTTTTAAAAAGCAGAAGCAAAAGAGAGAGCTAGGAAAAAAAAAACCAACACAAAACGGACTAGTTACTTCTAAGCATCCCCAAATACAACCTTTTGTCCTTTAGTTACACAAATACGTTACCAAAAATGTTTCCTTCAGCATTTACTGTTTTCTATTTATATGAAGTTTGTAAGTGTCAAAATACTTTCTTAAGACTTTGTGAAAATTTTTTTTCAAAACTAGGGCACTGCTTTCATATTTTCCCAAACTGAACTGACTTTTCAAACTTTAGATAATTTCACCTTTCCAGAAATATTTCATCTGTTGTACAATAAGCCATTTTGAAGATACACTTAAAATCATAAGGACTGAAAGCATGACATGTCTTTTTATAGTCTATTACTGTCACAATTTCACTATCCTGTTTTACTTGTAGATTTAAAAAAAAAATCTTACCTACTCCACATTAAAGGGGCAAATACTTTTTCTCATTTTTAAAAATGGGACTGCAAATCAAGATTTAATTTAGAAGTAGTTCTGTTGTAATGATTTAATGTCATCTGTAAAACCACAGACATCAGTGAATAGAAAGCCATTAATAGAAAAATACAGAAGATTAATGAAATACTGTGTCTAGATAAAAGAAAAACTGTAATTTCCTCGTTGCTAAAATTAAGGTCCAAATAAATTCAGGCAATATGAATCTCCAGTTTTGAAGACTACAAAAGCTCATATTCTAACCAACCAAGTGGAAGTACAGAGTGGAATTTTAAAGCCTAAAATCTTTCACTATACTGCTCAAAAGAGACTAGATCTTTGGTGGATTTGATTTAGCACAGTTTGAAACAAAAATGTTGTGCTTCTTTCTGGATCACTTTGCAGCTTAGTCGCATGTCAAAATAGAAATATTTAAATACTAGAGATACTTACAGTCACATACGTGTGTAAAAGGCACTGTTTAAAATCTCGATCTGTCACAAGAGTATGAAGCTTAGAGCTGTTTGTGAGCCACAGTACTAGGAAGCATGCTCAGAGTCCAAAGCATGTATGAAAAAACCATCTCTTGCTCTCCACCCAAAATAGCAACAATGCTATTTTCTAAGTTTTAAAACACCTTTGGGATTGAGAGCACGTATTATGAAGTTAAAATAAAAAAAGAGAACTGAATGGTAGTTGGTGAAATAGTTTAATACAGGAACAACAACTCAGCTTTAACAAGGACAACTTGGAGTAGTGTGTTCAGCTCTGGGGCCCCCAGAACAAGAAGGGCATGGACCTGTTGGAGCGAGTCCAGAGGAGGGCCACAAAGATGATCAGGGGGTTGGAGCACCTCTCCTGTGAGGACAGGCTGAGAGAGCTGGGGTTGTTTAGCCTGGGGAAGACCTTCCAGTGCCTGAAGGGGCATACAAGAGAGCTGGGGAGGGACTTTTTACAAGGGCATGGAGTGATGGTACATGAGGAACAATTTCTTTACTGTGAGGGGGACAGAGCACTGGCACAGGCTGCCCAGGGAGGCTGTGGAGTCTCCTTCTCTGGAGAGATTCAAAATCTGCCTGGAC
>VZSC01010778.1:351520-373481 GCA_013398225.1 Steatornis caripensis
TGTCGTCCCTCCCCCCTTTTTTTTTTTTTTTTTTACAAAAAGGCAGTAAATGTAAACAATTTGTAGAATTGGGTTTCAGTAACTTACTTTCCTTCACAAAACACATAGAATGCAAATAACTGGTATTTCTGTTCATAAATCTCCTTGCCAGCCAATCTTTTTGACTCTTGCTCCCTTGGAACAAAATTTTTTAAAAACAGTTTTCAGTAACTTCTTTGTCAGAAATAGGCAGATATAGGGAAGTCTATTATACATCATGGTAGAGATTCCATGTAATAACCCTACAAACACAACTAGCCGTAGGATTTGAATATGTAGTCACTATAAAGTGTTGTTTATGTAAAAATAACCTCAGCATCCAAGACAGTTCCTTCACAACAGGATTAGTCTCATATAGCTTTCTGAAGATAGAAGAATAAAACTGAAAACTTTTGAGTCAAAAAGACACTGAAACGGTTTCTACCATTTCTCCATAAGACAAAGCTTATCACTAGTCTGTGTCAGTCAAGAGTTGTTATCTAGTCCTATACAACTTTTTTCTTCATTTATGATATCTGATGACTTGAAAAACAGAGTGGATATCTCTGTTTTTCCTGATATCTGCTAATGGAAATATTTCTCAAATATTTCTCAAAGCTTTATTGCTTATACTTCAATTGCAGCTATAAAGCAATAAATGGTAAAAACTTTGTTTTTTAGGTACTTGCATTCAGCTTTCTTGCACAGTGTTTAATGTCCTCTTAAGATATTTTACATATTAATATAAAAAATTATACAGCGATATTGTCAATTCTGAAAATGTTCCTTCACTATTAAAATGCAATACTGTATTTTAGCACTAATAGTTGATCTGTAATCTGCAATATTTCTTCTTGCTCTAGATCTCTCTTGATCCTGGATGACATTTGGGATTCCTGGGTATTAAAAGCATTTGATAATCAATGTCAGGTTCTTATCACCAGCAGGGACAGGAGTGTAACAGATGCTGTGGCTGGTAAGGAACAGTTTCCTCTCCTGCACCATAGGTTGTATGTGTATATGTATGTAATTTGTTCTTGTGAACTTTTAGAAGATGGTAGGATCTGTGTCTATCGATTTATGCACAAGTGGCAAAGTTTTAGATTTCTGCTCTGTAAGACTTTATGAATGTCTTTCTGAAATGAATGTTAAATATTATCCTGGAAGTTATATGTCTGCATTGAAGAGCGCGATGATTCTGAACAGGATAAATTAACCTCTGTGACACTGCTGCTTTTAGACTGATTGTGCTATTAAGCAGTCACTGCTAAGACATGCCCATAATGCATTTGTAATTATTATAGTCTGATTTTTTTTGTCTCTCTAATGCAAACTTGATTCTGATAAGTAGAATTTATACTCTTCTTAGTACTAACCATATAAAGTACTATGCAAAAAATCATGAGCCAGGTCCTTTACTCCAGATTTTGCTTGGAAAATACTCTCAATTTCCATAGGATTTTTTACATTCTTTTGATTTTTTTTCTTTTTTCCCCCCATGTTTCTGTGTCTAGGCAATAAATATGAAGTTCATGTGGAAAGTGGACTAGCACATGAGAAAGGACTTGAGATTTTATCCCTATTTGTGAATATGAAAATATCAGAACTGCCAGAACAAGCTAACTGCCTTGTAAGGGAATGCAAAGGTATGATTGCCACTCTTTAACGTACCAATTACCACTGAATGTATTGGTTTTTTCTAGGGTTTGACTTACAGATAGAGAAGGGAATGTTCTTTAATACTGTATGCTTTAAGTAAAACACAAGTGTTTGTTAAATGCTTTTTAGTTTTTTAAACTAAATAGAAGTGTCTTATGTTGATTTTTTGAGTAGTTTTCTTCAGTGTATCTTCCCTCTGCCCCCCTATTACACTTAAATTTGGGGAATTTGCAGGTATCTACGTAGATGACATGTTTTGTTTCTCTGTTCTCCACACCTCAAGAACTTAATCAATGTATTGGGAAAATTACCTGATTTATTCAACCACTCGAATAAACTATTGGATTGTGTTCCTTGAAAACCTCTAAGATTAATTTAATGTTTTCCTTCAGGTTCTCCTCTTGTGATATCCTTGATAGGTGCATTATTACGAGACTTCCCTAGTCGTTGGGAATACTATCTGAAACAGCTGCAAAATAAGCAGTTTAAAAGAATAAGAAAATCATCATCTTATGATTATGAAGCCCTTGATGAAGCAATGTCCATAAGTGTTGAGCAACTGAATGACAATTATAAAGACTACTATAAAGATCTCTCTATCCTCCCAAAAGATGTGAGAGTACCTACTAAGGTAATACCAGCAATGCAGAAATCTCATCACTTTCAGTGAGACACAAAAAATAACTTTAAAGAATTAATAAAATTTATAATTGTTGTGTATAACTTACGCTGTGTGTAACTTAATAGTAATTGCTAGATTGGGTAGGTTGGGTCCATTATTGTATCATGACTTTTATTGTCAGTAGTGAAACTAAAAATTGTAACTGAATACATGTATTCATAATGTTAGTTTAATGTGCATTCTGTATATGGCTCTTTAATTAGATTGTAATTGAGCTCTCTGAAGGCTTAAAAACTGTTATGTGAAGCTTGTCTCCTGTACAAGAAAGATATGATCATCATAAATCAGCATAAATAGACAAAAGATGGGATAACTTGTATTATCTGTCCTGTAGTTTGGTATGGAAGAATTGGAAACTTACTGAATTTTTTACCACTTGTATTACATCTATATTTGTTAGCATGTGTTTTGTTGTCAGTGAATTGGTAGCCTTTTATGACATTCATGCAAGTTGTATTACCCCTTGGTTCTGATTCTTTCCTGTCTTAATGTGCCTTTTTAGGTTCTCTGTATTCTTTGGGATATGGAAACTGAAGAAGTTGAAGATATACTACAGGAATTTGTTAACAAATCACTATTGTTCTGTGATCGTAATGGGAAGTCATTTCATTATTATTTACATGATCTTCAGCTTGATTTCCTTACAGAGAAGAATCGTAACCAGCTTCAGGTGGGTTATTGACTAATCTATTTACTTTTAACTTTACTCTCCAAAGCTGGGCATTATTCAGAATATGTTCCTTTTGTTAAATGGTATCCAGAGTAGCTTCGTAGAATAGGTAGACAATGCGTTAAACCTAATGCTGACTAATCACAAATGTTTATTTTCAACTTGAAACTGTGATTTCATGATGGTTCTATTTGGAGCTAAGAAACTAAACTGAGAGAAGACTATATCCATTATCTCTCTGTCAAAGATGTTTCCAGCAGGAGATGGAATGTTCCACCAATCATTCCAAAGGCATCAAGACCCTACCAGAATGGGAAGTTTGTTCTTTAATACAGAGAAGTGCTCTTTACTCCTTTTTTTTCAATGTAAGGCAACACTTGCAGGGAGAGGACCTGTAAGTTGGGCCCAGTAAATTTATCAGTTCTGAAGGACAGGGCAAGAAAGAGTAGACACGAAGAACAGGCAAATTTTTAGACTTACTTTAGACCTTTTTTGTTCACTACACACATTTACTGTACAGAGTGATATGTTGGCTGTTCTCAACCTAAGAGGGAAGGTTAACAGCTTGCTTTTCTGTCTTTTAATATCCAGATAATGTTTCTGGAGAAGTCTTAAGCAATAAATTAGGTCAAGTGTACAGTTTTGGAGGGTAAGCTTTTCTTATTTCATTTGTTGACGTATTATAATTGAGATATAATATTATTCCTCAGTACTATATACAATATCATAATAATATTAATTCCTCAATACTGTAACCAATCCATACCTTGGCATAATATTAACTGAAAGTGTGTTTTGACTCACACTGCAGGAGCTCCATAAAAACATTGTAAATCAGTACAAGAAATATTACAAACTCGATATGCCTGTTCCATCACAAGAAGATTGCATGTACTGGTATAACTTCCTAGCGTATCACATGGCTGGTGCCAACATGCAGAAGGTGAGTTCTGACTAATGTCCTCTGTTTCCCTTCTTACCCCTATTTTTCCCCACAGGCTTTTGCCCACTTGAACCTCTCTTCTCCCAGGCTTTTGTGCAAATAGGTAAACAGTCAACATAGAGTCCTTTAGGGGCTCCACTGATTATCACTGTCTGTTACAAACACTACTTTATTTCTACCCTTTGTGTCTTGGCTTTTCAACCAGTTCTTGAGAAGATTTCTAATTTTGTATCATAACAGCTTGTGTTTTTCTTTTCCTTTTGAAGAAGGTTTGATAATAAATCGTCTCTAAACCTTTTTGAAAACCCAGACTTGCTTTATTGTCTGATAATACAAGTAAATTGATTTCTTCAGAGATTTTGATTAGTTACTTTTTTCTACAGAAGTCTTGCTAGTTTTTTCCTGTTACGTCATACTGATTTGTGTTTAAAAGTTCATTGTCTGTACTACTAGATTTCAAGAGCCACAAAAAAATCCAGCAAGAGTTAGATAGGCAAGTCTTTTTTTCCCAGGATTGCCTTGATGCCTTTAAAAAAAATTACTGAGTCTGAAGTGGTGAAGCAGTTGGACTAGATGGTCATTGTAGGTCCCTTCCAGCTGAAATAGTGTATTTTATTCTAATAATTTTGTTTGCAGTTTCTGATTGCCTTTTAAGTAGCTTTCTCATTTTTAACTCCAATGCAACTATAACAGACTTTTGCTTTCTTTCAAATTCAGCATCTGTTAGGAAGAACAACAGATCACTATTATCAGAATGATCTTTGCCAAACTGGACTAGAAGAAGCTTTTTCAGACTTGTATCTTAAATCAGTACTTGTGTGCTACAGAAGTCAGGATTTGCTTTGTACCCCCATCCCTTCTCTTAACTAGCTGTATGAAAGAGGAGTCTCTTTACATTAAAACAACAAGCTTAACCTTCTATACCCAGAATTTTCATACCTGATTAAGATGCAAGAAATGGGAAATTGCCTAGGTTTTTAACTGGAGACAGTTGTACTGAAGTATATTAAATACCTAATGTATTTCCTGTGCTTTTCTTTTTCCTCTTAAGTAGATTATGTTGTGGAGCTCATGCTCTGAACTTAAATTTGTATTTCTTTTAGGAACTCCGTGATCTTATGTTTTCTCTAGATTGGATTAAAGCTAAAACAGAATTGGTAGGACCTGCTCATCTGATTCATGAATATGTAGAATATAGTTCAATCCTGGATCAAAAGGTATGGTACTAAAAGGTAAATGATCAGTCTGTTCCAAATATATTTTTCCATCTTTAATTGCGTTTTGTTGGATCTATGCATATATATGGGAGATATATAGAAAGCTTAAACTGAAACTTAAAAACAGTACCAACATAAACTTGGAGGAGAGAAAAACGAAAAAGACTTAATTTTCAGTTTTAGTTTTAGTTGTAAGTTCAGTGTTTGCCCAAGTAATTGAGCATGGAACTCAATAACTAAGGTGAATCAGAATAGCTAATGATGGATACATATGGTACTCTGCTTTTGAGAAGGAGCAGAATTTGTTGGCCACTTGGAATAGTCTTTCTGATATTTCATGTTGACCGCTTATTGAGTAAATCATTGTTGCCAATATTGTTTGTTTGAAAAATAAGGATAATATGCTTTCTTGAGTAGGATAATGAAATATTCCAGTCTATCATATGTACTTGCTAATAGAACTAAATAGGAAAATAGAACTAAGTGCTTCTGCAAGAATATTAGCTGTATAGAAAATTAAAAAAGCAAAGGACACTTAGGAAATAAATCCACTTTCGGTGTTCTCAAATATTATCTGCTCTTACATAGGATAGCACAGTACGTGAGAACTTCCAGGAATTTCTGTCTTTAAATGGGCACCTTCTTGGACGGCAACCATTTCCTGACATTATACAGCTGGGTCTTTGCCAACCAGAGACATCAGAGGTGTATCAACAAGCCAAGCTACATGCTCAAAGAGAAACGGGAACATTTTATTTGGAATGGATGTAAGTAGCTGCAGTCCATCTGCTGATATGCTAATCCAAGGAAATCATTTAGCGTACAAGTAAATACAATGTCTGGCTAATATAAGGATCTTTTTAAAAACTGCTCTGTTTTTTCTGGGGAAATAAAATGAAATAATTTTCAAGAACTTGTGGAGAAGGGGAACTCTGGGATATGTAAGGCCACAAATTAGGAATAATTACATAGAAATAGATAGAGGAATATGTTTACTTCTGTACTCAGTAATTGTTCCTTTTAAACAACTACACGAAGATGAAAATAAGATCCCTTGAAACTTCAGGCAGGTTAATCCGGGAATACTTGAATTTAGGTCTTTTCTTTGAATATTTGGTTATTTCTTTTTGCATAACTAATGGCATTTGAACAGAACTGCTTGGAAGTTGCACAATTCAAAGAGTCAGTCTCTAGAAAGTTCAGGACTTTCACCTTGTATGTGGGAGACTTATGCTGAAGAACATGACTGAAATTAACAGAACAGAGACTGATGTTTTTGTCTTTCATTCTAGGGCAGGGTTATAAAAATGGTTTGTAGCATATGTGGGTGAATGCACTGCTCTCTTGACCAGCAATTTTCGCTTTATTAAAATATGCCAAGAAAAAGCTAACTTAGATGAGTCAGTATTTTGCAGTGAAAAACTGTGTTTATTCTAAAGCGCAGCTACTTTGAGATGTTTTGTCCATTATTTAAATGGTAAGCCTGAAGACTGGTGATCGTAAAAACTTTAAGTACGTTGGTTCGTTTTCACTCTAGAAAAAAATAAATTTTGTAACAATCAAAAATGATTATCAAAAATAATCTTATTACAGTGACAGCTTTCTGTGTTAAAATCTGGCTAAACAGGATGATTATGATTACTACTAATTCTAAGTTTTTGTTAAAGTGAGGCAAGAGTCATCTAAGGTGTGTTAGATTCTGTACTTAATCTCTGAAGTGCAGTGATACTCTTAGATTTTCTTTAAATATCTAGTGATAAGAATCAAGCCATTGCTGTAAAAAGTAAGTTTACTAAGATCTAAAGAAATTTACAAATGTTTTTGAGTAAGCTTGAAAACGAACCTGCAGGAGAATAAGAATTCTCAGAAAGAAATTTATGTTTGGAAATAGTGCACATCAGACCATAAAAATGTCATTAGGAAGGCTGTGTCTTGCAGTGCAACAGCTTTGCCCATAAGGTAGCTTGTTAATTTCACATGCACATATTATCTTTCTTGATCTCTAAGCTGTAACTATTGGAGGGTGGTAAAAACTCTTGAGTGAATGTTGAAATTTGTGTTTCCCTTATTACTTCAGCATAAAGGCTGAGAGGTAAGGTATAGTGGGTGGGTTGGTTTGTTCCTTATAAAGCTTGCTGCTCATTGGTGTGAAAGTGTTATCTTTTCTTAGAGGATCTTGAGTAATAAAAAGACACTAGGAAATCCTACTCATCTAAATCAGCTGTCTTACCCTGTAGAAATAAGAAATCCTTGAAAAACCTCTACCGTCTGGTTGTTCGTCCGCATAGAGATGCCGTTTACCATGCCTGCTTTTCTAAGGATAGACAAAGAATAGCATCATGTGGAGCTGATAAAACACTTCAGGTAAGATACCTGTGCTAGAGTGAAAAGAGGTGCTGTGTACCATTTTGATAACATTTGTTAACAGTCCTGTCGCTTTTCTTTTGCTGTTATGTAGAGATATTAGGGATCTAGAACATATTGGAGACATATGATTGAAAAGGATGTATTGCATAAACATCAGGTTGCATGTTTAGAATAGTAAGCATTATCTTCTAGTTTGAAACCTAAACTGTGTGATTTCAGGGTTTATACCGGTCACTGCTGTAATGCGTGAACGTGAGATGCCTTTTAATAATACGGAAAAGCTCACAGCCTAAGTAATGCACCCCAGCATATTTAATAATTGCTTGCAAAAATGTTATTTCCATTCAGAGTAGACCACCTACAGAACTGAGAAACAGTAGGACATTTTAGTTATACCTTTACTATTTCAGTGGGATGGTAATGGACATTATGCTACTTTGGGGCTTAGTTAGTAATTTGTCTTATGCAAAATAAATAAATCTGAGGAGAAAAATGAACCCCTGAAGTTGAGGTCAGTATGAGATTGGAAATGGGTCCAAAGTGCTTAGGAAGTTTAGGGGAGACAGAGAGGAAAGTGACTAATATAAATTTGCCAGCAGTCTTCATGAAGGGGAGCCAGCCAGTTCTCAAGAAAACTAGCAATCAGCCAGCCAGTAACCTGGTAAAGTATCCGTATTCCAGACAGCCAAAGGTAAGGGAAAAGAACAACTTTTCTGCAAGCCTTTGGTATTGTTTTGGATGCTTGATAAGTTGAGTACTAAAGTAATAATATTAGTGGTACTTAGTTGCTGTTCATTCGGCTACTTAACGTGGTGTTCCTGTGTTTTTATTTATTTATTTTATTTGCTGGCTTCTACAATGTTATGTTCATGGCATCCGCTTAAGGAGATGCCTGGTGGATGTACTCATTTTATGCTGTGCTGAAGTTACTGTGCTGGGCTTCTGTACTTAACGGCCTCATTATTGAGAATGCAGATTGCTTATTTTTCTCTTCGTTTTCTACCCAAAAAAGTAACATCTGTGGATTGCGATTGCATTTAAACTAAACTTTTGTTGAAGTAATAGGAAAATTAGCAATAATCTGTTTTGCAGTGTTTAACTTTGAACTTATTCACGTTTTTGCTAATGTGGCATGGAGATAAAGCTAAGCTTTCCAGTTTTCAAGGCTACTTCTACTGTTTCTGTAAATTAAAAAATTAATGATTGCTAGATTAAGAACAGATATTCTGCAGAATTTACTGTAAATGTAGATTTCCGGTTACTTCAATATTTATGTTCTTATTTGAACAAATACCATCCATTTCATTGCCATTGATATTTCCATTCAATTAAAAAGTAAAGGGAAAACCGAGGACTTCACAATTGTAGTATCCTGAATGCTGCTGCAAAGAACACCTTGTGATTTGTTTTAATAATTAAGAATATGTAACCTAAGGAGGAAAGGGAGACCTGATTCCCCACCCACAACCCTGCCACTGTGAAGTTAAATCCCAGAGTTTTGGGAAATTGATTAATATGTGATACTTTTCCTTGACTTTTCTTTTACTGCCTATGACTAGCTCAAGACTGAGACTTGTGTCATCCTGTAAAACTTTACACTACTTCTTTTTCTTGTTCATTCCCCAAATCATTAATTGCTGCTGAAATTCTTACTTTCCACAGAAGGATATCATATATATAAACCTGGAATTTGTAGTTTTAAGAATAGTTTAGATTTGGTTAATAGATACAGTGTTGTGCAATTACTATTAAAATTTACTGAGAAAGGACATGCGTTTAGGCTTAAAGAGTGAGGGTAGAAAAAGTCACCAATAAAACACAAATTGCATACAGAAATAATTTTTAAAAATAATTTTTCACTGTTTCTCTCCCTAACCATTTCTATCATCCTTACAAAATTGAAGCTCAAAGTAAGTATTTTTATAATTGTGTCAATTTCCCTCAAATTATAAATGCTTTCAAAAGCAAACTAATTTTATGAAGAGCTTATATGAAGAGAGTTATTTGAGCGAAAACCAACTTACGTTGTGTTTTAAAATTGTATGTGAATTATAAGATTTCATTGTTTATTGTTTTAGGTCTTTAAAGCCGAAAGTGGAGAGAGGCTGCTGGAGATAAGTGCCCATGAGGATGAAATACTTTGTTGCGCTTTCTCTGCAGATGGTGAATTTGTAGCAACTTGTTCAGCTGATAAAAAAGTGAAGGTAAGAAAATGGACAGCAGGCAATTTTCTTTCAAATTAATAATTCTAATTTAATTTTTAACCAACTCGGGCAGAGCAGATTCTTAAGACTAAAGGTGTTTTTAAGTGTCTTAAATCTTATGTGGATCATTCAATACTTAACAGACAAACAGAAGAGCCCAATTGTTACATAATGTAAAAGATGCTAATGTTGACATCATACTTACAGAATTACCACTTATTTTCCTTGTATTATCAGATTATTTTTAAGTAGAACACGTGTGAGTCCAGTCCTATCCATAACATGAGATGAATGTTCTATAATTCCTTTTTTGTGGGGTTTTTTTGTTACATGTGAATTATTTGGGATTTTTAATTCCTCAGTATTGTAGCAAAACCTTCTAATCTGAATTATGAGCTTTCCCCTCATAACTTCTTGTTGCTAAATGTAAATATATATGCTTTCCCTTTATCTTCAGAACATTTTTTGTGGTACTGTTGTTTTAGGACTTTATCTATACAGATAACATAGTTTACAGTTTGGTTTTTTTTATGAAGTACTTTAAGTATATTTAAAAGTCTCTTTCATCCTTCCATTCTGTTTAGATCTGGAATTCAAGAACAGGCCAGTGTAGGCGTGTATATGAAGAACACTCGGAGCAGGTCAATTGCTGCCAGTTCAATAACAGAAGTGGTCAGTATCTTTTAGCCACCTGCTCAAGTGACACTTTCATCAAAGTAAGTGGGAAAGATGGAGATTATTCTCGTACTGCTTATCGTAACAGGATGATTATTGATGTATAAATATATTTAAATACTGTAAATTAAGGTTTTTTTAATGAGCCTGGTAGAAGAGAGGTAGCAACAGATTAAGAGTACTGACTGCAGCTCTGTAATCAGATTTCGGCAAGGCAGAACAGGAGGAGTGTTTATGCTCAGTGAAGGAGAATGGGCAAGTTCTCTATCAATAGGGCATGAAGGTGAGGGCTTTAGCAAGACTTCTAGAGAGTGGGATGGGAATGGGAGGGTATGGAAGTCAAATACCTGTTTAAAAACAGTATTAGAAAAATGAAGGCAGAAATTTAGTATTGAAAACATTAGTAATGTAAAAAATGGGATCCTGAAAGATTGGGAAAAAAAGTAATATGGAAGTGTAGCAAGTACATTTTTTGATGAAATTGATTTGGCATAGTAAAGAAATGAAGGTAGAAGCCAACAAAATAACGGTAATCAAAGCAAGACGTTTGTCAGGTTAACCAGCTGGCCCTGTTCAGATTGAGAGGCAGTATGTATACACAGAAAGAACAGAAACCGGGCAACTGAAGTCTGCATCTGAGGGAAGTGGGAAAACAGAAGAATCAAGTAAGATCTAGACTGTGGCAAATAACAGTGCAATATCACAGTACAACTCAGCAAATCAGGTGGTTAACTGTCACTGAAGATGATGGTCCTACTGCCCTGGCTGTATATTCTTGCCTTTGTTGCAGTGATGCGCTGATCTTACTCTGCAGTGGTATGGTTCAAAGAGCCAACTTGGCAAAAACTTGTTTGGTGGGATTGGTTTTCTGCTTGTCTAGGTCCCCATAGTGGTTCAGTTGCCCAGTTCCAGCGCAAGAGAAATGTTCAGAGTACACAGTGAGGAGTAAGATTGTTAGTTGAGGGGACAACTGTAGCTTCCAGCTGTAGCAGGCTGTGAGGTGTTTTAATTGTAACGTGAAGACTCATTTGAAGAGTTGTTGCAAGAGTTTGTGTTTGTGTAAACTGGCGGTAAAACACAGTTACGATCTGATGTCAAGGTGGAAAGAAGAAACTGACACCTTGGATGTCTCAGGACATTCACTTCCTGTCTGAGACTGACATCTTGAAACACGTAGATTTAGAAGGGACTTATTTAAAATGGTCGTTTTTATGCCGTAAATGTGGTTAAGATTTTGGACAGTGTTTGACACTTTCATGAGTAGTGAATAATGGAACTGAAGTATGCATGATAATCAAAAGGGCCTGATTTTATTTCAAAGAACACCGTACAAGTGGCTGTTCTTGTTTTGAGCTCTCACTTGAACACTCAAATGCATGATTTTTTTTTTTTAATATAGGAGAAAGGGAAGAAATTTGGAAATGGAAAAGGAAGTGTGGGCTATAGGCTTGAAAAACAGTGTGTGTGAGAGAGGTGGGGAGGAGGAGCCCTAAACAAAAATACATACGGAATGTTCTTCTAACTTCATTAATATAGGTGTGGCAAAGATGATATTCAGACTTTCCAAGACTAACGTGAGAGATTCAATTTTTGTTATTATATGTAAGCTACATAATTCTGTACTTCAAAGTTGAAAGGGAAGGAGGCAAGAGGAAGCTTCTTCCTCAGTCTGAGGAAACTTTCAGTAACTTTGTGCTGTTCAAGGGCCTTGTCTGCACTGTATAGAAAGTTTGACTAGTTATATGTAATTCTTATGTTAATAGTTTTCACACATGTTAGCAGATGGAGGTAAATTGTGGGGTAGCATCAAGTGGGTAAAACTAAAATAAAAATCGAGGTTTCGGTGCTGGTGCATTATTTTGAGAAGAACATGAACAATCTGTCTTTGAATAATTCATGAATATGATGATATTTATGTGTTTACTTCTCACACAGCTTTGGGATTTGAACAAAAAGTATTGTAGAAATACGATGATGGGTCATGTAAATTCCGTCAATCACTGTAGATTTTCACCAAATGATGAATATGTTGCTAGCTGCTCAACAGATGGAACAATGAAGGTACACAATGTGTTTTTTAATTGATTGTTTGTTTTGATGGTGGATTTTTTTTTTTTTCATAAAATGCAAGATAATGTAAGAAAACTCTGTGTCTGTATGGTCAACTTTAACAAATTAAATCCTGAAACAGTTGATTACCTGTCCTATTTCTAATGCAAGGTTTTGAAATGGCTTGTCCAGTACCAGGGAAAAAAAAAGTTGGGTGTCTGTAGTTGTAAATAAATCCTAGCTAGCCTCTTTTTGAATACTTTGCTTTTTTTTCCTTCTTTTTTTTTTTCCTTAATATACTTTAAAAAAACTTGAGAGGACGAGTGAAACTTTTTAAAAAAAAAAAAAATTTAGATTAATTGAAAGTTCTGTCATCTCTGAAAATGAATCATCAGTAGACAAAAGTCAAAAGCAATTTCTGTGTGCCATTTTTCATGTACACACTAAAAGAGAATTGAGAGGTTTATGTTTTGTTTTTCCTCAGAATGTAAGTATTCTTTTTATTGCCTTTGGTTGCAACAGAACTATACTATTTCAGAACTGCAGTTCTTAAAACACTGTTATCTTTCTGTAGAGTTGCTCAATCAGGAAAGAAGGGTTGCTGTAGCTGTTGTCATTCAGAAGGAAAATTGTGGTGGAGGGAACAGAAATATTCAGTAGATTTTTGGCAGGTGCATCAATGAAATTAGGGTGCAAATTCAGATGTATACCAAGTTTCCCATGGTGAGTGGACTTTATTTTAATAGAGTTGGAGAGCAGATACTATTTTTGGTTTTATTTTATTAAGAGGCAGTGTTGTAGCTGGAATGGTAGGAGGAAAAAACGCAAGGACAGGGTTCTGCTACAGTGTAATCCTCTGGTTTTGGTTTTAGTTTTTTTTTTTTTTTTTACTGGGCAAAATAGCAAAGGCGTTTTTTTATTCTGCCCCCTGCCTCCCTTTATCCCTAGAAGTGATTGGGAGTTAGCTCTCCCCTGTTGTGTTCTGTATCCACATCAGTAAAAAGAAGGCTTGTGTATTTCCGTTGCTTTTTATTGCAGCTTTGGGAAGCGCGCTCAGCAAATGAACTGAAAAGTATTGAGATAAAAGATTTCTTCAAAAACACAGATGAGCAAACAGATGATGTGGAAGTTTTAGTAAAATGTTGCTCTTGGTCCAGAAATGGTGACATGATTTTGGTCGCAGCCAAAAACAAGCTTTTGGTAAGTACCTCACTTCAATGATTTTCTTGAGGGTAGTATAGGATCATAGAATGGTTTGGGTTGGAAGGGACCTTAAAGATCATCCAGTTAGAAATTATAATTAAAGATCAAATTCTAGGCCGTTAAGATGTTTCAGATAAAAGGTGCATGGTTTCAAGTGTGTGTAAAGTAAAAATATATGGGCAACAAACTTGTTGACTGAAAGAAATACCTCCTAAATTCAAGAATGTGCTAGTGAGCATATAAGCTATTTGTCTCTAGTGAAGTTGTACAAACTGGGTGCTAACTATTGTAATTATGTGTTCACAGCTTTTTGATATTAAAACATGTGGTTTGTTGATGCAAATCATCGTAAGTCATCACAGTACAATTCAGTACTGTGACTTCTGTCCTGGTGATGAATTAGTAGCAGTTGCTTTGTCTCACTGTTCTGTTGAGGTAAGTGATTGTCTTTGCTGCAGTATACCAGGAAAGACTATTTGTAATGTAAAATCTTACATTTGTCTTAATTTCTTGTACGCAGAGGTAAAACAAATTTAGCTATTTTAGTGGGCTTTCAGTGTGCTTCATTCTTCTTAATCTTCGTTTGCTTCGGAAATGTAAAATATCAATTGGGAAATACCATTTTGAAGTTATACGTTCATTTTGGGCAGCAAAGCTAGTGCTTGTATAAGAAGACCAGGCTACTAAATTTCTTTAAAGTTACTCTTGTCACTCTCAGGAGTGTAGGTGTTCCCATTACTTAACTCAAACAAACCCCACTCTCCTCCTATATACTGCTACAGAATGTGGGAACTCACTAAAAAGGAATAAAACAGCTAGAATGACTTTGGGACTAGCACAGCTAGAGTGAGCCTGTAGAAGTATCAGTTTTGGGGTTGATTTTTTTGGGGGGGTGGGTTTTGTGTTTGCAATCTACGTGGTCAGTTGAACTGGTGGGTTTTTTATACTGAGTGATTTTTTTCTTCCTTTCTTTTCCCTCTCATCTTTTAAAAGTATAGCAGTCGAAGAGGCTGCTGATTGCATTTGTATGACCATCCAAGTGTGATAAGCAGACACAACTCTTGTTACATGTGATTTCAGAATGAGAAGTAAGAAAAAATACTAGAACAAATAGTAATTAAGTAGACATTTTGCACTGTTTTCTCTGTAAATGCAATCTAAATCCATTTGAGTTGTTCTTTCATGTTTTTGTTGTAGTTATGGAATATTAAATCTCTATCAAAAGTAGCATTTTGTAGGGGACACATGAGCTGGATTCACTGTGTGACATTTTCACCAGATGGATCTTTATTTCTGACATCATCTGATGACCAGACGATACGCGTAAGATGACATCTTTCTTTTTTTGAAAAATGTTAATTTATATATATTATTAAATTATTCATTTAAGGAGTTTATTATAATATTAAATAATATTTTAAATGTTATATGTATAGCATTCATGTGTTTGTAGCCAATATAAATTCAACTATAACATTACAAAATTATTTAGATATACAGTAAAATGAGCAGACTTTTTTCTTGACTTACCGTATATTTAAATTTACTGTATATCTGTATGATTTTTAAATCCAGTTCAAGAGTAATTGTAACCTTCTGTTTTGTTTTAGATTTTATCTGAATTGGGAATTGTGAAATTTTTTGAGGATCCTAGCAGACTTAACAGTACTTTCATTGTTAGATATATTTGCATTTCAATATTTAGGATACATTTCTGTAATTGTAATGCCTCATTAAAACCTGTGAAAGTAGAACTATAGTTTACCAAAGTAACCTTTCCTTTTCTCCCAAGTTAACACTTATATTCTGGGAATTTTTAAAGCAGTTGAAGTATAGAAACCTGTACTTGGTATTTTTTTTAATGGATTTTAACACTTTTCTTTGTATGAGAAAGTTGTGGGCTTTATAGCTATGACTCCAAACACAGGGGAGCCTGCTAGTCAGCCTAAAAAAAGTTAGTTCTGTTTCATCTGTTGCAATCCCTACATTTATTACGCAACCTTCCCTAGTAAATAAATGTAGCAGAAGCATAATTTTCACTGATTAAAAAAATCAGTTTTACTTGGAAGTTTGTGGAGACTTTGGTTTACAGGTACTCTTATTCAGCAAGTTTTATATATTGTCCTTTAATAAAACTAATGAAATACTGTGTTCTTCAACAGATTTGGGAAACAAAGAAGGTGTGCCAGTCTTCTGATGCTGTGCTAAAAAGTGAACTGGACATTGTATTTCACAATGGTGAAGTGATGATTTTAGCAATTTACAATCAGAAGCATTTACAAGTAAGCTGTATTTCTCAGTATTGGTACATTTGAATGTTGTCTGCAAATCTCAGTAGTAAATGGAGGAAGCACTGAATGAACTGCTTGTTCATGGCTTTCAGCAGTTGAATCTGTAGCAGATGACTCGATGTATGATAACATTTTTATATCTAGAAGCTCTGCCTAGTTTAGTAAGCAAAAAGTGAAGTTTGAGGGGAAATTTCCACACTGATGTCAAAACTGCAGCTGGATGCAGAGGAACAAAACTATTTTCTCTTCAACTGAGGAGGCTGTGAAATCATGCACATCTTTTTTTTCATCAAGATTCTCTAATACATCAAATAAAGTCTATTCATAGGGTTTTCGTTGGAGTGAAGGCAATACAGTTCATTCAGATTATGCTTCTACTTAATTGTAACTGTTTAAAAGTGGAAACACTTTCACGTTTGTTGCAGAATGCTGCTTATGCAAACCAGTTGTGTGTTAACCCACAAAATGGGCAGTGCCATATCTTTGGCCATGAGGTAGCTATCTTGGATGTTTAGCCTAAAGCAGCATCTGAATAGGAATAAACCTTTGTTCTGGACTGTGAAAGCAATGAATTCTTATTGCTGGACGTATAGGTAGGTGAGTGTTGGAATAGATTTTGCTGCCCTGCACTGAGCGTCACTGTGCAGATAATCTTTTTGTGTAGGGTCGTGTTGTTTCTCCTAATTTATTTCTAGTTCTAAGAGATGCTCAGTGTTTCCTAGGCTGCTATTAGAATGAGTGCTTTCTTTGCAGAAACTTTTCTTCTGTTTCTCTCTTCCTAATTATTTTCTGTCCTTCTTTTGTCTGTCCAGTCAATGAATCAGCCATTTCTTATTCTACCTAGAAATCCTATTTAAAATACCTTAAGTGGAATGGTGATGATATTTGAATAGTGGGGAATATAGATGTGGAAATAGCTAAAGTGTCTCCAGTGAGGCCTTGGCAATAGGAAGATCTTAGACTTTGAGCTAACAGAAAGTGGTCAATGTTGAAACTAAAATTTATGTGAACAAACAATATGTGAGAAAAGAGAAGCTGTATCTGTTGCAGTGAAGAGGTGAGAGAAACCACAGCGAATGGAGTTATTGTTATTTGTGTGGGGGGAGCAGTTTAGGATAATCGCTACTTCTTAATCTTCCTGAATTGTAAAATCTGTAGTGACTACTATGTAATGGTGTAGTTTGGCTGTCATTTGCATTAGTAGACCTGATCTATTTATTTATTAGTAGTGTATTTCTCTTGTAACTTTACTTGAACCATTTCCTAGAGAAAGATGATGCTTGGATTAGGTCCTGAATACAATATTCTGACATCCTTTGAGGTGCAGTCATGAAAGAAGACGCTCGTAGAAAGAGAATAGATTTTTCACCCTTGTGCAAGAAGAGAAATTGACGGAAAAGACAAATTGAGGTTAAGCAAGTGTACTGTAATTTAACAGTATACCTCTGCTATCACATCCCTAAAAGTAGTTTTTCTTGCAGCCATGCTGTTTTACCCTTCGTAATTTGTAATCTCTCAGAATTGGGATCCTAGTCACCTTTTGATGTGCAGTATGTTAATTTTTAAACACTTCACACTGGCAGTTTCCTAAACTTAAACTTTGTAAATCATTGTATCCTAAAGATCTACATGTTTTTTTTTCCTGGGGAAGGGAATTGATTTGAGGGCCATATTGAGTTGAGATTTGGTGTGTTGTGTGCACTAATAAGTTTAAAGTCATGCTTAGAGGATGTATTTTAAGTATTTTATGCTCCATTTGCCATGAGCTGTAGAATCTGACTGGCAAGGTAAATTTAAGCGTGGAGCTCACTGTGGCTTTTGAAATTTGGGAGCAGCATTTTGAGTTACTGTTTTCTGTAGTCAGATAAACTTTAAGAAGCCTTCTAATACTGAGATGTGTTTCCTTCTGTGAAATTGTCCTGTTCAGAGAGCATTCTATGGAGATAGTTACATTGACCTTCAAAGCAATTGGCTTATAAAAGCAACTGATACTTATAATTCAAAGTTTGAAACTAGTACACTGTTCTCTTTAGCATTCTTAACTCTGTATTGTCATTTATTTAATTTTAAATTTAAAAATATTATAACTTAATTAACTTTCCATCTTGCAGCTTATCAACGGAAATACAGACAGTGTTATTATACAGACAGCAGCTCAAGAATCCCCCNATGGAGCTCTCTGTGGCTTTTGAAATTTGGGAGCAGCAATTTGAGTTACTGTTTTCTGTAGTCAGATAAACTTTAAGAAGCCTTCTAATACTGAGATGTGTTTCCTTCTGTGAAATTGTCCTGTTCAGAGAGCATTCTATGGAGATAGTTACATTGACCTTCAAAGCAATTGGCTTATAAAAGCAACTGATACTTATAATTCAAAGTTTGAAACTAGTACACTGTTCTCTTTAGCATTCTTAACTCTGTATTGTCATTTATTTAATTTTAAATTTAAAAATATTATAACTTAATTAACTTTCCATCTTGCAGCTTATCAACGGAAATACAGACAGTGTTATTATACAGACAGCAGCTCAAGAATCCCCCATTTCCTGCTGTTGCTTGAGTGAAGATCTTAAATTTGCAGCATTTGGACAGGAGAGTGGAACAGTAAAGGTATTAAATCCTAAATTTGATTTCTAAAATAGTAGGAAAATACCCTTCTTGATGCTTTTTCTTTTTAAAGAACTATCATTTGAATGGCTTTGTACAATAATATTCTCTAAGGTAGTACTGTAAAGTTATTACATTTGTGAGTAGTGCCTAAATGACAATAATTTAAAGGCCATCCTAATAATGTAGCGTTGACTTCCATTTTACCAAGGACTAAGCTAGTATGAGTTTTTGGTTGTTCCAATCCATTGACTGGGAATCATGTGTTTACAATCTCATGTTATTTAAAATAGAATGTGCATGTACTTTTCTTCATTTTCCTCAGGTATGTAAAATAAATATAATTATTGCATTCCTTATTGTAAAGGTATTACAGTTGTTGGATGGGAAAGTCCTGAAGTCCCAGGAGGCCTACAGGACATCTGTGCAGCATTGTCGATTTACTTCTGATTGTCAGACTCTCATTTCGAGCGCTCATGATTCAGTTATACAGGTTTGGAAGATATTTAAAAAGATTGCGTTGTAACTTACTTACAATTTATTTTAAAAGATCTTTTATCCTATAGATAGTGTAAACTCAGTAAATGACTACTGTGTTCTGTATTATTCCATCTTGGGGCAAGGGACTGTAGAAACTGTAGTCTCTATTTATACCTTATGTGATGATGAATATTACACAGTTTCTATTTTTAATGCTGTGGATGATAGAAAGGCACCAACTCTTTTAAGATGGGTGAAAGGAACATTATTTTTCAAACACGGTAACTCAACAGTTCCGATTGCTTAAGTGTAGGGTTTGGGATGCGACCCTGAACTGGCTATGTGTCGTAGGTCTGCCAGTAGGCTTGGCTGTGCTGTCTAAAGCAATGATGTAGAAAGACCCGTCTCTGAGCAGGCTAGTTGTGTCCATCTAGTCCAACACAGAGCTGAATACAGATACTAGCTAGAAATAGAATGGCAGCACGAACGTAGTCTCAAATTAATAAGCTCTGCCTCTCAGCAAGGTAGATTGGTTCCAGAGAAGCATTCTGGTGTGTCTGTATTAGCTTTTTAGCTCACCTCAGCGATGCACATTTGAAGTGAATGTCCTGGTCATTTATGCTTACTGTGCTTTAGTTTGCACTGCAGAGCAGTTGCAGGCATGCTGATAGGATTCCTGGAGCAGATGCTCTAGCTGCTAATGAGCATTCGGTCCACACAACCAAACTTGAGCTAATTTGAAGTAAAACCTCAGAATCACATGTGGGTGCTAGTCCTCAGCAGTTTTCCTCACCGAAGCTGTTCCAGCATCAGTGTTCTACCTAGTTGCTGATACACTTGCGACCTACGCAGCATCCCACTTCGGTGTTTGTTTCAATCTGAAGCTAACTTGAGTGCCGTCACTGTGGTCAGTTAAGCAGTCTAGACGGCTTATGAGCCTATCTGCTTTTGGATCCTTCTTACAGGTCTAACATGGGTAGCTTTTCCTCTGGGTCCTCTGCTCCCTCTAGTGGACAGTGCCTCAGTTAAACCTCCAGGATTGTCATCTGAACACCTCTGCTTTCTGTTCTTTCTTTGATGCAGCNGACCTACGCAGCATCCCACTTCGGTGTTTGTTTCAATCTGAAGCTAACTTGAGTGCCGTCACTGTGGTCAGTTAAGCAGTCTAGACGGCTTACGAGCCTATCTGCTTTTGGATCCTTCTTACAGGTCTAACATGGGTAGCTTTTCCTCTGGGTCCTCTGCTCCCTCTAGTGGACAGTGCCTCAGTTAAACCTCCAGGATTGTCATCTGAACACCTCTGCTTTCTGTTCTTTCTTTGATGCAGCAAAACTATTAATTTGAAAACTATTAAATCATTGTCATTTAAGCTAAATTGGTGCTTCACAGCTTCTGTAAAATAAAATTACGCTTCTTCAGTTTTCAGTGAATAGTTGAATTAAAAATAGAAATGTCATTTTCATATAAAAATGCAATGCAAAATGGCATTTCATTATGAATATGCTTTAAAAATATAAAAGAAAGTTAATTTAAGTATGAAAATATGAGATCTGCCAGATAACGGGAGTCTATTTGTTGTAATAATCAAGAGTTTAAAACCGAAAACTTGTGGGATGCCTAGAAAATTATTGTTTTACTTCTTATTTTTAAATTATCAGTGAATTTTAACCATCAAATTCACTTTGAAAATCAGATTATGTGCATATTATAAGGAACTTGCTTATAGGTTAACTATTAAATACTATGGCGTCCTCAATCTTCAGCACCTCTGTTATGGATATCTTCAATAGCTAACCTTTTAGTTAGTTGCTACCTCCATCAGAACTTTTATTATTACTGTGACTTAAAGATCAATCAGTTAGTTCATTCTTCTTAACTCAAGTTTGCCATTAATTTTTTTTTTTTAAAAGTATTCCATCTTTATGATTAGGTATGGAGTTGGCAGTTGAGTGAATGTGTGTTTCTAAGAGGGCACAATGAAGCAATCAAGGATTTTAGACTTCTGGAAAATTCAAAACTTCTTTCTTGGTCTTTTGATGGAACTGTTAAGGTAAATAAAAGGCTGAATATTGACAGATCACATAAAATACATTTTACTGTCTCTTCTAACATTTGGTATTTCCTGCACTTTGTATTGACGCACATTTTATTGAATTGATCCTAAAGTATAAGCTGACTTCTAAGACACAATTTTACATTTTCTATTTCTAGTAAGATTTACATTCTTGTTGTATTTTAACTATACCAGTAAGTATAGCAAAATGTTCGCCATATTAGAACCATGTAGCTGAGTTGTCTCTCCAACATATTGTTGTGTAAGATGCAGGTTTTTTAACCTTTTTACAGTGTTACAAAAATAATCTGTTTTTCCTGTGTATTTGGTAGGTTTGGAATATCACTACTGGAAACATAGAAAAAGATTTCGCTTGCCATGGAGGTGCTGTTCTTTCCTGTGCTGTTTCACCTGATGGTAGTAGATTTTCATCTACTTCTGCTGACAAAACTGCAAAGGTTGGTTACTTTCCATACAAAGATAAAAAATTATGCCTTATTTGTCCTGAAACATATACTGTATGTTTCAATTATGAGGTAAATAGTGATTATTAAAGTTATCCTGTTGTATTTCTATTATTAAATTTCCTGTATCTGTGAAGATCATAGAATCATAGAATGGTAGGCGTTGGAAGGGACCTCTAGAGATCATCTAGTCCAACCCCCTGCTAAAGCAGGTTAGCCTAGAGCAGGTTGCACAGGAATGCATCCAGGCGGGTTTTGAATATCTCCAGAGAAGGAGACTCCACAACCTCTCTGGGCAGCCTGTTCCAGTGCTCTGTCACCCTCACAGTAAAGAAGTTCCTCCTCATGTTCAGGTGGAACTTCCTGTGTTCCAGTTTGTGCC
>VZSC01010778.1:376033-390851 GCA_013398225.1 Steatornis caripensis
GATCCACTGTAGTCATACTCATCCTTGAGGTGGTTGACCGCCTGGTTCTCATTTTGGGAGGCAGGTAAGAAACCTTTGTTGCTGCCTTGATTGTCCTTGCTTATTCCCCAGTCAATTGCAATGGCGTAAGTATTGCCATTTTGGACTCCACCCCCCGAGTCATTCAGTTTAAAGCCTGCCTCCCCAGGTTGGCCAGCCTGTTGCCAAAGATCCTCTTGCCCTTTCTAGACAGATGGAACCCATCCCTCCCTAACAGATTAAAGTCACAGAAGTATGTCCCATTATCATAAAAACCAAAACGCTCGCGACGACACCAGCCACGTAGCCAGGAGTTGATGTTCATTATCCTTCTATTCCTGGCTTCACCCTTACCTCTAACCGGTAATGTTTCTAAAGCTGTTACAGTCATTCAAAATTGATCTTGGCTATAACTTGAGGCTGTCCTGGTGACTTCTGTACAAATAAAATGCATGTTTCATGCACAAGTTTGTACGCAACACCTTGTTTAGTTCTCTGTATTGATTTGTTAATAGCCTAACATTCTTAATTTGGAAACCTAAGTTAAGAAAAATTTCTGGAACTTCCACTGAAAGTGCTGTCTTAGGTTCTGGTATTCCTGTTCAGAAGCAAAGTGCCAAAAGAAGTGAACTGTTTAATATTCTGGGGCTGCCCCATTACATTCTTAAAAGTGTCCCATTAGATTTTTAAAATACAGCTTTAAATTGAATCCTTTTTCTATGAAGAGCTTTAAACTTTTTTGTAAATGAATCAGTTTCATTAAAGAGTATATTCGAAGTAAAAAATATACTCACAGCTGGTCAGTAATTTGTAGCAAATGCATTCTTGTGGGATTCAGATAATAAAACCAGACTACAATATAATACATAAATGCACACACATACACGCATATATACAAAAAGTCTTACGCACTTTTAAATACTAATACCTTTTTAGAAAGAAGTCATGATTTTTTTTGAGCTTATTTTTTTTCACTCTTCTGTAATATTTTCTATATAGATATGGAGCTTTGAAAGTTCATCTGTTCTTCACGAGCTGAAAGATCATGAAGCCTGTGTGCGGTGCTGTACTTTCTCTCCTGATAACAAATTATTGGCCACTGGAGATGACAAAGGAGAAATAAGGGTACTGCTTTAACCTTACTGTTTAGTTTATAATTCAGTTGATAGCCAGTTCACAGGCAGAAAAGTTCTTGTAGTTTGTGTTCTGTGTGTCTGATTATTAGTGTTGTGGTGAACATTGGGGAGTTGAAAATAGCAGAGTTTGCCAGATGAGACAGTGGTTTGTAACCATATTGATAGATTTATGTTCCATGAATACCGAGGAACTGATTCACATGGTTTACTAATAATTCTACTGTGAATTGTGTGTGTGATTAAATCCTCCATATATGATACAGTTCTAAGAGGAGAATTTGTTTTTTGGATTATTCTGTCACTTCAAGTGGAATGCTTATGTACAAGGTTTTTTTCTCTAATACAGAAAAACACATTTCAACTTTCATTACTGGAGGTTTTCTTTTCCCCATTAAGTTTACTTATATACATAATCTTTCCTCTCTTTTAGATTTGGGACATTTTAACAGGTGCATTACTTCACTTCTGCTCCCCAGTTACTGTAGATGAAGGAGAACCAACGCATGGTGGCTGGGTAACAGATCTCTGGTTTTCTCCTGACAGCAAAATGCTTGTGTCATCTGGAGGCTATCTTAAGGTAAGCCTTGACATAATAAAATATCCTAACATACCGAATTAAGTGGCAATACTCTGATAATTCTAAAGGAAAATGCAGACTAATTCAAACAAACAAACCTGAAATGTTTTACTTAACACAAAGCCGCTCCATTTTCATGACTGTCGAGCACTTTTCACTTTTTTTTCCCTTCTCAAATCTGAAAGCCCTCTGAAAAAGCCTCTTAAGAATTCAGACTTGNCGTTTTACTTAACACAAAGCTGCTCCATTTTCATGACTGTCTAGCACTTTTCACTTTTTTTCCCTTCTCAAATCTGAAAGCCCTCTGAAAAAGCCTCTTAAGAATTCAGACTTGGAGTTTGTATTCAAACTCCATATATTCAATTTTTATTAGCTTCAGATTTTTATTAGCAATATCTTTCATTACATCTTTAATATTAAAGTTCNTACTTAACACAAAGCCGCTCCATTTTCATGACTGTCGAGCACTTTTCACTTTTTTTTCCCTTCTCAAATCTGAAAGCCCTCTGAAAAAGCCTCTTAAGAATTCAGACTTGGAGTTTGTATTCAAACTCCATATATTCAATTTTTATTAGCTTCAGATTTTTATTAGCAATATCTTTCATTACATCTTTAATATTAAAGTTCCCAGTTGTTTTTGTCTGCCTTAATATCCACTCAATTTCAGCAGCAGTTGTGCTCTTTATAGTGAGCAGAAAAATGCTCTATGTCAGACATTTTTTTTTTCTGTTAAAGATAACTGAGTTTTAAACTTTTTCATAAATAGAAATTCAGAAGGAATTGCAAGTGATAATTTTCTGCCTTGAAAGACATTCAGTAAATAATCTTTGGGAGAGGGCATGTTGAAACCAAGGAAATCAGCCTTTTCATCACTCTTTCATTGGTTCAGACATCTACTGGGCATGGTTTTTGAGAAGGGGAAGATGCGGTTTTTCTTTCAGTCTGTGAATTGGTTCTTCATAATTGTAAATTTCTTAAGAGGGTTTTTTTTATTTTCTTCATGTGATAGCTAATACCGGTTAGTGGAAACTTTGTATGTGAAATGACAGGTTGTGGAGTTCTCATCTCACAGAGTGCTGGATGTTAGTTGATTGTTGATCGGTGTTTAGCTGTTGGACATGCTATCAGACTAATTCTTTGAAGTTGGTTAGTAGCTATTTAACAAGACTGGTGAATTTTCTAATTTAGCATTGAAACCGTCTTTGGACATTCATTTCATATTAAGGACCAAGACATGCGTCCCCTTCCTAGCTTCCTTCCCATTTTGTCTTGTGGTTGCACAGTATGGTGGTGTGACGCTTCTTAGAGTAATAGAATGGTTTAGGATGTTAGGGACTTCTGAAACTCATCTAGTCCAGCCTCTTGCTAGAAGTAGTTTGCAGAGTTAGGTGAAGTTGCTTAGGGCCTTGCCCCGTCAAGTTTTGTCCCCAGCTCCAGCAGGGGTGCCTCTGGGCCCTTAGAGGAGAGTCTGACTCTGTCATCTGTAACCCTTTTTTGGTAGTTGAAGACAGCAGTTGGTCGTCTTCTCTTCAGGCTAAACAGATTCAGTGCTCTGTCTCTCTTCTGTGACATCTGTTCTAGATGTCCAGCCATCTCAATGGGCGTGTGCTGGACTTCCTCCAGTTTGTCTGTGTCTTTCTTGCACTAGGGTGGGGCTCAACACACAGTGACTGAACTGCTGACTACTACTTTTCAAATCTAGCAGTCCACTTATTTTGTTACCTACCTTGTATACCACCCATCCAGTCTTCATCTATCCAGTTTGACTGTAGGGACACTATGGGAGACATGTTGAAGGCTTGGCTAAAGTCAAGGTTAATCACATCTACTGCTCTTTGCCGTGCTGTTTGCGGAACCATCGTTATTGTCAATAGAAGTCCATTGGGTGGTTCAGCATGATTTACTTTTGGTAAATCTGTGCTAGTCATTCATGATAACCTTTTTGTCCTTCACATTTACTCGAAATGGCTTCTGGAAAACTTGTTCCATGATAATCCCAGACACAGGAGTGAAGATTACTGGCCTGTAGTTCCCACCATCTTCTTTGTCTTTTGTGAAAATGGGTGTGGCATTTGCCTTTTTCCAGTCATTGGGGCCAGATTCAATCACCATGTCTTCTCAAAGTACTGTGTTTTTACTTTTCTTTCAAGATCTGCAGATGGATGTGTGTGATGCACATGAAAACACACACACACGCCCTTTTTGTAGGGACATATTAGTCAGTGAAAATCTAAAACATTTCAGAAGTTTGGACCTCTAAAAACTGGACTGAGTTGGATTGTAGAGTTACATGGAAGATACCTTTAAACAAATGAGTCATCTTATTCATAGATGAGGTGCATCCAGCTATGTACTGTTGAACCTGCTGTGTGAATGGTAGCCACTGGCCCGGCACCCGATCCATTTAACCACGACCAAAGGTTCAAGAACTAATCAAGATCTTTTTTTTTTTTTTTTTTCCCCCCTGGGTCTCCATCAAATAACAGACACTTTAGGAAAGGCGTTTTTAGTAAGAACGTTATAGCTATGTAGTTGCAAATCTGTATTATGCACCCAACTATAATGTTACATATTTCCTGAGATGAGTAAGCTAAAAAGTAGTAATACCACCTGCTTTTATAGATGATCAAAGTTTAAGGTAATCTGTTTCAATATTGTGCTACTGCACTCAAATTTTGCAAGAATAGAGGGTAGACTTCTTGTTGGAACAATCAAGTAACAGCTTTGTGCTGGGTTGCATTTGGTTCAATTTTGCATCGGTCTACGGTTATTCTGAGAAATGTGACATTTCAGTCTGCATTCATGGAGTAAAGTGATGGTCGAAGGTTTCTCTGTATCTTTGTTATTAGTGCTTACTGTGTATTCTAAAAATAAATAAATAAAAACTTCTAATCTCGCTGAAAAAAAGTCTGTCCTGCTAACAAAACTACAACTGGTTTCAAATGTGTACAGGATTGATCCTCTTCGTGAGTCCAGCTAAATTTTTTTAATCCAGCTGTAGTTTCAGTTATATTGTCTGGCAGTGTGTTTCAGGTATTCATTTAGTTATATAAAAATACATAATCTTTTAAATTCTGGACATGTTACAGTTTATGTCTATCGATCACATTTTGTGTTGGGGTAGGTGGCAGTACCTGAATTTAATATTTTGTATGTTTTCCTGAAATCGAACAACTTCAGTCTTTTTGAAATTTCTTTTCATCCGAAAGTCTTACACCTTGAGTAACTGGTCCTAAATATTCTCTACTTAAGATCGGTTGTATTTTTGTTTTTAATTCTACCTCTTTGGGGAAAGCAGTCAACTGGGCTTGCCATGCTAAGCCTGTTTATAGAATTTATTCTAAGCTTCCTTCAACTAACTGAAAGTGTGTTGTTATTTTTTATAGTGGTGGAGTGTAACTACTGGAGAATCCTTACAAACCTTCTACACAAACGGAACAAATCTCAAGTCAATACATGTGTCCCCTAATTTCCAAGTATATGTGACTGTTGATAATCTTGGTATTCTTTATGTATTACAGAAGTTGTGATTACTGTGCTGAACACTGCAAAGATAACTTGGGGTTTTTTAAGCTGGAAACAAAATTGTCTGACACTCATTAAGCTGTGAATTATATTTGATTGTTGTATTCATGATGTTTTCATGTATATTTATGTACATTTATGCATGATTTTTCAAATGAGCTTGCATTTAATCTTGTTTTTAATAAGCATTATAATAATCCTTAAGTCTTGATTTGCATCTTAAGCATGTTGCTTCCATTTTTGTAAGGAAATGACATTAAGATTTATTCAAATTAGTTGAAATTAATATTAATAGCAATTAAGAAATAATAGGAATATAATACTTTGAAATTGTATTTTGCATTAAGGCTAATGGCTAAATGCTCTCTAGCCATGAACACAACTGTGTAAGATGCAAAAAATTTTTTTTTACTGTGATGCAAGGATTTTCCTTTAGTACAGAGTGGAAAGAATCGGAGACATCATTTATTTGAAAAATGAAACTAGCTACCTTGATGCTTGACCTTCAAAACAAATAGTGTAGCTGTTCAGTTTACAGCAGCAGTGCTTCCCACTTGCGGTAGGAGCCTTCACGCATCTAACCTTGTGGAGATAAAGTGCACTGTAACACGTATGAGCTGTTCTCATTGAGGGGAACATCTTAAGTCTGGTTTTCTCAAGGCAAGGTCTGAAAGGATATTGCAATTGAAGTGGAAGAGATTGTGCCATGTTTCCAGTCAAAGGATTAATAGAGCTGACCAGCTAAACCGAGAATGGAAATAGTTTAGAAATTATATATTGAAAAATATAAGAAGGTGTGAATTTTGGTTATTTTTCCTTTTGAGATTAACATTCAGTTTATACGATGGAGACATTTTATTGTCATCATGTTTACATGGGATTCTATGCACAGGGATCTCTTGCCTGGTAATATGTGATTTTCTGTTTGTTTGGGGTTTTTTGTGTTTTTCCAATATATTTATAGATTTAATATATGGTTGAAATTTTGACATTTTGTACTAATTATACTTGACATATTTTTTGTGAATAATTAGATAATAATTTTTCCTAGGTACCTGGTAAGCCTTGTTCTAGTAGATTGCCTCTGAACTGCTATGAGCAACTGCACAAGCATTGTGGTTTTCATATTTTTGTAGTTGGCAGTAGAACACTTTATCTAAGTACTTGATTGTAAAAAGTACATTAGCAAGTGTCTCAACTGATACTGAATAATGAAATTCCCACTTTTAGTAATTTGTGTGCATTGCAGAAGATGTAATATAAATTCTTAATATCTTCCTGGTTTTGACGATCACCAGGTTTTCTCTTTTTTAACTTGAAATTCCACAATTTCTAAGGTGCTATTGAATACGGGTCAGTATAATCAAAGTACTGCTGGCAGAAATGTAAAGAGAAGAAATTCACTAGAAAAAACACGATGTTTTGTATTCTAAGTATGTACAGCATTCAATAAAGATAATCCAGACAATACTGGCCAACACTGTAAATGAATTTGAGTTCTTGAGTGTTTGGTTGGTTTGGGGTTTGTTTGTTTTTTTTTTTTTTTTTTACAAGGTAGGCGGGAGGGAGAGTGCTGCCTGTTTTCTTGTCTTTTATTGTGGTTTTATTTTCAATCTAAACATAATGCTACTTTACAAACTGCATCAGAAATGCTTTGACAGGTAAGCAACAGAATTAAATATGAGAATGGAGAAAAAAGTGAACAAAGGGAAACCGAAGTCTTGGAACATGTCCTGCAATGTTCAGGACAGAGTTGCTTGTGCTGTCTAGTTTGTACAGACCTCATCAGTGCCCTCCCTGAGTGGCTGAAGATTCAAGGAGCAGGAAGCTTGTCTCAGCCACTGTCCCTTGATTGCATAGGCTGTGCTGTCCTCATTGCACAGGACCATGTTGGTCTGGACTTAAGAGACCCAGCTAGGTAAAAAGATACAGGATAAATGTTTCGCATGAGGAACCAGGGCAGACAGTTGCCTTTTGTGACATCGCTAATGAAATTCTGATGATAGGAAAAACTGATCATGGTTTAATGAAGGAAGTGAATGGTGGATGAGTGGAGTTCATAGACGATTTCAATTGTGAAGCAAGAGGGAAGGAAGCAGCACAAGAAGCTTGAAGAAGTGTGAGATAAATATGGCACATTCTTGGATTCTGCAAGAATGGCAACACAACAGCATTATACTTCTTGCTGGAACTGAGGAAGCTGTGTTTCGTAGAAGGTGATGTTTAATAGAGTCATTAATAGAGTTTAATAGGCTGTGTTCACATGCAAATGTATGGAGTTGGCTGTAAGTCTTTGTAGCTGAGGTAGAAGAGAGGTAACGATGGGAAAATACGAGAAGCCAAAGAATGGATATGATTCACAGGAAGAGGATGGCAACATTTACGTGAAAAATTGTTAAAATAAGGGCCAACCAAGGGAACAACTTTTTTAATTTGAAGTATTGAAGAAGGTTAAGGCAGTTTCCTGTAATAAAATAAAGTCCTGCTCTGTCATCGGATTTAGCTGTTCTCTTTGATGTTAGATGTATTTTAAAGGAAACAAAAGAAAGTTTGGCCAGAAGCAATTTTTATGTTGATCGAACATTAGTGCTTCCATTATCTCTTGTAATGCTAGATCAAATTGAATTGGTCTGCATTCAAATTTAACTAATGAGCATTGCCAATTTTATCTAGTTCTTTAACTGCAATTGTAATATGCATTTGTGTAAACAATTTTTAGGTACGCTTCCTATTAATTGTGCCTGTCAGTTTCTGTAGAAGTTTTGAGTCTCTTCACTTTGGCAATTAGACCTACAGCTCCTTCACAAATATCCTTTTTCCCCTTTATTAACAAGGAATTGTACCCGCATGCAATACAGCTGCTCAAGTGGATGCTTTATATTGCCTTGAATTGTACCATTCCTTTAACTACGGTGCTCCCCTTCCCCCTGTCTTATCTTACAGTCATTTGAAATGGAACTGTGCAGTTATTGCCTGAGCTTTTTCCATGTAAAGGTTTATAGATCTCTTGTAGTGCTGGAGTGTGTGGGTAGAGCTGGAGCTCCTAACCTGTTGCCGGTAGAGGAACGTCCTCCACCCCAGAATTATTCTGCCTCCCCTAGAAAATGATGCAGTTAAACTCCCTGTTACAGAATGCTGTGCAAATTGCTGATTTCCCCCTTCCCTCCCGCCCCAGTTTTTTATGTAGTGAAGTCTCTGTATGGGACACAGTTCCCCAGGTTGTATCTAGCTGTGACAGAGCCTGTATCCTTGTCTCTGCTCTCCTGAGATGTTTTGCAGAAGCGGTTCCCTTTGCAGGTTTCAGGGGAAAGCCAGGCTGAGAAAGCACTCTGACTCAGGGGGACTCAGTCTGCCCGCCCGGAACAGAGCGTTGCAGGGCGGTCACTCTGCCCCACCTTCAAGAAGCTGGTAAATCCAGGACAATTCAGGTATGTTTTTCCAGTTGCTAGTAGAACATAGACCCCTTACAGAACTGTTCGGTTGCCCTTTGTCCTTCATAGCGAGTACAGATGCTGTGGGGATGCCAAGGTGTGCAAAAGTCAGCCTGGTGACTGAGAGATGCTTTCCGGTTTTTCCCGCTGATAGCAAGCACTCAGGTGCATTTGTTGGTATTTTACTTTCTTCGTCCTGTCTACTGTGAAGACGCACATTTATTTGGGCTCATAGATTGTGATGATGATGCCCTGAGGGCTTGGGGTGCCTTATTTCTGTTGTGATTTCAAGAAGAGAAGCAGCCACATGAACCCTTCTGTCTGGAGAACAGGGAGCGTGCCAGCTACTCAGAACACTTTCAGGGTGATTTTTGTGCTCGGTTTTCACTTTGCTCTTTCAAGCTGGGAATGGGACACAATCACGGGCTCTGCCAACATGGAATACGCTGTTAAGCTGAGACTGGGCTTGTTTGTGGCATGAACTCTGCAATAGGCTGACCTATGCTTCTCAGCACTTCCAAAGCTGCTGTGCTGGGTGCTGCTGTCCACATCTTTGCACGTTGGCATAGGGGTTTTTTGGGGGTGGGGAGAGGGGAGTTTGGAGGAAGAAGGGTGTTGGGTTCTCCTGGTTTTTTTTCCCCAAATTAACTGACTGCACATCTTTCTTCTAAGGGGGCTTTTTTGAGAAACCTTGCAACTAGATTTAATAGAGGCCTAACCCGGGCTGTTAGGGTGCATCCTAAAAGATCCAGTGAATATAAGAGAGGAAGATTTTTTTTGTCGGCATGTGTTACAGGCAAGTTCAGCACTTCCTATATCATCTCCTATAGTTACACTTGTGGGATAGAGCACAAGTGTGTGATAGTTGGACTAGCTGAAATATTTAAGTGGCGTGCGTGTGTTTATGCAGAAGGATGAGGAAGCTGAAGTATATTGTAAGTGTTTCAATAGGCAGTTTCTCTCTTGGGGCCTGACTGTTTACAGAACAAATTAGCTGCCTGTGCTTGTTTCCATTTAACAAACCAGACACTGTACGTGTAACCAGGGCTCCGAGAATGGTTAGATTCAAGTTCTTAAGGCTAGAGAGGATGCTTTTTCTGTACGCAGGAGGGATCATCTGAGTACTTACTTAGGGAGCCACAAGTAGACTCTGTGTGTTTACGTGTTGTGGTATTTTTCATTTCTTCTGTTTACTTCTTTCAGTTTATACGTGTGTCTGTGATTTTTAGCTTTGTCCAACTTCTCTAATAACATGTGAACTCGGATGAATTTTGAAAATCATGATGTTTAAAATGACTCAAAATGAGGCAAAGACAAATCTACCCAATTCAGCTGTGTAAAAGTAAATATAATGCTATTTAGGTAAAGCATGTGTTATTTCTAATGCATAAATGCACACAAAGTATGCTTAATATTTATAATAACTTAAAAAAATCTTGTGTTTTACATTGTTGTGTTGCTAAAGCAAGAGGCTCTTTTAATTGCTCTCTACTAATTATATACCAAATTCGATTACCATAGATAACCAATACTTCCTAGCAAATGAAAGTGGGGATTTCCTGTAGTTCTAAAAATCACATTATTTTTCCTGTAATATTCTCCAAAGACAGGAATAACTGGTCCATACTCCTCTGCCTCACTGGATTCAATATTAGGTTTATGCGTGCTAAGACTTTGTAGCCTGCTGGTTCGAACTCTTACTCTAGTGCTAAGAAATCTTGGTCTTGTCACGTTTTGAAAGCAAGTTTTCGAGTCCCAGAGACACAATGACAGGGACATGTCTTTCTGCGCTTCCCAGTTTGAACCACTTAAATTCATCTTCTAATACTATGATCAGTATCGGCTGTTGTTTATAAGGCCCTTGCTGGCAGAAATAGCGCAGGAAAAAAAGATGAAGGAAATGCTGAAAAATATACTTTTGGTTTAACGGCACTGCAATAATGCGCGAGAGGAATGGTGTGTTTTTAATGTGAGATCTGGAAACGCTTAGGAGTTTTGCCTTTTTAAACAGTTTTCGGTGTGTGGTGTGGGTTTGTTTTTTGGTTTTGTGGGTTTTTTTAATGTTAGCAGAGACTAGATGAATGAACAGCCATAGGCATAAGCCGGTGGAAATCTGTTCCTAAATGCAGATCAAACATTTTGCTTTAAAGGATCCAATCTGAAGCCAATAGTTACGTCTTGATGGTTAAGCACTCAGCATCTAGACAGGAATGTAAGATACACTTATGCAAGTTGGTAGCCTCTAAATTTTTCAGTGTGTTTGCATGCTTTTTTTAAAATATGCTGTGAAGTTTGTTTATATTCAGTACAGGATAGCAGTTATGCATTTTATATTTCCAGCTGTACAAATGAGATTGAAGGAAAAGTGTGGAAGGGGTCTTATCAATATGTGACTTAAACTTCACAACTGGGACACGCGAGGAGAAACAAAGAGTTTGAACAGATTAAATGTTAGTTAAACTTTACCTCTATTTGAGTATATGCTTAACAATAGCATGAAAAAAGATCACCCGAGTGCGTCTGAATTTTCAAAGCATTTAAATATTTTAAACATCTTGCAGATGTTGCACTCTCCATTTCTCAAAGCCAAAAAGTTGTGGTTTCGTCCACTTTATAGAGCAGACGATATTAATTTTTTTTTCCTGTCTACATTATCAAGGATTCAGCTATTTAATTGCTGTTCTGTCTCAACAGCTATTTTTTCATTCTCTGGAGCACTGGGTTTGAGGTAGATCATCTGGGTACACGTTCATTCAAAAAGGAGACTGGTAAGTGGCTGAACTGAATCTGTGGAAGAATCGTTTGGTTTTCACCAAGGATTTATAGAGATTATAACAAGTGATTATAACAGTGAATACCTGCCAGAGACAGGTACAATTTAATCGAACTACTCGTGACCTGGAGTTTTCTTCCTAGAATATCTTGAGCATTTGATTTTGGTTAAAAATATACTACAGTAGATGGCAATAAGCTAAAAGTCTAACAATTTGATTGTTTTATCTCCTTTTTCCAGAAATCTTTGTTCAAAGGGTTGCATTTTGGTTATGGCAGACATGGGGAAAAAGTGTATTCTTTGACATTATAGTCTATTTTTCCTCTTAAACTTCTGCTAGCTGTGGAGATCCTTACACTTTGCAGTTTCTCAAGCTGCTTTGCCCATTATTAAATCTCATATTTAGTCCTTAGTTGCTATCGTCAACCTGCTTTCAAACAGGGGCTTCCGCTGTTCGGGGTGCTAGTATTGGAAATGTTAGGGGAAGAGTTGCTGGAGTAAAGTTGTGCTTCACTATCCTTTCTTTTATCACAAGTGGCTTTGTGGAATAGAACATTTTCAGAGCTTGTGTTGTGGATCTCTCTGGTCTCTTCAGTGCTTATTAGAGAAAAAAAGAATGATCTTTAACAATCTGTTAGATAAGCGTATTATGCATCATATTGCTTTTTTTTGCTAGATGTGAATCTAGGAAACTAAGACCACCTTTTCTAAAAATCATACTGCTTCCTATATTTTTAATTTTATTTTGCATACAAATTACATCTGCTTTTCAAAAATTAAATCACAGTGCCTCTAGCTCATACACCTTTTTAGCAGTTCATTTTGCATTACTTATTTTGCTCCATATTTGAGTTTTGTCATGGGTTAGAGATTATTTTAGGATAATACTATGTATCTGTCCATGTGTTTCTTCTGCAGGAACCTTTAGCAGGAGCCTATCTGGAAAATTAGAATTTGATCACAGTGAATACTTTGAGCATTGAGCAGCAAATACAAGAGATCTGAACTTTGATATATTCTTCCTTCTCACAAAAGCAAAGCTTGGATGTCTAAATTGGAATTGAAAAGTATGACAAGTAGTGAGGAGCTTTGAGCTTGGGTGCCTTCTGTTTTGAACATGCTTTGTGCAGCATTTGATTTCTAACGAAGTGGTTTTCCCTATTGAAATGACTGTAGTGAGATATTTTTTGCTGTTTCTAAGGTGACTGTCTGTTCAAGTCTGCTGAGATTCCTTGAAGGGAAAAATTGGAAGTTCCTAAACATAGTCAAAACTTCAAAGCGAGAATGGCTGAATTGGGTATCGTAACCCATGGACTTGGCACAAATGGGAGGACAGCAAAAGTGTTTCCCCAGAGGAAGGAAAGACAAAATTATAAGTGACAGCAGTCAGAGATCGGTAGCATAGATAATCCAGTAGCAGTGGCATGTTAAATGTAAAGGTGTAATTATAACAGTGGTGTTTGTACAGTGACTGACAGAAACAGTACTTTTTTTTACAGCTAAGCACTTTTTGCTTTCCATTGGAAAGACAAGTTTTGCTCTTTTGGATTCTTGGACTTTGCTTTTTCTTCCTTTAAGCCAGTTCTAGAGGCTATTTCATATAGGATATTCAAATAATTCTGCCATTTTTCCTTAAGAACTGAGTAGAGTTTGAAAACTTCATATGTTAATCTAGCCTTTCCTTTCAGAGTTGTTTTTGCCCCCGACAGATTCTTGCTATGTTAAACAAGTGAAGCCATATAGCAAACATTTTGGTAATCAGGCCAACATAAAGTACTCATAAATTATCACCAGACAGCTCTAAATCTGTCATAACTTCTTACTGACTTGTTCACAGGAATGTTTATGTAATTGAAAGAAAATATAGAGAGGAAGTTAAGTCTCCTTTTTACAAGTTAAGTCAACTATAGCGAGATGAAAAACACCCACACACTTGGCTTTGGATCAGCGGAGACATTATTGAAAAGCAAACGCTTATGAAATCTTTATTATGAAATCAAATTATGAAATCAAATTCAAGGTGTAAAAATTAGCAGTTTTCCAGCTGTCGCTGATCGTATCCTACTTGCATATTCCTTGTATAACAGGGTATCACCTTGGTCAGGGAGGTACAGATTTGGAATCATTCCAGCAAAACAATATTTGGCATAGCTGGGAATGTAGATGTAGTGTAGGATGTGTTAAAGCTGGGAATCAATGAGAGGGGTCCAAGGAGTCACAGTTCTGCAGATGTGAATAAAACCCCAACAGAACAACAAAAAACCCGCTGAATGGGATGCTATCTTACATGACATCCCTTAAAAAGAGAAGTAGACACTGCAGTGAAACACAGATAAATATATTTTAGGAGATGTTTATGATATTTTAGAGTGCAAGTTACAAAGTAAAGTATAATAGCAACTGATAGGAGTTTGTGCACCAACGAGTAAAATAGCAATAATCAAATAAGAGGTGATTTAGTATTAAACCTGTGCAATTAACAAAAAGGAGCTTATTCCATTGATCACAGTGACAGAGTGTAGAGTTATACAATGGTTTGTGTTGGAAGGAACCTTAAAGATTGTCTAGTTCCAACCCCACTGCCATGGACAGGGACACTTTCCACTGGTCCAGGTTGCTCAAAGCCCCATCCAACCTGGCCTCGAACACTGCCAGGGAGGGGGCATCCACAACTTCTCTGGGCAACCTGTTCCACTGTCTCACCACCCTCACAGTGAAGAATTTCTTCCTTATATCTAATTTAAATCTACCTACTTTCAGTTTAAAACCATTACCTCTCGTCCTATCACTCCATACCCTTGTCAAAAGTCCCCCTCCAGCTCTCTTGTAGGCCAATTTAGGTACTGGAAGGCTGCTATAAGGTCTCCCAGCAGCCTTCTTTTCTCCAGGCTGAACAACCCCAACTCTCTCAGCCTCTCTTCATAGGAGAGCTGCTCCAACCCCCTGATAATCTTTGTGGCCCTCCTCTGGACTCGCTCCAACAGGTCCATGCCCTTCTTATGCTGGGGGCCCCAGAGCTGAATGCAGCACTCCAGATGGGGTCTCATGAGAGCAGAGTAAAGGGGGAGAATCATTTCATCAACCTGCTGGTCACGCTTCTTTTGACGCAGCCCAGGATACAGTTGGCCTTCTGGGCTGCAAGCATGCATTGCCAGCTCGTGTTGAGCTTCTCATCAGCCAACACCCCCAAGTCCTTCTACTCAGGGCTGCTTTCAATCCATTCCCTGCCCAGTCTGTATTTGTGCTTGGGGTTGCCCCAACCTGTGTACAGGACCTTGAACTTGGCCTTGTTGAACTTCATGTGGTTCAACGGGCCCACCTCTCAATCCTGTCAAGGTCCCTCTGGATGCCTTCCCTT
>VZSC01010778.1:391191-443704 GCA_013398225.1 Steatornis caripensis
GTTGGAAGGGACCTCTAGAGATCATCTAGTCCAACGCCCCTGCTAAAGCAGGTTAGCCTAGAGCAGGTTGCACAGGAATGCATCCAGGCGGGTTTTGAATATCTCCAGAGAAGGAGACTCCA
This sequence comes from Steatornis caripensis, assembly GCA_013398225.1. Taxonomy (NCBI): domain Eukaryota; kingdom Metazoa; phylum Chordata; class Aves; order Caprimulgiformes; family Steatornithidae; genus Steatornis; species Steatornis caripensis. The sequence continues at coordinate 391,314 of VZSC01010778.1, forward strand.
CAACCTCTCTGGGCAGCCTGTGCCAGGGCTCTGTCACCCTCACAGTAAAGAAGTTCCTCCTCATGTTCAGGTGGAACTTCCCATGTCCTAGTTTGTGCCCATTGCCCCTTGTCCTGTCGCTGGGCACCACTGAGAAGAGTCTGACCCCGTCCTCTTGACATCCACCCTTTAGATATTTGTGAGCATTGATCAGATCTCCTCTCAGCCTTCTCTGTTCCAGGCTGAACAGACCCAGCTCTCTCAGCAATTATTGACCTGAAGTCAGTCCTGAGTCAAATAGTGGAATGGCAGATTTAGGGTTATACGGAAAACTAGAGTCTACTCTGAACATCACAGCATTTGTCTAGGCGTTGCTGATTGTTGTGGTTTTATGAGAAACTGGTTTCATCGAACATTGCTGATGGATTTCTAATTGTCTTGCTTGTGATATTTTTTTTTTAACCCATCAGTGTCAATACATGAACCTTGGATTTCTTTAGGGAATTTGATTTACTGTCACACAGCATTTTGATTTAAAAGAGCTTCTGTTCTATAACACTGGTAGAGAACGTATTAGATAGATGATAGATTAAAATATTGGTCAGATCATTTGTACAATGTTATTTAGTGCTTTTGTTAATGATCTGTAAAACCTTTGATGATAAAGCTACAGATGATATAAATTGGCTAAAGAGTGAATTGCAAGAATAAGTAGCTATCCCAATATGATGCATGGCTGCTTTCAACATCCAACAGCATGTTTTTGTTACCTTATGGATGGAATATACGTTTGTCATATACAGCGGACTTCAGAATGTTGGTGAGACCATCTTGGAAATGGTGGTGTGGAAATGAAAATGGATGGTATCATTCATACAAACTCCAAAGTGTCTGCAGTGGTATGTAAACAGGTACTGTGGGTAAAAAAAAAGATGTCTTGAAGGAGTGAGGAAGTGATCCATGTGCTTCATTAATAGGATATCAGCCGGAGTAGTGCATATAGCTCTTGTTTTTGTATTTCAGGGACAAAATGGATTCAACCAAAATTTAGAAGAGGACCACAAAAAGTGATGCAAGAGCTCAGCAAAAGTCTTGCAGTATAAAGTTTGAGTTGAATTTGTTTTGTTGAATTGGAGAGAAGGCTGAGAAATGATGAATTCGTGAGGTGTAGGAGAGAGGCAGGGCATTTCAGCCTTGCTGACAGAAGTTGAAGAAGTTCTATTGTCTGGAAGAAACAAATACCTTGTAAAATCATGTAAAGCAAGAGAATTAGTTCTTAATTTCAACTTGTCTGTGAAAAACTGAGTCTAAACAAACATCTCAGGAAAAACATTCAGTTTCTACCTAAATGCTACCAGCTGTTCTCTGTGCTTCAAATGTTATGGATTATTACAAACCCAAGAACTTTATTCCCTTGCTTTGCATGTCTCACCTGAAAATAGGTCCAGAAAAGGAACTTGAGACCCTCTGATAAAGTTCCTTGTTTCAGGTCTGCATAGTGCGTGCTAGGAGACTGATTGTAATGAAACACTAAGATACGGGGGGTTCTGTTGGTCATCTGTGGATCAAGAAGAAATTCATTCTTCTACTGTATAATTTAGCCTTTAAATCTTTTCACGTTCCTTTGAGACTTGCCACTTTAGGAAGTGCAGTATTGAACACAGGCGAGCTGTGCCTTCAGGTGCAACAGGTATTAATCTTTTTGTTTTCCTAGCAATCAGTTTAATTTTCTACGCTTGAGATAGTTGGCCTAGGTAATTCTTGAAGTTTGAAGCAAGTATAGCTGAGTGAAATGTAATGACTGTGGTAGAGAGATGGCCATGGTGAATGATCTAACATCTTTTCATATTACCCTCCAATCATATACAACATTCCCAGATACTAGGAGGATTCAGTAGATTCACTCAATTCCAATGCAGAATTCTTCGCTTAATATCTGTCACTGATACCTCCCAGCCAGTATATAACAATGTAAGTATATAAAGGCAAGTTAAATTAAAAAATATTAATCTTCTTTGCAACATAAACTCAAGAAATAAGTAGTTCTAGTCTCAATTATATACTTCACGATATTTTTGCTTAGGACATGCGCAAGCCCTTAATTCTCAGCCTAGCAGTTATTATTATCCAATAACCACAAATGGAAGAATGCAGACTGCACTGCATCTGATGTATTTTTAAGATTAGTGTAGTCTATTTCTTTTTTCCTCATGGTGTCACTATAGGATAAAATTAATGCTCTTTGGGTATTCTGAATACTAGAACGTATTTCCATTTCCTTGTCTCATCCTGAATTTCTGAGTTTTCTAATACTCGTTTAGAAAAGATGATAACAAATATACTGCCTTCAAATGTAAACGTGTTCTCTCAATCATTGACCCATTGTGTGTGAATTTGTCATTTAATTTTTTAAAAGGATTTAATATTAGACTAAATTTAGCTTTGGATAAGGATCTGGAGAATTTGAGCAGTTCTTCTAATGACTTGAAGGTAGGAATTGGCATGTTTAAAAAATGACAAGAATCTTAGAATTAAGTAAACTTATGACATTAAATCTCTGATACATTTTCTGTGTCCAAGGAAGAAGTCCAAGGCCCTCAGTTTCTGTCTAAACTTCACTTTCTTATGTGGTTTTAAACTGTTTTCAGTTCAGCTTTCTTGACTGATTGATAGAAAAAGTAGTTTTCTTTTCCAAGCTCTTGGTGGTAAGAGAGGAGAGATGGAGAGAGAGAGAGAGAGAGAGAGAGATTATTCTGTTTTGTTTACATATTGATAGCATTTTTGTCTGTCTAGCCGTTACCAATTTAACCAGACCGGCATTCTCAAAAATATCAAGTACCTGACTTCTATAGTGGAAGGGTGAAAGATATGGCATGAGTGAATGCATATATATGTTAAGTAGGACTGAAGAGAAATTTGCTTGTGGTATTGGAGCAGTACCCAGGCATGGAGGTGGGTTCCCGTTGCGCATTTGGAGCGTATCCTTCCTGAAAGGCAAGGACCATAAGCCATTTCCCTGATTTCCCTCTTCTGCCTCTTCAGTAGTGTTTGGCTGGCCGCGTTCGGGGTTTTAATGAGTGTGACTGCCTAGTCAGTAGGAAGGAAATCATCCACTAGTTCCACAAAGTCTACAACCTAGTGTGAGCTCAGGCTGCAAGTGAATCTTATTTGTTTCAGTTAACTGAGCTTGTGATCAGCCTCTGCCTAACCTGGGTTATCAGCTCCCAGGTGTGAAAGTTAACTAGAACCAGTGTATTCAAGGCTGGATTTGATAGCAGTAGGGTCAGTTTGCAAAGAAGTTCATTCACCTACAGAAGTTATGGAGCACTAAACACTTACAGAGCTTTTCAGTAGAAGCTTGAACTTCCCAGTGAGCTGAAAATTCTGTCAATACTTCCAGCAAATTGTAGTAGTTTTTTCTCCCAGTCTCTTCAGCTGGTCTTTTTACAGAGAACAGATATCTCTCTTCTTAGATAAGTGACCACATTTAAATATTGTCTCTAATCCTTATGCCATGTTATTTCGCGTCGATGCTTATCACTGCCACACAGTTCCTACATAGAGTCAATTGTTCTTTGGGCTGGTAGTTTGCAGACAGTTGAAGTTACTATTTCTAGACTGTTGTCTTGATGACATCTTAGACAACATCCTCTAGTGAAGTGTGAATTGGGACAGCTGAACAGCACACAGTGAAAAAAGAACTCTAGGGAAAAATTAAATGAGAGTTCTGCACACGGCACAAACTGCCTGCTTTAATGTAGAATGGAAGCTATGAACTATTTCACCGTTGGTCCTGAAAGTTTATTAGTTGTCTAGCGTGCTGCTTCCTTTTCCAAAGGACTGACACGACCTTCTTCGTGACTGTCTAATTCTCTTCCCAATGGTCACCAATTTATGGCCGTGCCAGTTTTTGATGCTGAGATGTTGGCTTCAAACTGCAAGGCATCTGTAAGCTTGTGGCTCTGCAGGAGAAGCAGCCTCTCATAAACTTATTGGCAGAACAGCAGAACCAGGTACGCTGAGCATCCCCTCCTGCCATCTGTGAGCAGTAGCTCCTCTGGATTTTAATAAACACCAGGCCAGGTTGGAGGAGGCATTGTGTCCAGCCTGAAATGCAATATCTGCTTTAGGAAACCCTCCACAACACAGAATTTCCGTTATTTCTTTCCTCCAGGAGTTCCTCCAGTCTTTAAGCCTTCTCTCAGCAGCAACCGTTTTACCTTCCATATTAAGAGACCTCACTACCCAAATAATTCGCTTAATCCTTTCTCACCCACACTTACCGCACTTTGATTCCAATTTCCTTATCATCTCATGTCAAACGCAATCTACTTCCACACCCTCTCTCTTCCTTTGCCCGTTCTCCACCCTCCCACTGTAAGGCGGTTGTTGGAATGAACTCCCGGTCTTGCAACACCCAAATGCTCATTTCTTCACACGCTCTCCCTGACTGCCTCTGCTTCCCTCTTACCTTGAGTAGATGTCAAGAACAGCAACTGTCCTCATTTTCTGATCTTTTGCAGGTGGCTGGCTTTTCCCCTACCTTCACTTTGAAGACCTTTGTCCCCTTACTGCCTATACACTTCCAGCATAGTAGGAACTTCAATGAAAACAGTCAGCTGTTCATCTTGACCAAAAAGGACTAAAGACCAAGTGGTAACCGCTTTGGGTTAGTGCAGGTTTGTAGAAGTCTCTTTGGCTCTGAAGAAAGGAAAGCTGAACCACTGTCCCATGCCAGAGGGGACTTCACGGACTTCTCTCCAACTGGTTTACGCTAGTACCAGTTAGCGAGGGAAATGTTTACCTCTAAAATCCCAGGTTTCTGCAAATACAGAAGTGCTTTATGCCTGTTAACTCTTCTCTCTCCTTCCCGTTTCAATTTTATGTCTGCTGTGGGGGCTCCTGTTCACTGCCTTGGTGTGTCCCAAAACTTTCCTCTTCACACTCATTCCCTGTCCCACCAGTCTTTCATCTGTTCTCGCCTTTCAACAGTCTTGCTAGCCAGCCTTAGCCTCTTTGTGCTAATTATCTCCCCCAAACAAGTTCAGCAGCTTACCTGCTTCATACCTCTTTGATGAACCTAGGTGAAATTCTTCCTGCAAGCTGCCAGCCCTCCCTGTTCTTTCACTTCTTTCCCTTACATCTGCTTAGAGTTGTGCTGCAGCTCCTGTCTCATCCTTTCATTTTAGGGATCACTCAGCAACGTAAGAGGTGCCCTAGTTTTATAGCTTGGAAAATCTGACCACTTTGTACTTATGGTGCCTGAAGTGAACGTGTTTTAACATAACTCCCCGTGTGAGTCTTTACAGGGTGCGATTAAATAGGGGCAGTCAGCAGTTCAGTAGCGCACTGAAGAATCAGTTAATTAAGGGCTTCAAAGTATGAAGTATTTACCATTCGTAAACAACATTTGTATTCTAAATCAGAACTATCTATCTCCACAGCAATGCCTGAGTTTGCGTGGGACAAGCTCCAAAGCCCAGCGAAATCAGGGAAAGGGGAGGGGAAAACCCTTCACTGATTTCAGTATGCTTTGGATCAGGCCCCTTATATCCTTTAGCAATGATAAAATGATGCACAAAGAACTGGGACTGTACAACTTCATTTTATTTTGTGTGCTTTTATAGGATATAAATAAATGACAAAATTACAAAATTTATAACTGGAAGCCCAAGCATATTTACATAAGTATTTGTTGCAGTGAGGCTACTATTTACTGTTCTCCTATACAATTTTCCTTTTGGTACCATATTTTTAGTGTTATTTTTTTTACTGTCGGTTGACTACGTACATATCAACAGTGAATAGGCAAAAATATGTACAAGGAACTATTTTGTTCAAGTAAATTGAATACTGTATTAAAAGTATGATGTCATCACTCAGCGCTATGATTAGGTTTAACTAAACCATATACAATTATCAGGTTTAAACCAAGTTCAATTATCCATTTTTTGGAATCTACCAACTGATGATTCTAACTGAAAACATCAGCTGGATACGAAATAATAATTAAAAAAACATTAAGACAACCACACAATTTATCAATATCTCTATAATGAACTTCAAAATGATTCACAATTTGACTGGATAGAACAATATACGTTAAAATGTCATTTTTCTTCTATAGTGATATTTGTACTGTTATAATTTCAGTTCTACATAAATATACATCATGGTATCATACAAATACTCCACAGACATTAAAAAAATTAAAACACTTCAAAGAAAATGTAAGTAAATCTTATTTAATCAAATATTAAGCAAATGCTTAACTATTTTATTCCATGAAAACATTTTTATTACTTTGGAATTTTTTTCTTTTTCTTGCTATTTTTATTTAGAAAATGTTTCGCAGTAGAATTTTATCAACACTCTTCCAAACAAGCTTTCTGTGACGGAAATCTTGATAGCAAAATCCATAGTTTTGACTTTTTTTAGAACCACTGAGATTATTTTTTAAAAATACTAGTAGAATTCATGGCTATAGCAATGTTGAACTGCATTAGTAGGCGTAGTAGAATGACCATTCCACTTTCATTCCAGACCGATCACATGAAACATCCAGTGCACTGATGCTACAACTCTTACAGTCTTTCATAATGCTGCGATAGCAGTGGTTTACTTTAAAATAAACAATATTTGTCATAATTAATCTGGCTTCCTTCCATAAATATTCATATGTTTTCCTATAGTACTTCTCTTCCATAAAAATAGCTAATAAATGTTTTATGTGCATTATTAATACCTTTTTCTAACCGTTCATAAAACTCTGATCCTTTGTTGCAATGCAAGAGGTTCCTATTTCTGTAGAGGATCAAAGGACACCAAGGATTACATATAAAACCAGCGCACACAGAAATCAGGGTGCCTCATTTCTTGTCACTTTAATGAGTTCTTTATTCAACACAGTAATTATTAATGAATTCAGTGGTTTCACAAATACTCTATTTATTAATTCCGGTTCTATTTCAATTAAAAACTGCCAAGATTTAAATAAAAAACCAATCAAATATTCTACTCATAGGCAGCATTAGTGTTAGTTTAGAGACCTTTTTTTTTTTTAAAAAGTAGAATTTTAAAATAAGAAATCAAAGAAAGCACTGTGGCAGAGTCACAAGGGAGAAATGCGTGAAAAATAAGGTTTCTCGCTCCTCTTGTGGACTGTAATTTTAAAAGTCTTCATATAGTGTCATTCTTCTGTCAGTGCTGCAGGAAGAAGAACATCACCAGAAATGACTGTCAGCCTTTTTTTGATAGTTACAAGGCCACTCATACAGTGCAGTCTTCCTCTCTGCTGGATTGAAATGTTGCCATAAAGGAAAGGCTGTGCTGTGACTGCTTGGCGTGCAAGGCACAACAAGGAACAGGGGGGCAGTTTTGTATCAGAAAATCGTAGTTTCATACTTGGTATTAATGCCTCTTTTGGCTTCTTGTCCAGGTTCAACAATCCATGGTAGATTCGCAAGAGTCTTTTGTTCAGATGGATCTATCTGCTTTAAGACAAATGCAAACATACAGACGGGTTACCATCTCTGCGCACAGTGCTTCTAGAAGTTTTTTCCTTGAGCAAATACAACACAGAACAAATCCTGTTAACAACAAAGTCCTACAGCAGCAAGCGTGGTGGCTTACGCTCCCACGTACCCGCGGTCGCCCTCCTCTTCCTGTTCAGATCAGAGCTGTGTCTACCCCCAAGCTGTAGGGCATCGTAGCTCATTAAAGCCATGCTTGATCCTGAGAAATCATTTTGCTACTGAGACAGATGATGGCATCAGGGAATGTTATTTCTTAAAATTTTAGAGGAAGATTCTGTGGCAATGGATGACAGAGCGTATGGTCCTATGTTTTTTTTTTTTTCCCCCCTTCCTCTCCTCCAATAATTAAATATCACAGACTATGGTTCTCAATTTATAGCCACTGAGTATGACACAGTGTGTGGTCATTTTTCCTCTTTCCCTCCCAAATCACACTGTGTGCGTATTCTCATTTCATATAAAATAGTTTTCCTAAGTTTTTTAAAAGCTCTACCATAAAAGAGCATTCCTCTGTCATCTATGCGCTTCAGGAGAGCACTTTAAAGACAATCAATATGTAGGCTCCAATGACTTTGGACTCTTAGCAGTTTGGGATTCCAAAGCAAATACTGAAAAGGTATATTGAATCCCAGTTTTGGAACAGGAGGGTCTGCCAAGGGTCAAAAACAAAAAAAAGGGCAAAAAAAAGAAGTTGCTTGGTCTGACAAGATAATTGTAAATTGATTTAGATTTGTAATTTGATTAGGATACAGTGATCGTGTACCAAACGAGTTTCGTGTGGATTTTATTTCTCAATAGGAGATCGTAGGAGATCAGAAAAGTCCATGGAAGCGCAGACTTTTAGAGGCTGTGATCCTCACCACTTGAAAAAGCACAATACATCGGAATTAGACCAAATCAATCGAAGCTTTCATGCGATTACTATAAAAGACATACGCAAAGCAACATCTCAAGCTGGAGGAATGTGAAATAAGCAGTTGTTCGCAACGGCTGTCCGTGCTGCAGTGACGCAACCCTACCGCATGATGAGCAGAGGCGGCACGACTGAGGCACGGAGCATTGCTGACTCAACAGGTATATTTATTTACACAGCTTCTAGTATAACAACTCTTAAATGTATAGCTGAATTTTGGGTTTTTTGCATGCACCACTACCTTCTACTTACCACTGACTTCCGAATACTAACACGTGGTTTGGGAATAGGTTTGGAGGGTTTATTTTCAAAGCTCTCTGGGAGGGTTGAAGAATGGCCCCCTTTTCGTGCTTGTAGCGCAAGCTGATAGGCCACCTCAAATGCTTGTCCTAGTGTAAGAATGATTTCATAAGCTAAATTCTGGAACAAAACAAAAACAGTGTAAGTTGGAGTGAGGTTGAATTATTGTCAAGATACCTGAAGTGGGGTAGTACTGTCTACAGAAGTGATTTGTAATGTAAATAATTTAAATCACACTGGTGATAACTTCCTTAGCCTCTGTAATATTTGCATCTGTCATGGTTTTTAATCAATGAGAAATCAAATCTAAATGTAATTTATTGTACTGAAAGTAATTACTTCTAGAAACCTTGAAAACATTGTCTCACTAACATGAAAACAGGAGTGGGTGAGTGTGTGTCATCTCATTTTAGAACAAGTACGTTAACCACCCCCCACCCTCCCAGCTCACCCCGTATCTGCTGCTCTCAAGATCCCAGGCATCTTCCACTACTGTACCTATCTGACACTCAGCCTTGCTCTGTTTCAGAACTCCTCTGCTGACCCGTCCTCCTCCAGAGCTGGCAGCCTGACACACTGCTTCCCCCGGGCACGCGCCAAACAGCACGGGAAGAGGATGCGGTGTTGGTGTGATGCTTCCAAAAGGACAAAGAGCAAATGTCAAAAGCGCATGCTCTGCTTCACAGATGCAGCGCACCTATGCATGCGTGGACGTCAGTGCTCTGCTTCCGACGCATGTTTCACACGCTGGGGAAACCTTCTCATGGCTTTGTTTTCTAGAAGTAAAAACGTTTGAGCTTAAACTGGCATGTCAGAATACTCTTCTAAGTGTGGTGGGTTACTGCGTACGACCAAAGAAGTGAGGCTCCTAAGACTAAGACCAATTTGGTGGTATAGGCAGAACTCTTTAACTTCTTAGTGCATATGTGGAAGAAAACCTGTTGAAAGGTTTATAAAGCGTGAATGAGGAAGCAGAGTGTCGGTATAAATATTTTTTCAGTGCAGTCTTACACCAACAAAAAAGCAGCTGTGAGTTTCAAATTTTAGCTTAACCTAAACTGCTTTCTTTTCTTCAGGTTTGTGGGTTTGTTTTGGTATATTTATTTCTAGGCTCCTACTAGAGCCTCCTTCTAAGCTACTAACTTTGCAATAATGTTTTGAACTCCTGCAGAGCCTGCAGGCGTGCCTCCTTATGCCCTACAGTCTCCTTAGAATAATTCACAAACCTCTGATGGAATTCAGAAGTTACCCTCGCCTTCCTCAACCTCTATAGCCCATAGCTGGAAGCAATCCCGCATCGCTTTGAAACTAGGCGACCCCTTAAAATTCCCATGTTTCTGATATAATTTTAAATGAGGTATCTCTTTAGCTAGTCAAGTCTAACTGTTCAGTTTGCATTAAGCCAGAAAGCAATGTGAGACACTTGGAAGTACATTATCTGCCCTTGAATTGTTAAAACGTAGTTAAAAGGATAAGCATTTTATTTCATGTCCTACACTGTGATTTCACTGTAGTTGTGAAGAAATTCCACCCCTTTGTTATCATATATGTATACTGAGATAGTACAGGCTAAATTCAGCATATTTAGCTCGTTATAAGAGCTTCTTATAAAGATGCCAGCTCTGGTCTCTGTTAGGTCAGACAGAAAACAATTATACTCCTCCACTGGGATATGCTCTCAGCTATTACGACTGCAGTCACAACAGCAAGCTAGCCAAAGTTTCATAGCTTCCCAAATAAAAATGTCTGCCTGATTTGATAGCAGTAGTCTCCAAATTGTCTCCCCTTTAGCTTATGGAAACTGGCCAGGACAGAGGAACACTGAGTATGCAGTTTGCCGGTGGAGTAATAAATGAAAGACTAAAGCGACTAATACAAAGTGCCCTGCCTTTTAGCGGAAAGCTGGCGATGGAATTAAGACCAACAGAGTATAATTGTTAAAAATGTAGAGAATAATATTATTTGAAATGGAGCACGCCTATTAGTAGGACAAGAATATTATTCAAAAGACATCTTAATCAGCTGTCGTGACAGTAAGATAGTGTACTATATCACCATGGGATTGGCTGCAGTGGATGTTATTATGGCGAAGGAATACATCAACAGGACAGGGCATAGTAATGGCTCGGAGAAAAAGCAGACTGTAACACTAGCGCGACTGAGAAAACGCGCCATCCAATGCGGCGCACAAAAAGGTCACCGAGCGATGGGCCTGAAAAGCTCTGAGACAAGACTGGAGACAAGCAGAGAGTTTGCCATGCTGAGCCATAAGTCTAGTCTGGGTCCTGCATCTTGTCAGAAGCCACTATAATTTGTTTTCTTTTGTAGTCTGTAAAATGAAAAAAATAGGCCTGCCTGGAGCCTGAAAGCCATTTGAAACGTGTAACCGTTTCTATGGCTAATAAATATTTGAAATATACCAAATAAAAGACAACATTCACTGTTCTGTTCAATATTCGAAATGGAAACTGAACCACAACTTGTACGTACATTTCATACACTGTGTACTGCAGAGCGCCTTGATGACGAGAAGTCAGTCTGCAAATGGACCTTGTAAAATTTAAAAAAGGCATCTGCAAAACTGTATTTGGAAAAAAACTGGAAGTAAGTTTGGTTTGAGGGATTTCTTGCACTGGGAGAAGAATACAAGGAGTAAGAGTTGGCACGGATTCTTGAAGGGCTATACCAGAGAAGTAAGGGCAGGATTCCCTTGGGGATGGGGGTGGAAAACCAAACCACACAATCCATTGTGCCATTTTTTCTGATGGAGGGAGGGGATTATTTCATTTTTTTTACATGTGCCACGAAAGGAAGGAAACAGGTCTGCCTCCCTGAAAGACCCTTAGCACGGAAGCTGTAGCTCCCCTGGTCACCACAGAAGCCATTGACCCTTGCAGCACTCCGTCAAGCTCCTTGGAAAGCAGGCAAAACTTTTTGGACCACGGTGCTTCTGAGGCTGCTGCTGTCCTGTTCCTTGCTCAGCACAGCAGGGAAAGAAAGAGAGTAAGCTAACGCCTTTAAGCAACAATTTCTGGGAGATGAGAAATTGAGACAAGTTGCATTATTTGTCACATAATTCAATGCCCCAGTGCAAGTCTGAGTTAGGATTCTTCAGCCACTTTAATTCAGCCAACCTATTACAATGGGTAATTGTTCAGCTACATTTTAACCGACTTTTTTACTCTGTCAGTTGCAGCAGGCACCGCTTCTTCATTGTGTTTTCATGCTTCTACAAAGCCATGCTGAGGTTTCAGGAATATTTTAAGACAGAGAGTAAGACTTCTGTCTTTTGACCTATAAAACCTTAAAATGTCACTTGCAAAGGAATTTTTGGAAAATACTTTTTGCCTGAAAAGGAAAAGCACTTTTGATATAATGAGGATTTTATGGGTTTTTGCTTTCAGGTGATTTTTTTCTTTTGAGATCAGTGTAAAATCTGGTCTTTTTTGAAGACTGAATTTACTGAAGAAGCTTCCTTTGGAGTCTCGCCGAGGATTAGTGAGCGCTACCAATCACACTGGATGTGTAGGAACGTCATTTAAGACACTCTGTGTTCAAATTACCAAACAAAACCACAGCTGGCGAAATTGAACAGAACACAGCAAATGGAATCCGTACTCAAAATATCTGAAAAATCCCAACCCCGTTCAAATATCCATCCCCTAGGATGAAATCAGTTGCGTACTGCTTAGTCATACGAGAATCTTCAAGGCCAGCTGTTGAGGATTTCTACTATAAAAGCCTGACAAGAAGGGAAGGTTACTTACTAGATTCAGAGCTGACATACATGCACATTTACACTGTTAAGTGTACATATGCTTTATCCCTTCAGATCACAAATCTTCTGCTTTTGAGGGGATCTGGAAAGGACAGGCATGTGTCATCTGTGCTTTTCAACGTGTCAGCCTTTGGGCGTTCAAGGGGAAGAAAGCTCAGCTTGCCGAAGACGGTATGATGAGACCAACACGGCTGGCATTTGCTTGTGACAGCTGTGGACTACTGGGCTGCATGAGGCTTTCGCGATCCGGCACTCCTGCAGCTTAAATTCTTGATCATGGATGGCATACTCTTCCGAATCCACTACTCTCTTTTAATGTGGCCAAGAAAGGTATCATCTGGTATGCAATGGGAGGATGAAAACAGGCCTTCCGAGGGGGCCTTTCATACTGTTGCAAAAGTCATCGACGTAGACGAGAGAGGGATTCATTTGCTCACGCGCTGAAAGCTCCTTGTACCAGAGTGTGCTCCATCTGAAGAAGTTTGCCAGGAGCAACTGAAACGGTTTTACACATTCCACCTAGTAAGCCCCAGAGAGGGAACAGTCAGGGCATGCTGTGTCTGGGTACTGCAAAGGAAAGAAGTTTTCTGTTCTGGAGACGTGGGGATGCCACGCTGATTGTACCTGGATGATCATATGAGCAGAGAAGAATTTTATAAAGCCCCCTAATCCCCTGGAAGGAGGCAACAAACAGAACTGTTTGTTAGACCTGAATGCATGCCTTTTCTTCTCTGCTAAGTATGTACGCTAGCAGTTTCCAATTCTTATCCAGCTTAAATCTGTGCAATGAAGGACAAAACAATATAGAAAAGAAGAAAAGTCTTTGTGTCAAGCAGAGCACCAGTCTAATTGTTGGCATGAGCAAGAGCAGAAACTGTTCCAATTTATGCTGGTTGTCTTCTATTCATAGGTGCATTGGGCAACGAAGGAATATCCGATGGAAATTACTTTGGATGTCTCCCATATACGAACCAGAATTTGGTATAGGAACTGTTATGATGGTTTGTTTCTCCAGAGGGAATCCTTCACTGGTAGTTTTAGGGCTGCTTTGTAAAGTGAATGAGAGTGAAGTGGATTTCAAATACTAAGCAATAAATTTTCTTCTTCTCCCGAGCTTTGTCCCCTTCAATATTCTTTAATCAAGCCTGATGTTTTTGTGGTTTTGATTGTAAAATTTTAAGTCTGAGTAGACAAATTACATGTACAGTAACTCCTAAACAGTAAGTATCAGAAATGCTGGTAGTTGACATGTCACTACACTAAAATGCTTTCCTGCCTGCAAAAAAATTGTTCTTGCTCACATTTCCTGAGGAACCGAAGGACCTAAAAGAGTGAAATTTTTTTCATACTATTGCATATTGTATTACCATAATAGACATTATTTAAGATGCATCTTTTTTACACCTTGTTGTGGATTTCTACCATTTTAAACATTATTTTTCTTAACACGATTGGACTTCTATCCATTGACAAATGGTTAGGATTGTTTCTATTAGTGAACTGGGAGATCAGGCTAATGTCAGTGTCAGACTTTAAATAGAAAATTTATTTTACTGTATGATTGTGTTCTAAGTATCAAGCTATTTTTTATGGAGCTTATACTTGCATCAAAAATGCTAGATCTTGAGAAATAAAACAACACAAAAAGAGAATATTTGAGTAGGTAACACCCCACAGAGGATTATGTTGCAGGAGAAAACTAAGCTAAGACAGAGTTTCTGTACTGCTTAAAATAGCCATTTAAAGTGCTTGGGGTGTTAAGTGCTCCTTCTAAGGTATGGGAAGCGAGCAAAATCTTGTAATTATTCCAGGATCACTATTCTTTCATTGCCAAGCAAGGAGAAAATGAATTTCATCTGTTATACCTGGGTCTATGTTTGTGCTTGATTATTAAACCTATAAATGAAACTGCAGTACTTTGAAACCATTAAGAAGTATTTAAATGGAGCAGGAGAAATAATTACCTCCGTCTAATTTCAGTTGATTCACTTATCGCTAAAATCTATACAATATAACATCTTGTTGACCACAGTCTGTCTATTTTTACCGCAATTTTGAAGTTTTTTCAACCCCCTGTGGACACTAAAATGTCAGCAGAGAATTTAAACAACAAAAAGCACCGAATCAAAAAGCTAAAATTCCTTCTAACCTACCTTCCTATACATCTTGCTATTTAAAGTCTCCTACATGCTATCATTCTGCAATGTTGCCTATTTCCCCAGCCCCAAATAAAATGCCTCAGTTCTGACATCTCTGGTTTTTTGATTTAACTTATTTATACTCACGTAAGCATATCTGAAAAATTCGTACGCTATTATATGAGAATATTTTTTCTTGAATGATTTTAAAGTTTTAATAGCACCTTAAGTTTCTCTGGCGCTTAACTCAAATGGCAAATACTCCTGAAAGTTTTGGGCAATAAGCCCTCTTAGTCCTAAAAATTAGAGCCACTACTTATTTCACCAAATTTAACTGAAAACAGCACGACTGATTAATTGATACGTGTTCGTGATTTCTTGAAACACTAACAGTCTGTGCATCACCATCTGAGAAGCATAAATATAGGAAGAACTTAGTCATTTTCCACCAAAATAACAGGAGCTATAAGGACTTTTGCTGAAATAACATTTTTGAGATTTTTAGGCAAGAAGATTGGAACACGGAAGTACGAATTACAGCATTAATTTGATATTTTCAAAATAAAGGCGTTCTTTTTGAAAAGGTAGAGGTGCTACTACAATAAAATTTCCCCAACTTCCATGTGTGCATTACTTTTTAAGCTAAAACTCCCACTGACATGACAGAGACCAGAGCAGGGCAGAACAGAGGCCCCGTCTAATAATAATAATCTGTTTGCGATTATAGGGGTAACCTCTTACACAGGAACAGGGAAAGGACAATGCACAGATCTCTGTTATCACAGATGTTCCGAATCTTTCAGATTCGGTGTGGTAGCCAAATATTCCTAGGACCTCTTGAGAGATGTAATTAGCTATCTGTGTGGCCTGTGTCAGAGCTGTAACTGTTTCGGATCTCTGGGTAAAGTAAACACAAAAATCTTCATACATGCTGTACACATTTGTAAAGGAAGCTTCAGTGTTCCAGTTTATTCAGTATAATGTCAAAAAGCCTAAACACTATCTACAGAGATGTTTGAGCTACTGGGACTGATCGAGCTTAACAGTGAAACACTAAAAGTCATGGAACAGCAGGGTAAGAAATCTGATGAAATCACTTAACACTGCTAACATCTGACCTGGTCCAAAACGCGGCCCACGTCTCCTTCGTCAAGGTGGGATGTGTCCAGGCTCAAAGGGCCCCTACAAGAAAGCCTCCAACTCTCTCACCCCTTGTTGGCTGGCATGGGACAGACCCATAAGCGTAAAAGCCAAAAGGCTGGACGTCACCAAACCCACCAAACATCACTTCCCTGACGACACTGGCAGTACACCACAGTGAAAAACGCAGGATGCCCTGCAAACTCAGTGTAAGCAAGTTCCTGAGCCTGCCTCTTACCTGGATTGAGCACTGTATATAACGCACATTGATCCAGCTCTGAATTGTTTATTTGGTGGGCGCTGAGATTTCAGAATGGGTGGTCAAACCTGCTTGTTACAAACATCTTGGAAGGGTATAGCTTGGGTTAGAAGAATTGTGTGTCAACACTTGTACTAAAAGCTACACCCTAAGTTTACAGTCAACAGCTGAGACAGATTACAGAGGTGAGTTATTTCAGATGGGAAATGACACAGTACCAAAGAAAATCTTTGCTCTTCTCCAGAAACGTTCTTTTACTATCCCATACTAGATTAGTCTTTTCATGTCGTAAATGAATGGTACTTTCCATTAATCACCATATACCCTGAAAATGTTTTAGTAGAATTGAAGAACTGTTACTATTAGAAAGAACTATTAAATGAAGTATCTTCTATGAACTGACCACATCAAACGCAGTGAATACATGGCAGTAGTGGTGATTAGTCTTCAAGTCTTTAGTGATGTACGCAAATGTAGAAAGGTCTTCAGGGTCTTGTGCAGCACACGAAATGTTACGGATTTCATGTTCAGCAATAATATTCTGTTTAAAAAAAATATTTTCAATCAATTTAGGAAATAAACGTAGAAGAGCCACAAAAAGTGTGTTTTTAGATTTGCATTTATGTTCATCTGCCGCGCTGAAGTATTTCAGAAGTTTCTTGATAAGAAGAGATTTAACACACCCCACCAGTGACCTTAACACAGATCACTGAAATTTTGACCCTCTCCAACAATATCTAAAATTGCCAATAATCTGGTAGGGGACAATTACGTTCTAGAGTCTTCCCTATGAGTCTGCTTGGGTTTTGTACAGTTTATTCAGCATCCTATGACAAAGAGACATCTTTCCTGGCATATAGCTGTAAATACAGTTTCAAAGCAATAGATGAGCTTCTTACGATGCTGCTGGTTTTCTGTATCGTGATCACTATGTGACACTGTTTCAGTCTACTGCTGGACAGGATCTGGTGAAACCCAACAGGCTCAATATCTGGTTTTTTTGCACATGTTATTTGACAAATTTCAGCTATACCTTTTCAAGAGAAAAAAACCACCAAACCACTTATAATTGAAACCCTGAGCTCTTGAAAGGCTTCTGCTTAGTAAAAAGATAACTACAGGAGGACTTGGCAACTATTCTCCATTTACTGACAACAGCATCCTGTGGGAGAGATGGAGAAAAATGAAACCATTCATGCACCGAGCAACACTACTTGCAAAAGCCAATGTAAGCTGTAGCATACTATTGAGACAGAGGTGGGGCGTGTCTGTCCGATGAAATAAAAAACAAGCTGTCTTAAAGCTTTGGAGAAAATTATGAATATTCATTACATAAATTGCTGATACATAATTATTGTATTCAGGCCAAAGGAACCATGAAGCCAGAGAAGACAACACAGCAGAGTTCATTATGATTAGGCCTTGCTTCAGTAACACACACATTTCAAACGATTTATTTAAACAGAAGAATGATTCATTGAGTATGAATTTACATAGTGGTTAGTTTATACGCTATTCTGAATTGTGGCCCTGCTGGCTGTAGCTCTGGCTGTTCCACAAAACCCCAAAGCGAACAAGCCTGCTGCAGCATGACATTGCTACTGCACCACAGAACACGTGACCTCTGTAGCGTCCCAGTCCCTCGCAGAGGCACCGTTTGCCGCTGCCTCAGTGGCATCTGTGCGAGTTAAAACAATCCCTGAGCATCTCTGGTTTTCCCTCGCCCTTGGCTTTTCCTCATCACCGTCTCTCCTCCCAGTCTTTTTTTTTTTTAAGAACAGGAAACATACACGACTACACCCCTTAAGATGCTTTGCCGTATCTTCTTTCATTTGCAAAGTGGCAACTTTCCCCCTTGCATGTAGCTGTCAAGTTTTCAAAAAAACCCTATTAATATATCTAATTGAAGAAATCATGGCTTAGGAAAAAACTTAATAAAAAGCATCCCAAATTTCAAATTATGGAAAATCCAAGATAAGGAAACTGTTCCTGAAGAAACGAAATAATCCTCTTAATCTTAAATTGTTGCAACATACTTGGTTGTTTCTGTTTAATGTATTATTCACACAAATCACAAAGCCAGTACTTATGTTTCAATATATGCCAATTTATAATGACACGTATAAGCTCTGCTTAACAATAATTGGCTTTTTACGTTACTTTAAGCATTTTCTTTTCTTTGTTCTTAAATTGATAACTTTTACCCTCAATAAAGATTTTGATGACAATTACAATTATACCAAAACCAGGGATTTAGATATCCACAGATACAGCTGTAATATACTGTCATTGATGTTGTATTGGCAACGTTGTAGTTTTAAAAGCAGAAAGAATTAAAGCTTGGAAGGTCTTAAAATCACGTGAAATACTTATGCCAAATCACGAGCCACAAAGTAACCACCTGAAGTTATGCAGCGTACGTGGAATGAGCTCTGCTATGCTGAAACTTTTCCTACGCGGCCTGGGGTTGACACAGGGCTTTGCACTTCAGTCAAAACTCATGGAGATTATGTTCGCATTTTAACTTTGAACCAAGTGAAGTTTGGAATATCAAGTTTGTTTTGAAACAAAATGAGGCGTACCTAAACTAAATCTTCTGGGTGAAAATTAGTAGTGAAATCGAGCTTTTCCCTAGCTTCTATAGGACATCCTCTGTGACCTCCTCCTTTCAAAATTACATTTTCAGTGCATGCATTTACTGTTTCCTAGGGTCTCTACTCCAGCAGACCCCCCATTGTCTTATTCTGTAGAAATCACAAGGCTACGAACCAGCTTGCTGTTCTGGGTCTGCTCCTCAGGCATTGACTGGCACTGTACAGTTCTCATTCTAAAAACTGTCACTCAGTTTGGCAAGAGGAACCTCCGGCACTTCTCAAAAAGCAGGAAAGCTGAAAGTCAGTTCTGGTTCTGCCAAGGAAATACCTTGGAAAGATCAGGATTTTGCTAAGCAGCCTTCCTTTTGCTTGCCTACCTCGTGTCAGCCAATCTTCCTACTGGCAGAAATCATCCAGAAGTGAGGGTTAGCTGTGACCCACGAGAAAATTCTGCAAGTCTGCTTTTTCTGAAGCAGCAACTTCTTTTTGGCCTCACTTGCAAAGAAATGGTGTCATGTCAAAGTGGTGTCATGCCAAGCTTCAAGGTGCCACTGAAATAGCTGTCGTGGAATGAGGTCAGGGCTCCTTTGTCACCTGAAGCTTTGCCTGCTACGACTCAGAATACAAATTCTTAGCTTGGTGGCATAAAGGAAAAGGATGAACAGCCATGGGAGCTGAATTTTCAAGCACATAACTGCTAGCTATTTTTGTCATTAAGAAGTATGCATTCATTGCTAAGTGGTGCCCAGCGCTGTCAACTAGAAGCTCGTATGGAAGCGGTACAAGTCTGAATGAGATCTCACCTTAGTGCTAATCTGTTTTGGGTCTTGAAGGAATTGGGTACAGCACACTGGACAAGGATGATAACAACGCTCCTGGGAGAGTTGCAGGCTATTACCTGGTTTTTACAGAAGGGAAAGGCAGGGCAGATTTTGAACTGCAGAGAAAGCAATCTACCACTTGAGAAAAAACACAGGACTATGGCATTATTTACCTCCATCACATACATCTATTGCACTACTAGGCATAAGATTTCGGTGGGACTGGTCTAGAGCCGATGCAAGTTGCCAAACTTCTTTCAAGTTTCCTTCTTGCATAAGATTATGTTCACTGTGCAAAGAGATACTGGAAGTTCCTTTTGTTCTCCTGATTTTTTTTGTAAACCTAAGGACATTGCAGTTACATCCTTTACACTACAGAAGAGATTTAAGAGCTGAAAACAGCCTTATCCAAGTTAGAGTTAATAGCATTACAATGTCCTGATTTATGCCCTGCACATCAGAGAACATAAAGGAAATGAGGGCTGTAGAAGCTCGATTTTGAATCAATGGAAGAAAAAGGAGCTGACAGGAACCCCTGGCCTCTTTGGTCCGGCAAACATGCCAGACATGACATAACAGTAATTTCACGACTGTTTTTCTTTCATGCCATCTTCTAACCCTGCATACGGCTTCCAAACTCTAGCAGAAGTTCACAGATCTGCCTTTTTTCCTTCACTTAAAACCCAGTTCTAGTTAAATACCTTTAAAAACAGACTGATTTGGCAAGTCTGGCAGATACTGGGTTAGATGGATCGTGTGGTCTGAATGTTCAGCAACACAAAGCAGTTACATACATTACCAACCTGGTCAGGTAGCTGGGTTGTCAGATTTATTTTTTATATTGCTTAGCGAGTTTTAGTCACATAACAGAAAAGGTAATTTCTTTTCTATTCATATGCAAGCATCAGTATGGACTTGCCATTTTAGACATTCGAAAAGAAATTCATGCACTACTTTACTCCTGCTTACAGAGCTTGTACATTTTACTTTGGCTAAGCAATAACCCATTGCTCTACCCATCACTGAATTACCGGATCTTTCAACTTCTGATTTTTTTTTTGGTTTTTTTAAGACGTTGGATGTATTTAAAATGTAAGAAACAAAGCACGGGGGCATTGCCACACAGGAAGATGAAAAAACATATGGAATAACAACTGTTGAGAAGATGCTCTAGTTCAGGGAGTCAAATGGCTACTACCAGGAAAATAGCTCTAAGAAAGGCTCTGATATTTGAAAAGGACATTCAAAGCTCATGTGTCTTAGTCTTACAATGGCTGGCCCTGCATAAAACCTTGCATGTTTACTGTTCATTAAGACATCTTTATATTTTCTTTTTGCCCAAATTATATTAATGAACAAACATATATATATATATATATATACACATATTCTGCACATTTAAGGAACTGTATGGGGAAGAATATGGTAAAGGATTCCACAGAGGCTCCCTGCCAAGTATCTTTTGTGATAAGCTTGCCTTTTAATGCCAGAAGGTTGGACACAATGTTTTCCAAATGAGCCATTACAGCTGCTTCACTTGTCCTCCAGACTGAGCTTCTGGAGAATGACAATAAGATTACATCCATTTTGGAGAGAAGAGAAAAAAGAGAGGAAAAAACAAAGTGCAACTCTGTCCCCTCTCTGGCCTGGTGCTCTTACAGAGCCAGCCTCATAAGCATTCCTATTTATGAGAAATAAAAGCTAATATTGAACAACTGCACATACCTTATTTGTTGCATCAATAAATTTGACTCCCTTGTAAGAGACAGACAGGACAATGGTCGGTACTTTCTTCATTTGTTCTGTAGACTTCTGAAATCAAAATGAAGATGTTGTTAGAGTTGTGTTGCATGGCAAGAACGATGCTCTTTCTTCTCCATCTTCCGACAAAACACGTAAGTTAAACAAAAGGTACTTATCCAAATATTTGACTTTTCCTTGAGCTGACTATGCTCTGGGCTTTTGAAATAGCTGCCTTGTAGTTACAAAACTAAAAACAGCTTTACAGTTTGTTGCGAGGACGGCAAAAATTCTCCTTTTTCCTAGCACAATGGGAAGAGAATGAAATAAGTTTTCCAGGCTTTAAGAGACCAGTCATGCAATCAAGCGTTTCCCAAAACACACGTGTTTAAGACACTTATCTATCTGACAAGCCCAATTCATCACTGTGTCCCCTCTTCCTGCCCTTCCCAGACGTAAAAAACAACAGCATGGTACTTTTTGTAGTACTGTTTCTTTGCTGCAATCAGTTGTTATTTAGAAGTATTTCACTCTCTAGCCTTCTTGCAGCTGTATTTGTGATATGAACTACCCCTGCAGCCCTCTAGGCCTGCCAGTCAAGCTGTCAGTCCTACGCTCTATCTTGTTACGTCTGACCGTCTGCACTTCCTCGAGTGCAGCTGCTACTGGAAGCTGCTTTTCACATGAAATTCGCACGGAGGCTTATTCTGCATTTCCTCAGTGCCAGGTTCTCCTACCTACAGTTCGTGTCTTCTGTATAAAGCTTTTTTTTTTTTTTTATGCTAGTCTACTTCTGTGTGCCTTCAGTGTGATGCATATAGCAATGATATTTCCTGCTGAACAGACTGGGGAAATATTGGGGATAGATTTAAGTTCTCTGCAGAAAAACCTGTTGATTAGTTAATAGATTAAATTTACTAAGAAACCAAAACCCAACCAACCAAAAAGTGGCGCAATAGTTTATAGCTGATTTGAATTTTTTTAAGGTGGAAGACGATGACAGAGAAGACTACTCTATACAAAACTAGTGCAGAGAAATACTGTAGATAAAGTTCAGAGAACATTCACTCACGGTAGTATCTGCAAACAATCACAGAGATCAAGCAAACATTTTCTTGAGAGGAATCAGTAAGTTTAGGTACAGTTAAAGATGACAAAGTATCAACGCATGGAACGAGAGTGTAAATGCATTGAAAGACCTAGAATTGGCACCTAGAAAGATCATTAGAGCAGCTGAACAAAAGTAGCAGTGAGGGTCTTGCATTCTTCAAGAAAAATAAAATAGCACAGATATAAAGCTTGAAAACACAGACTGTATCTGAAAAAAAAATCTGTCCGAAAACATAGGTGATGCTAACACTAGAGAGCAAACCAAACACAGGCTGAAAAGGAAAAAAAACCTGTAATCAAGTCCCCTCATCAGATCTCCTTCCTTCCAGGATCAAATGAGACTCCATTTTTGCCAGCGTAAATTTCAAAGCTACAGAACAGCTCCGTTCTGCCAGGAAGGCTGAAACCTCTAATTAAAGTCTCAAGGAGAGCCCCACCCACCCGTGGAATGGAGAGGTCTGCTGCGCCTCTCAGAATCAAATGACAAGAGAATGAAGACGACAATCAAGTGTCAGTTTATCCTGGAGAAACCTTCTTTCACTGAGAAGGTTAGGCACTTTTGAAAAATGAAAGCTCTTTAAGTGGTAAAACATCCTGAAGGATCTAACAAACTGTAAAGGAAGACCCTAATCTGATCTGCGTGTGTCCGAACCGAGCGGAGAAAGAAACAGTATCCCTGCCAAAAGCAGAGCAGGTACATACCTGTGTGTGCGTGCGTGTGTCTCACTATAATACATCTCAAATGAGTCTTTTCATAAAATTCAATTTCAATGCACAGAAAGCACGACAGTGGCTGCACAGAAGCAGCAGTACATACATCTATCAGAACAACAAGCAATATACCCCGCACATGCTCTCATCCAGACAAAATAGTCGCAAATATGACAACATCGCTTTAATCATTTGGCAACCCAGCAATCATTCAACTTTCGTCCTTTCTTTCTATCCTGACAGCTACATGCAGAAGTTCTGTCTCCCATCTCGATTATTGTAATTATCTCCTTCCTCGCCTCCTTAGCGGCAAAATCCCTCTTCTCCTCCAACACACTATACAAACACAGCTACTAAGATAATTTGTTTTAGCTTTTTGGTCTAATTTGCACTATCTTCCATTTGCCATGAAGATGAAGCTTCTTGTTGGCAAGACAACGTTCTACTAACCATCTGAGAGTCCTCTTTCATCTAGACCAGGAGTTTGTAATTTAATCACCTTCCTTATCTGCTCCACAGTCGCCTGCGTTTGTCTAGAGCAGACTAGATCTTTGGTATTTAATCAAGGTCGTGAGTGGCCAGAAGACTGTATCTGAGTGAAATAGCTCATTGAGATACTATTAAATTATATCTGGCAAATTAGGAAATGCATCAGAGACCAATGGACATCTGTAATTCATTAAGCCAAACTGTCTCAAGCTGGTAAGGAGCAGCGGATGTCCCTTACCAGCTTGTAAACCATGCAAACCCCAGGATTTGTGCAAAGGTGTTCTGGAAGACTGCAGTCCAGTGTAGAAACACGATTTTGGGAAACAATTCTGCACTTGTATCCCCATTGCAACAAACAGTTGAGCAGTGGAATAACATCCTTGGTTATTACGACAGTGCTACAATGAAAAACACATAGCTCTCTTCCCCCTGCTCGACTCCCAGTGACAGCGTAACTGAAGTCCACCATATAATTACTATTTCCAAGCAGTTTCCAAGCTTCCACAGTTCTGAGTTGTCATGGTGAGCTCACACTATTTGCTTCTTGTTCCCTTTCTTTTTAATGAAGGAGGTGGCCGCCAGGATGTGCAACATGAGTTTGCAGAGATACAACACGAATATCATTCTCTCAGGCACTCTAACTGCTTTGGCCCTAAATTCTAGGAAGTTGAGACAAAGTCCCATAGCTTTCAGGGTCAGACATTTCACACCTCCGTGCAGGCCAAGTGGGCATGCTGGCCTGTGACCAGAATCTGAGAAGGTGGCACACACAGGAGTCAGTATTCCCGTTACTTGGTCTTTTCAGGTTCTAGCCACTGGATCAACGCTGTGAGGACATGATGAGAGGACAAAGTATTCTTGTCCATCTGGTGCCTCTATGGGAAGCACATGGACCTCAGCCAAAGTTATAGGAGCCACAGCTGAAGGCTGGCATTGGATGTCACGTGCATGGTGACATATGGTCTAATGCTCCAAGGCATGTTCATACCATGGGAGCAGGATTAGATTTTATCTCATGTAGAAGCAATCATAGTGACAGGACCCTGTCTTTGGGCAAGTGCTCACTAGTGTGGAACTGGTCATAGTTCCTCTGAACTCCATTGTTTGTGACTGTAACTTTGGCTCTTCGTTTTAATACGCTCCTTTACAAGAGTCATCTGGATCAACAGCAAGTATATTCTAGGCTCCTTGCCACTACCTGTCTCTGATCAGCTGGTCATCTACATAAGGACAGATGTGCATGCCCTGTCTCCTCGGGTGCAGCGCTCCTGCAGCATGGAGTCTTAATGCTGCAGAGTCTGTGTGCCAGAAAGACTGAGCTTTGGTCCTACTTCTGAAATACTTCCTACGGGACAGGTAGATGACCTGTCCATGTGTAGGCCACGTGTAACTCAAGAACCCTAAAGCAGGCTTCACTGCAGACACAGGAAGATGGAAGAAAGCATCACTATACTAAATCTAACGTGACACTTCTTCAGCTTCCCTAGGCCCCGCAAAAGACATAGAACCTGTTTTTCTTCAGAACAGAGCGTACCAGGAACAGCAGCCTCTCCTGTATTTTGATGCAGCTGCTGCAATGAAGCTGCTTCGTCCCCTCAGCACTCAGAATGGAGATCCATTCAGCAGAAGGAGGTGGAAGGCACCTCTTGAAAAACTGCCTAGTTATTACAGTGCTTGCTTTTACAATAAAGGTCTGAATTTAAGATCCTTCTGAGTTTGCATTTGCACCCACTGCTGCCGTTACACAGGACAGTGCAAACCCCGGTATAGGCTTGGACAGGGTTGATCCCAATTCCTTCTTTTGAAACTGGTCATAAAGGGGTGCCGCAGCAGTGGTGCCAGAGAAAGAAAGAGTGAGAGAGCAAGCGTGCTTCTGATCTTGTTGAAGAAGTTTCTTTAGTTTCACTGAAAAACCCACCATACTCACAAGCAGATTCTAAAGAGATTTCCATCGTATAGTACTACAAATTGTCTTAAATGAGTAAAGCATTTCCACCTGTATTTTGATTGTGAGTTAAAGGCTATGCAGATCTGCCAAACATTTACGTAGAATATAAACTAAACTCCAAATAATTTGAGATCCACTCAGCCTGTGTACCTAAAAGTCAAGATAATTAACAATGGCTTAAGAGGCAGAGGACTTTGTTGTAGGAATAAAGCAATACAAACGAGCTGCTCGTTTTTAAGAAGGCAACGCATGCAAATACAAAACATATAACCTAAGGAGCCTTTAATCCTTTCAAGACAGAATTGTACTGCAGTACCTTGTTCTGCACAGAACTGAGAGCACTAATCCAACACTTTTCCATACTCCTGCAGTGTACGGAACACGCTATCTCTGTGCGCGCGCACGCACACACACACAAAGCAGCTGAGTCAGAAATTCAGGAGCGCACGTAGAACGGTGTCTGAGTAAGATGCTCACACGTTCGCTTGATATACTGTAGCACGTACATCACGTGGTGCGATCCAGCGCACTCTCACAATGCTTTCATCTCATCTATTTATTTTCTGTCAAGATGAAACAGGATACACTGCTACTTCTACTTTGCCACGTTGACCACTTCAATGTACTTATATGTACATTTATAACTGGATTACTCAGCTTTCATACAGTGGCCAAAACGAAACCACGTTCATTTTTAGGTTTTACTGCATATGTTATTACTCAATCTTGCAAATACATAGTAAAAAGACATTATTCAACTGTGCCAAGTTACTAACAATTCCATACATAAATTTTGGGGACAAGTTTATGAGCACGTAAAATCTCAAGATTCCATCCTGGCTTTTTACTTTGCAAATTAATCTGCTAATTCTGTCCTATACTGTTTTTTAATAGCTATCTGAAGACTGTAGTTGGCAATTTTACTATTCAATTATGTACTGGAATCCACTTCACTAAAAGAATCTGAACATTTTCCCATATTGGTGGCAACTATTAATTCCAAATGGCATCAGACTGCACATCTCAAAATATATACTGGTACCACCTACTATCATACCCATAAGCCCCTTACTTATTTAAGGCTTATGAGTGAACCACTTTGACAGTATCACACATGTGGTGAAATTGAAATAAAAAGTCGAAGCTCAAATCTGACCAGTTCATTTTGAAACTACAAGCTGACTTGTAAGAAATATTTACTAACTTCTCTCAGTCCAAAAGGCTTAAAATGCATCACTGACATAATTTAATACCTCTTGGAATAAGATAGCATCTGTAATCCTTGTGGTACAAGACTGTTTACTTCTCTACAATTAGTGGATGCCTCCAAGCTACATCATTAATACGAACATTGCACTGGGGATGCACCTGCAACTCATCTACTTGAGAACAAGAGTTTTTTTGGTTTTGCAATATCTGTATACACTCATCTGCTGCTGAAAGGGCAGCGCATCCCTCCTGCACCTTGGATTCCTTTCAGCCACAGAGTTCAAGGACATACAATCCTCTGAAGAACATGGGATGGCACGATGTGAATGCGCGTAAGGACTGAACATCTTTAAGACATCCTGCCACTTCTTTTTGCCTTTTGAGTAACATACATGTGCCTGTTCCACTGCAGACCTTCCCAAAGCAGTGGCCACACGAGTCAGAGCTACAAGTCCAAAGAGGACAGAGACTGAAGAACCTAAATTCTCAAATACAGTATTTGATCCTGACATGGTACTTGCCTGCCTAGTTTCACAAGGAGGCCTATGGAAGACATTTCTACTTTTGGTGGAGAAATGAAATGGAGACTGCAAAGTAGAAAGGGATTAGCAGAAACGAAGATGGCCGTCTACATCCAATTCCTCCTTCTTTATCTAAGAAGAAATCAGGAAAGAATGCCTCAGATCCTGCCTATTTTCCCTGAAAGAGTCAACTCTGCTTCATCTTCATCTTCCTCTCCAGAGACAAGAGAAGCAGGTTTTGGAACAATTCCAACTTTGACATTTTGCTCTTAAATCAGCAAAATATTTAAACACCTGCTTTGTGAACAGAATTATGTTGCTGGTTCCCCAGAACTTTGACTTGAAATGTAAGAATCTCTTTTCTAAGAAGAAAACCTTTAAGAAAGATACGTAATATTCAGGAAGGTGAAGGTGCCGGGATCCAAGAACAAAATCTAAGTTCCCTACTGCTGCAGTAAATACCCGATTGGTTCAGACTGTGCAGCTGGTGTATGCAACATCAGTGATTTGACATTACTGCAAGGAAAGAGTCTGCCTTGCTGCTGTGCTCATGCCAGTGAGTAATAAACTGTCTCCTTCCTACCTGGTCAAGGAATTCAGATGTGTAAATGCCAGATGGGGTCTACTGTAGAGAACAAGTTTCTTCCTAGCTCCAGTTAAATTTTATTCCTTTTCTTTATTTTGATGTAAACACATTTTATTCTCGTTTCGTGTTCCTATGGTGATTTGAAGTGAAAGCAGTAAACTAATCGAAAACACAACTTGTAATATTGCCTATTCCAAGCTGAGAAAGATGAAAGCTCTTAAGTTCTTGAAGGCATCTCTCAAATACAATTAATAAATATATTCTGGCCAGGACAGCAAGATTTAATCTCCAAGTAGCAAAGGTCAGTTTACAGCAGGTGGGGAATGGAGATAAGGAGACAGTGCTGTCGACTGCAGAGGGAGTTTGAGAGAGAAAACAGCTGAAAACAAACAGGAAACCATAAAATATAAATCCATCCTTGGAGAGCAAATACGTGAATAGAAAAATAAAGTACAATCCCTCTAATAGGCACAGATCTTGCCAAATATTCATAATTTTGGATGTCTGTAAGAGTCACCAATTTGGGTGAGAACAAAAAGCATGTATAACCTTGACCCCCGTGCTGAGCTCAATCTATTGCATCTGCATGATTTCCCTCAAACAAATCCATCATCTGCCCAGCTGGAACACACTGCTGAACAACGCTGAGAAGCACAGTGGATAGCCAAGAAGAGTTATTAAGACAGAGGTTCCCAGGCTTTTGTTTGGTTGGTTTTTTTACATTATAGAAGATTTAGGATCTCCCTTCACTCTTAAGCTGTAAGAGGAGGCGGCTGCTGGAAGCCCCTCTGCGGAGAAAGGCGAGGGAAACCTGCATGACACTTCCCTTGAGAACTAAAACCATCAATTGCAATAACTGAAAGTGCAGCAAGCATCTACAACTAACAGGGAGAGATCTGGAGTCAGCAAACATGTCATTTTTGTTATTTCTCTGTATCTATCAACGATTAAGGAAGATCAAGATACTTATTCCATATAGAAGATAGGCTGCTTTCATCCTTGTGCAACTGCTGACTGGAAGACATCCAGTGAATATTAACACTTTTTTGAGCAGTATTAGGTTAAAG
Source organism: Steatornis caripensis (assembly GCA_013398225.1). Classification (NCBI taxonomy): domain Eukaryota; kingdom Metazoa; phylum Chordata; class Aves; order Caprimulgiformes; family Steatornithidae; genus Steatornis; species Steatornis caripensis. The sequence continues at coordinate 420,152 of VZSC01010778.1, forward strand.
ACGGAGAAGCTAAAGCCACTATGACAGAAAAATTAGGTACCTAATTTTCATACATTCTCCTTAAAAACCATTACGTGATTCATTCCAGAAAGATTAAAAAATTGCAGAGAAGGACCTCAACTTGGTACAAGTGTGTATGTGACTTACTCCCCCCCAACACGTTTCAGATTGTGATATGCTATAGATTTGGAATACATAACTGGACACCCCCCGCCCACCTCAAATTAAAAAATGTTGCTCTATCACATTATTACAACTCTTTGTGGAAGTCTTACTGACTTTAAAGGCACTGGACAAGTGGACAGAATTCAGTGCCTGAGCAGTAGTCAAATAATATACCTAGATTTTCAATTCTTTTTTTGTAAGTGAAATGTCCCTTTCAGTACATTTAAAGTAAAACGTAACCATAACAGAAGACAGGTTTTCAGTGACAGCCCAGTGGTACTTAAATACAATAATGAACATCACCGCAAAACTTCAGGATTACTTAGGACGACCTGGACTCCCAATTCATAGACAGCAACTTTCAGAACACAACCAGAGGGAGAACGTTTTGGAAAAAGATACATTTTTCTCACTGGGAAATTTACGCTAAAATAATAATCTGTTCCCATTAAGTCAATGTTTTTTGCTTCTGACTTGAATAGGAATATGATTAAAAGGTTTACATAGAAAGAATAGACAAAATCCTGATTAAAAACTGTTTAATTCAAACCTCTTTGCAATAAAACCCCCTCAAACCAGAAAATAAACATTCTCACAGCACGGTGGTTTCAAAAGAGAACGCAGAAAATGAATACATAAACCCCACCACTGTGTTATGTAAGTGCCCTGTATGGCACTATAGACTACTCGCGGAACTCCATTATTTTTGTAGAAAAACTGTGTTTTCAATTAATTTGTTTTCAAACACTTATTTTTTCAGGTATATAATTTGAATTTACCAAATTCATACTTTAAAAATATCTTAAAATGGCTATAAATTATTTATAGTGACTTTTTTGATGTTAAGCTTCCTAGTTCAGTCAAATAACTTACTGAAGTTGTCATATGCTATGATGGTGTCAAATTCTGCCCTAAGATCTGCAGAGGCATATGCCTAAAGAATTGAACTGCTAAATCTGACTGTTTGAAAACTGGATTGGAAGATGGTATGCTTGCAGCCTCAATTAATTCCCCAGAACACGTGCATGTGACTGTAGATCCCTCTGTGTCAAGCTGAGTATTTTTTTAGAGGAGTTTAAGCCCAGGTAAAGGAATGATTAGCATGTAACGAGCTGAAAAGCCACAGATCTTCAGGCAATCTAGTAAGCGTGAATTACTGCCAGCCCATAGCTAAAACAGCTTGTACAAAAGTCTGTGTGCGGCAGATATATAACCTACAGGAAATGGTTGTCTGATTGCATGAATCTTACAGATCTTCTAGCTTTCTAACTGATCCGAATGCTACGTCTAGCCCTCACAGGCATCCTGCATAAAAGACTTATGATCCACAGAATTAAGGGTTTCACCCATTCATCTACGTAATTTTACACCTTTGGTAGATCACCGAACAATTATATTCCTCATTAACTAATCATACCAGACCATTATATATTTGTCACCTCTGTGAACAGGCGTGTTCTTATTACAACTACAATTGGGGACAAATCATGCAGCTGACCTGTGGCTCGTTGTGAGTTTCCGGCAGCGGTATGTTTGTTGGAGATAGACTGAGCCTCACTGTAATTTTCTACAAACCAGTACCAGGCCAAGGGCCTCAGGAAAACATATTCTTAACCAGTCTGAAGGAAACCTAACTGCTTTTCCACCATCGGGTGAAACTGATTTAGCTTCCTTCTCATCCTTCAGTCAATAAGCATGTAACTCACTCACAATAAATGGGAATACTCATGCGAGTAAAAGGCATCCATAGGATTATGTGACTGTAGGATTAGACTATATGCAAAAAAAAAAAAAAAAAAAACTTTGGGAATATGTTAATGTATTTGCCAGTACATATTTTCATGTAGTAAATTCAGTCTAGATATACGAGCTATAAATTCTGTTTATAAAAGCAAAGTTATATGGGCACGTTTAAAGTGTGTGGAAAGTACTCTGAAAAGGACTCAAAGATTCAAGAGAAGACATAAAGCATACATTTGCTTTTTTTTCTTAGATACAACATGCAAAATAAAATCTATCTTTAAATTTTGGTATTGAATTTAAGATAAAAGGTAGAACAGACTTCCTACTGAATGCCAATGTAAACGCAAGGGCAGCGGAAAACAAATGGGTAAAAGAACGCTATAAAAGTAAAACCAGCACAGTTCAAGTAATCACTAGCTAATATTATTTACTATTATGATGACAGAGAAAGGAGTAGGTTTACTAACTTACCCGCATCTTTGCACACGCATCCTGTGTTGACTCTGTGCCTCTTAACTCTTTTACCAGCATAGAACCTAAATACTGAAATAAAAAAAAACAACATTAAACTTAATTTAACTAAAATTCCAGAACAAGCGTCTGCAGAAATGCACTGAAAATGTCTAAAAAACCGACAGGGGTAGCAGTCAACTTAAGATAGGGCTTTAGAGTTTTTCCTGCTCTGCAGTTCTCCGAGAAATCATTTAAACCAGTGTGTTAATCAACCTACGGAACAGGCAAGCACAGCAACAGGTGTAATGAATCAGACAGAGCCCTTTGAAATGGTATCTGAAAGTCTTCTAGCTTATCACCTCAGTCACTCAAACAACAAGCAAATACTACGGATTCCATGTTAAAAATGCCATTTGACTAAAAAATGGAGACTGCTTTCATTTCGCTGCTGTCTGCCAAATTTATATTGCTATGTGTGCAATCATGTGTACGTGAAGGGCAGCGGCGACGTTAACCTCTGTGTGCTCAACCTGTAACTAATTTATGTGCAAAGTAGCAGAGCCCGATGCCAGCAAACAGAAAATAAATCTGAACCGAAAACTAGTTTAAACCATTATTTCTACCTAAGAAAAGGCTGACCTTGAACTATTATTTTGAAGCCTTTACTGAACCTGAAGGAGGGCCGGCTGAGAGGGAGCAGCAGGGTGCTGGTGCTGGGTCCTGGCTCAGCTCTCTGCAAGCCACCGTGCTCTCAGAGGAGCCTGCTCATCTCCAAGCGTTCACCAGGCAGCCAGTGCCTCCCTGACCGTCCCCTTTTCCTGCCTGCCTCTTCCTTCCTACAGCTCTGTGCAAACAGGATGTTTCTGTATTTCTATATAGTGTCACACGCGAGTCTGGCTTAACGGGGGAAAGAGGACAGGAAGCTGCTGCTCATCTTCTCCCCAGGCACAGAGGTTCCTCTCTTGGCATTCTCACCACAGCGCAGCGCCATAGCTTCTCTTAAGTCTTCAGTCCTAAGCGAGCAACATGGGAGCTGAAGAGAAGTCACGCCACAGCTGAGAACGGGGTAGGTGAGTTGCAGGGGGAGAGAAAGCACCGTGCGCAGGAGCCTCTTCCCAGAGGATGCTGCAGCAGCCCACCACTGCTGCCTCACCCCTTCATTCTACCACACTGGCTCCCCGTGGAAACTGCCTAAAGCTGACCAAACCAGATAGTGAACCAGCTTCACCTTAAATAAGAAGCTATCAAAAGTAACTTCAGTTACAGCTGAACGCAAGCTGGAACTGAACAGAAAGTGCACTGGTTCAACTCTCTGGTCTCTTGACCTAAACCGAGATATTTTCTTTAAAGTTTTCACTTCACACTGCGTACTGCAGGAGTCTCTGACCTGCAAGAAAATGCATAAATATTTCAATGTAGACAGTAGCCAACATGGTAATTAGTGAGAAACACTTTACAGGGCATTATAAATGGAAGAGCGAGCAACACCAACACTACGAGATACAAACAAGCAGAAAAGAACAAATGAAGGGCATTCCTGGAGGACTGCAGATGTGAAAGATTCATAAACCAAGCAGCTGCGAGTCCAGCTGGGGGCTTGATGGGAACAGGAACAGGGCTCCGGGCATTAGTTTGATGGGAAGGCTTAATATTGCCCTTGCAGAAGAACAACGAATTTAAAGTAAGCGCTGAAATTAGAAAAGTAAACAAAAGCATATTGAGTTGAACTGTATCTATCTTTCTCTGGATCCTGCTGTCTGATGCCTTTGGCATCCTTAGCCTTCTCTGGGAAGGATGCAACTAATTTCTTCGATTTTTTTCATTTTATTATTTTTTTATAGACTACTGCACAACAAATTGTTAGTTCCTCGAAAGCTACCAGTTAAGCCAGGTATCAGGGAAAAAACGCAGTGCTTTTGAGCTCATGGCAGAACAAGAGGAAGAAAGAGACGAGACAGGCAGCTCCTGTCCAATCTGCACAGCAGCAAAAAGCCTCAGCTGCAGGCATGCAGAAATGCTTCCCAGGGTGGAACTGTGGAATAGACAAACAAATCACAGAGGTACTGTCCAATGTAGTTGTCCAAAAAAAATCTGAAACTCTGGGAGGGAATCTTGCTTTCTTTTGACGTGCTGTACTTTTGGAAATATTCCTTCTAAAAGACCAAGAGCATGTGGGAACAACGCAGAGGACATCCAACAGCTCAGCTGAGGGATGTGGCATACAATGAAAGCTGCCCCCATTAGAACTTCCAAGCCAGGGTTTCAGTCCATAAGGCTGAGGTCATGACAGCTCAGGGAGCTGAGACAGTGCAGTGACACACAATCCTTCGGAAAGGAAGATGTTTCCTTAATCAACAATAACTTGCTTATTTTGATTTGGCAATTCCTTAATCACCAGCAACTTGGGATATTCCCGGTCATACTAACTTCATTTCTTTAAGGATCCACACGCTTTCCAATCTACCACAAAGGTTACATCTGATTACGAATTAACTGCTGGATCTAGTAACGAGATAAGAGACACTCTTGAGAGAAACCTGTTCACTTTACTGAAAACATGGGAAATATCTGAAGAAACAGAAGTCACTAAGCTTCCTTTCCAATCTGAGGTGCTGCATAGGAGCAGAGCAAGACTGAGAGCAGGCGAGCTGGACCTTGGCTGTGACTTGCTGAGAAAGGCAGAGGTTCTACTTACTGTCCAGGGACAATCACTGCATTCATGGCAACTTCTACTCCATGAAGGTCTGACGGAAGATACGGACGTGCTCCAGCAAGGCAGGCCCATTAACACCCACCCCTTCCACCCCTCCTCAGTGGGAGCCACGCTCTGTCTCACCTGCGCTTAGTCTCCAATCCCTGCCTTTCCAGATACGCTTTGAATCACGGCCAGCAGATGCCAACTCTCCCCCAAAATGCTCCAGTGTTTGGTGAATGGAGCATTATCCTAAAAAACACTGAGGATCCAAGCTCCTTCTGGTGAAGAGGATCTAAACCCCATGTCCTGTACAAGTGGTTAACCTCCAGCTATTACGCTAAAGGCACTACAACTACTGAGCCCCTTTCCTTTGTAAAGTAAGTCACCCTTGCTTTATTAGGTGGCCACCTCCGAAGAGGACACAGTGGTCTGGGAAGCACCTTCAGCAACTTTAACAGTGTTCTAAAGCAAAGTCGAAAGGGGAAACGTAAGAGTTTAAACCAGAGGGCTGAGGCACATCTTCAGATCCTCAGAAGCACCAGCTCCCCTGCCCCGTTGACAGGGAATTCAAGGCTTCAGAAAAGTGTTTTTCCTTTAAAGAACAAAGTCTTCCAATATCAATCTCTGTACTTCAAGAGGCCTTCCTCTCCTTCACAAGCATTTGTAACAGCCAGAGAACACTAACCGTCTTTAGCTGTAGAGTGAAGCTCCGTTTCTCCAGGGATGGGAAGTGGGATTCAGCTACGGCTTTCGGGATGTAAAAATAAATACTCCCTGCCCTGAAGGAACTGACTGCTACTGGTACTTCAAGTAGTCATCAGCTTGGGAGAGGTCTGAACGTGCCCTTGTCCCATGGATGGAAAACACTGCTTCAGGACCCTGATCTTCGTCTTCCCTAGCTCCCTTCCCCAAAACCACGTGTATAAAATTCAGGCAAGGCAATACTTAACCTGCTGTGCACACAGCATGAAGGAAGGCATGATGATCCCATGTTAGATTTTATTATTTTTCCTTCAGTACTAGACATGGATTTGTGACAGATGAGAAGTAAAGGTGTTTGCTCTCACTGTCACTTCTACAACACTTAGCCACTTATTCGCAGTATCACTTCTCTAGCACTATTGCTACGTGGACTGCAATATATCACAAAATTCCTAGCAAAAAGTACTGTGCATCCTTGTTTCTCATTTATTACAATTACAGTGTTTCAGAGGAAGTGGCCTGCTCTCATTAAAAGTGACTAAACCAAAATTATAAACGAAAAAACCCAAATGTCTATTAAAATCTAAGATTAATATATCTACCCCAAATCAAACTACTAAATTTATCAACACTTACAAATGCTTTATAATCGCATGACTGGAAGATGAGTTTCTCTGGATGATGTTGCCAATATTGTACAGGCGTTGATGCTGTGGCTTCATTTGGAGGTCGCAAGGTGATTGAAGGCTCTCCCCAGTCTCCCGTCTGAAAATCACAGTTGTTCGAGATATAAGAGAACTTGCAGGCAAATTCCCTACAAAGTAGCCCTCCACTGTCGTGCTCAATTAACAATAATTTATTTTATACACATAGAGCCGTGTTACTAAAATAAGGGAATACAACTCCTACATTTTTCATGATTTAATTTATAATCCAAAGTCATCTACTGTAGTGTTTAATGAGGCTTTAATTAAATCTATTTGCTTTGAGAATAAAATAATTAGACACCAGAAACGTTCCTTAAAAATAACTGTTTACAATACATACGTGAGGATGAGAGCACTTGAAAAAAAATCATGAGATGCACAAAAATGCCATTCACAAATTCCGCTATGTGTTTTACAAGCTTTTCTACACATTAGTAAGTCTTCCATTATCCAGCACATATAACCGATAACTAACTTTCCTAAATGGCTAAATAACTGAGACTTGGCTTTGATCTGAAGACTTATTATACATTCTTCAAATATATGAGGCATTCTTTAATCTCTTTATGAATATTTACTTTGATCACCTCCTCTTGACGTCTCATTGTAGAGTTACTAACATTGTTCTTCCACGTTCATCATTCCCATTGATATAGGCGATTGCCTTCCTGAGCTGTCATCTCCCTGTTTCCTCAAAGCCCTCAGAGAACATGGGCAGGACTGCAGTTTGCTGCCACATCCCTTCGCAGGACACTCTTCTCCCTTCCAAAAAGAGCCAACGCAGGCATCGGTACAGGAATGCCCCCAGCACGGCAGTGCTAGTCCGGGCCTCGCCTGCCATTACATATTTTCAGACATGGCTTTATTGGACCCGGACTGACCTCTGGGCCATTGGGGCTCCTTCTACCTTGCAGGCCCATGCGAAAAAAAAAAAATCATTATTTGGAGGTTATTTTTTAACTGTTATCTCTCCTAGTTTTGGTTCACATGTGCCCACACTGCCCATGTCCTCAATATCGTGCTGAAACAGAGGCAGCTGACTTTAACTGAAAACGACCTGTGGATGGAGTCCTTCTCCTTTTCCCAAGCCCTCTTCCTTCCGTCACCGGTCCCGCTTCTCTCCTACCCTGTCTGGTCTGGTCTGTCTCTGAATTCCTCTCTCCTTCTCATTCTGTCTTTTCGGGATCAGATTTCTCCTTCTTGACCTTCCTCCCTCCCCTGCTTCTTCTCTCTCAAACTATTTCAGCTTCTCCTATGTGATTATTTCAATTTGGATTATGCTACTCCTTTCTTTACCTGCACTTATCTCTGTGTATTTTCTGTGCATGTCATACTGTTAAAATATGTGTTGAAGCCAGCAAGAAATTGTCATCAGCATTTCACACAGAATATGGCTAGAAGTTAAGACTTTTAAAGCAAAAAGAAGTTAAGCGTCAAAAACACATGAAAAAATTCTTATCGAAGACATTCAAAAGTCTGGCAAACTATCACATCCTACTAATTAAATCAGAACAGAGTAAACACAACAAGTACATCATTTTCATGTGTCACAAAATAATGAAATGACACACATTTGCACAAGTTTGCAATGAAAAGCAAGAGATAAATCTGGAAACATCAACATTACCCTGCCAATATGGTAACTTCAAGAAAGTGAACATCATAAAACAAGTCAAACCTAGTTAATGTTGGCACTATTAGCACATCTACAAATTATACAGTACTGTAATTTCTGTTTTGCCTAGTTAAGTTGCCTATATGCTATGATATAACTTCAACCCCAAATTTTGAAAGGAAAGCAAGAGCAATTGCTCCAATTTTTGGCATTCTGTATCCACAGAAATGAATCCTCCTGACCACTAATGTATAATAACCTTCATCATATTTAATCTAAAGTAGGTATTTGATTCCTTTAAGAAGTAATTCTCCTTATAAAATAAGGTTTCAGTCATATTACAAGTGGTAAGGATCTGCATCCTTATTAGTGATTTGACTACAAGAGAAGATGGATTGCACCCATCACAGATTCTCACAGTGTGCTCAGCTGTCTCTTGTGAACTGTTCAAGGCCATAGCTAACAGCCCACTTGAAATAATAGTCCTTTTTCTTCTCTAATAAAGATACACTCCTGCATGTTCTGTGTAAGGAAGCAGATCTCAGAAGGTACATCCTATGCATTTAGCAAAAGGTTATTATGATGGAACAGGAGTAAATGCAGGATAGAGAAGCTATAAAAGTACATCTTTTGACTACTGGTCTTTCCACCGAGGCAGCACGGGGATGGCCGTGAGGTAGGAGCAGAATTTCTACCGAATATGTGACCCTGCATAGTGCTCCAAACCCTTCTGTTGCTCTGGTCTGCAGGCGACCTCCCTTGCATGCAGAAAATGGACAAATTAAACAGGGTATATAAGGAGTAAAATGAGTACATAATTTTGCAGCTTGACTTCCTTTTGCATGAAAGATATTAAGACACAGAGAACTGCATTGTTTCTGTCTGTAAATGAAGGACAGTAGCAAGGAGGAACAGTGATTACCTCTCACATTGGTTCAATTTTATAAAGGAGCTAGGAAGGAATAATCACGAGGAAATGAGAAATAACCTTCAACCAGGCTAATAAAACTTGTGTACGGGACACTTAAGAGAGGGACTGTGTGGAGACCATTCGTTTGTATCCATTAACTGCTCTATAAATACATATACAAGCATCCAAGTACCTACTCCTTTTAAATCAGACAAAACAGAATTGATACAATTGCTGTACGTGTCTCTAGGATGACCTAAACACGCAGTACAGCTGAGGTTAAGGGCACACAGAGATACAGGATTTCTGCTGTTCCTGACAGACCACTACACCTCTGTCGAACTTTCGTGTATTTCAGCATGTCTTGTAGAGGGAGCAGATACTAAGAAAAGCTGCATATAATTGAACATTGTAGGTATAGATTATGATGATGGCTGAAGAAGACATGTCATACACAATCACTTTTTTTTGTAACTGTATGGTAAGTGTTTTTTACTGTTCAGCAGAAGTGGCTTCAGGTCTCCTTTCCTTCTGTTTCTTACCAAACTCCTTAGATTTTTAAACCCCATTACTGCTAGTATTCGTTACCTATTTCGACTGAGTTATAACAGGGTAGTTTCCAAAGCCCAGATCCACGAAGATGTTTAGAATTGTAATTCCTGTTATATATTCTCCATGCAATTTCCATTCCTTTTTTTTTTAAAAAAAAAAAAAAAGAAGAAAGGCTTTTAAATAAGACTTAGACAGCTAAATACTTTCACAAATCTGGGCCTAGAAACCTCTACAGGAAGAAAAGGAGCTCCTCAGATGACCGACTCTAGCCAGATACTGAAATTCTGAGATTTAGGATGTGATGACGGCAATTAACTTCAGGTAAAATACAAAAGAGGAACAGCTTTGACTTAGAGAAGACTTGAAACGACAAGTCTCAAGTCCAAGGTAGAAAAATACGAATTACTAGTAATTCTAAATCTGGAACAACTCATGGGTGATGTATTGAGATTCAGGACCTTCGTAAGCACCTACAACTCTTTCAAGCAGTACAGGAATGTTCGTAAATTGCTGTGCAGGACCAATTATGATGTTTGATTTCATTTTTAAAAATAGATATGATAGGATAAGGGTGTTCTGGTTTGAATATTTAATTTGCAATTATAAGAAATAATCAAACATTTAAGCTTATGTATTTTTTATGACANTCAAGCAGTACAGGAATGTTCGCAAATTGCTGTGCAGGACCAATTATGATGTTTGATTTCATTTTTAAAAATAGATATGATAGGATAAGGGTGTTCTGGTTTGAATATTTAATTTGCAATTATAAGAAATAATCAAACATTTAAGCTTATGTATTTTTTATGACACAATATACATATGGAGATTTTTATCTCTCTGAAGAAGTAGAAAGGCAAGACATAATTTATTCCTCATCTAACTTTACAGCTCATCAGACAGCTGTGCAATTTATCACGTGTTTTCTGCCGTACTGCCTGTGTTTCAGAATTCTAACCTCCCCATGCCTTTAACCAGTGCCTTTCCTCTCTGGCCTCGGTCACCTTGAGAAAGAGGACTTTTTTGCTCCACATTTTGCAGATCAAGAATTTACAATGACAAAATGGTCTCAAGTCAGGTGCCAGAGTGGTAAAGATTCAATCCTTTTACAGTGGCAACTTTTAACCAGAAAGGTTAAATAATAGCCTTAAAGGCTAGTATCTCAGGCTCTTGCAGTGCTTCATAACCCTGAAAATGGGCAGATGGGCACTTGTCAGTGCTCTAGAAAGGGTCAGATGCTTGACGCCAAACGAGCTATGGAAGCAGATTACTGCTATTAGAAAAACGTGCAACAATTGTAAAAAAATTACCTATCTCATCCCATTCTCTGAGAACTGTATTTGTCTCATTAAAGGCACTGGGATGCAGAGGCAGTCACAGGTAAGAAGTAATCTGAATTCAGCTTCTATAAAATCTAACACCTGCCTCATCTTTTTATTGAAATGTCAAGTTAAAAACCCTCAACGCTACAGAAAAAAAAAAATGCCTGGTTTTGAGTGGCTCGAATGTACTCATTTTTAACAAGGACCACATCTGATAACTTCTCACCTGTTAAAGCCTCATGCCTGGTTATGGTAACATGCATTAGTCACCATGACAACAATAAATTGGAGCACACATAGATACAATGCTTCTGGTTGAAAAATTAGCAATATTCTCCCTACAAGAATTTTACATGTTCTGTGGACCAGCCAAATCTTCATTACTTGCTTGCATTTTAATTTTTCATCGCCTTATATCTTTGGTTTTTGTACTTATATTTCTAAAAGCTTCTAAAGCTCGGTGGCCAAAAGGGCCCCTCTCTGGCAGAAATGCCCCAAGGAGGCGGTTATACGATGGGAATTAGGAGAAACCTACAGCTGAAACACTATGCTGAACGACTGACTGGCTGTCGTCCTTACCACGCTGCAACACGGATCAGCAGGTTTGCTCTCACGTGCACAGCACATGTGAGAGTCTGTCACAGAGGTGATGAAAATGCAGAGCACCATCAATGTTACCTCTAATTCCCCAAAAGCGCCTCTGCAAACACGGTGTGCTTCTCAGCTAGGCAAAGCCTATAGATTAACACAGAAAGGGCAGCACAACACATCGTGGGGGCGAAACTGTGCAAACCGAGCTGTTTACACGGTTTCCCGCTTTGGAAAAGTGAGCAAACAACAACATCAGGAACAGAAGTCAAAGCTCCCCCCGAGCGAGACTGCTGCTGGCAGTCCCCCCACGTCCTGTATGTACACCATACAGCCAACAGATGCTAACCACACGGCACGATACACGAATGCGCGAACACATAATCCCAAAAGAGGGCGGACAAGTTACAAACTTTTTCTTGTCATTTCAGCGACGTGACACCTGTAGATAACACCACGGCAACAGACTGTACATCCATAGAGTGACAACATAGCCATTTATCACTGTATCTTACATTATGAACCTGATGAATCGATGAGAAAGGATATCCTGCATTCTGGTTGGTCCAGATCTCACAGACAGAGGACTGCTAATATAAACAGAAAACTATATCTCATCTTGTAAATATTAATGCAGCGCAACTGCCAAAAGGCAAGAATAATTAAGAAAAGGCTTGCAATAACATTAAAGAAGGAAGTAAAACAGCTGTTAAAAGTATTTTTTTTATTTATTTGCTGACAAAATATTTTTGGACTGACTGGAAGGAAACTTAGCTTATTCAGAGACTTTAGAAGAGGTTTCAAACGGTGAGTACAAGAAAACAATTCAGTCAGAAGTGTGGGTTACGTAAAGAGATAAAGTCATACAGGCATAAACAGAAAATGCAGAGAGCAGAAGAAAAATTGGTTACTTTCAGCTGTTGGTGGGGAAGAAGTTTGAAGTCAACATCCCAATGAAGTTTTGCGATTTCCATCTCTCTCTGTTGGCGGCTTTCACAAGGAGAGAGGAAGGCAAAAAATCTGGCAACACACTCAACAGGAAAAATACGGTTTTTTTGTAACAATTACCAGAAAAGAATGCATTGCAATTAAGTGAAGCAGTTGCCAACCATCTCCTTCCAACAACAGTTCCTTTGCATACAAAGATACAGATAATATTACCTCTTTGGTATTCACCGTGACTCCGCTGTATAAATGAAAGGTTTCAGTCTACCTTCTACATAATTTTACAGATAGTCTGTAGTAGCAAAGCAAAGTAAGCATATTGTAGCATCTCTAGCAAAAGCAACAGAACTAGGCAAGCATAGCATTCACCAGCATCTTTTACATATTTCCTTGTTTAGACACTCATCAAGAAAGCATCTGTGACACCTCAGCAAAAGCTAAGTTAACATTTTACAGTAGCCAGGCAACTAAAACAAAGCATCAGACGTAGGATCTGCCCACAGTATCTTCAGCAGGCAGCAACAAAGGGCAATAAACACGCATGAAAAATGCAACTGCGGCATCCAGAATAGATAGCAATTAATACTTCAGTAATTTAACAACAGCAAGAATGTGCATTGCCGGTTCTTGTCAGCCGCAGCAGCAGCAGCAGGAATTTAGCACTGATGCTCACAACAACCCAAGTAAGTGCAACTCTTCTTAGAAACACGGCTCTTCCTCTTACCTTTTGTAGCCTGAAACTTGGCTGCCTGGCTGATGACAGACTACGTTATCACTTCTGGTTACTGTCAGAGCAGGCTGGCATCCTCTGGACTGACTACTGAGTGCTGCCAGACAGGCTGGTGGCTGCCTAATGTTGTTAATTGTCCTTTATTTCCTTCACATTATGAAATACACCCGCACGCATCCCTTCCTCCAGCTTCTTAAACTTTCCCTTATCTGGTTAATTTCTTCTCCCTCATCTTGTTTTCAAAGTTATTTGTTTCTCTTTTGTGATCTGCAGGGCTCTACATTTTGATAGCATTAGCTAATAAAAACTTTGACTTTGGTTCACAGTCTTCTACCTCATCCAGTGCAGCCTGCTACAAAACAGTCCTCCTCCACGTGATGAACACATACTTCCAGCGCAAGGCCGGCAGCAAACACCGCTCCAGCTACTCTCTGTTGTGCCATTATTAGGACATTGGAGTAGCTGGCACTAACGACTTTTTTTTCTGTATGTCAAGCAAACTGTCTTCTAGATGCTCCAGCCGTGCCTATCACTGTGATGCCTACGTTTGTTTGCCTGGAGGGGATTCCTGACTGGGGATCCATGGCAGGAAGTTGTGCCTCCGCTTTTCAAGAGAAGAGTAAAAAAGAAGGCATTTCCACGCCAGGTGCAGCATCCCCAAGCATCTGGTAATCAAGAAAACATACTGCAGTGCTATTTGGACACACTTGCTGAGATTCTGAAAGGAGTAACGTAAGGCAGCATGGTACCGTACGCTAGCAGACGTTTTACTTCTCCCTGGCGCTAGCGGTGCTGGCACAGGGTTGCCGTGATGCTGTCATATCGTACAGCCAGTTCTCATCATCTTTGTATTCTGGAGACAAAGGTGTACCCTTACATCCTGCCCCTCCCGAGGACTCGCCTTTAGGGAGTGGTGTGGTGCCTCGGCCGGATCAGCCGGGAGCCTGCGCCTGTCCGCACGCAGCAGAGCCATACGGGCCTCTCCCGGCAGCGCTGCCTCAGCCGCAGAGCGGCACAGCTGCTGCACCGACACAGCGATGCTGCGATAGCAGTCCCACGCATAAATACACCAGATACATCTATCGCCTGCTTTGGTGCTAACTCAGGAACAGGTAATGCGGCACTGCAGTAAGTGTGTATGCAAGCTTTAAGCTGCACCATTTTAAACAAGGGCAGGGAATCCTTTCTTGCGCACGCTGATGGTACCCGCCCTGCCCCTCCCTTCCCAGCTCATCTTCTCCCAAACATAAACTCACGGGTTAGCGCACTCCCGTCACGAGCTGGGAGCTCTCAATTTGGTGCCCTTCTCTGACTGGAGGAGTGCACATCTATGTATTCACCTTCCTCTTTCATGGGTTAAGGCAGCAGAAGACAGGCTGTCTTCAGTTCCTTCTATAAATGAAGAGAAGCCGCTCTTACTATTTTTAGTTCTTTGGAGAATGCAGAGTGCATAAAAGCAGATGGTTGGAGCACTCATCTGCAAGAGACAAGTTGTGGGTCCAGGTCTCTGCTCCAAGCACTGTTCAAGTGAACCGCCCTCCATCACGCAGACCTACCTCCAGAATTAAAGGTTTGGAAGATCTAGGATCAAGCTAAATCCTCTTTAAGTGAAGGTGACTTGATTTATTAAATCAACAATAAATCGAGCAGACCAGCAGAGATCAAGAATTTCCCATGACTGTACGAATGCTCAGTCAGAAGGGCAGCAGTGCAAAACTCATTACTCAGTTCTGCACTTGCTAATGTTTGAATGACTAAGGTACTGAAATGCAGTACAGAAGGAACATTAATTTTACAGAAGGTAATGAATTCAGATTCAGAAACCAACCTTTTCCTTGCACCACTGTAAAAATATTTAGCATTTACTATATACATATTTAATGTCTTCAAAATGCTGAATTTTTTTAATGAATTATGAAATCCCCATGAGAAGTACTTAGAGTTGCACACCCCTCTGCTGAAGAGGAAGGAAACAAGGACAGGAAAAAGGTTAAGTGAGTATCTGAGGCCACAAAATAGGCAGTAGGAGAGAGAATTGGGATTAGGCTTCAAACATTCATAATTTTCAGTTCCCAAAACATATGCCCTCAAAAAGAAGGAAAATAACTCAATCTGTGCATGCACTTCCACCATAATAAATACAAATACACTTGGGCACTTAGTATCACTGACACAGAGGTTCTGTGAAAAAGAGAGCGTAACACAGAACATTTTCCTAAGTAATATGGTAAAGAAGAGCAAAAAAATAGCATCAGCTATTGCCTGATTGGCATCAAACATAAGCTTATCTTGTTCCTCCCAAAAGATAAACACATAAGAGTAATGTCGCAACAAGAATCTGCTATCACGATACCACTTTTTTGTGATAGCTATAGATGTCCCATGCATAAAAGACTTCCCTGTCTAGTCACTGTGGGACACAACCCTGATGGGCAAGAGGGGCAAAGGAAGGGCAAAAGCGAATGGCCTGCTCTGCACAGCTCCTGCCATCTGCTACCCATGATACAGATGGCTGGTTAACGGTGTGAGAGGGAAGGAGGTGAGGCTCCACGTTACCTGCTCTCCGCTCATCCATCTCCCTTCCCTTCCCAGCAATCGCAGTTCTGACATGGTCTCCAAATCACTTTGTCCTTAATTATTTCGAAAGACAGTATTTTCGACAGACATATTTCGAAAGACATATTTTCACTTCTCCTGTTTATTTAACTTAACCTGCTCGATTTCAAGAAAACACGTTCACATAAGAAAAAGTATTTCTCATTCTTCTTGCTAACTTCCTCTGTGACAGAAGACAACAGGGCACAATTACTTCAGACACCTGGCGCAAAGTCAGTAGCCAATCATGTTACAAAGTGTTTGCATATTTCCATCTCCTTCAGGTCTTTCTAATCACTCATATATTTACTGGAAAAGCTGTAGGACAGGGCATATACAGGTCTTCAAGGCTGTGGGCTGTGTTGGAGACAACTTCGTGTTTCATAAGGTGAACAAAATCACCTAAGGAGAACTTAATTTAGGCTTCATCCCTACAGACAGGGAAGACTTGGTTGATAATTTGAAGTCAAAAAGTAACTGTACTGAAAGTGATCACAAACCAGTAAGATTCATCATGGAAATTATATACTTTATAAAGAGAAGAAAGGAGGAAAGCAACAGAAAAGAGTACTTGGACAATGTATATAGAAGGAGCAGGAGCTGGGTGGAAGGCAGTCCTGATGTATTCAGCATAGCTCAATGAACTTCATTCGACAGCACTTCAAAGATTTACCTGAACTAGGAGCAATTACACTCAGAAAGTCAGAGAAGATACTGAAAGGACCAAAGAAAGACTAAAAGAATATTGAAGATGGCAGAAAAGGAAGACTCAGAAAGTTATAGCCAGCCCAACTGCAGGGACCAGCAAGTTACTAGAAAAATTGTTTAAAAATCCGGTCATCATCGCCTAGTCTTCATGGCCTACAAGACCTTCTGACTTTGCTCCCGGCCACCTGAAATAAACACTTCGGAAGACACGCACGTGTGTTTGTATCTATATCTATGGAGGATAACAAAGAAAAAACACGTGTTACCCAACAGACCTTCAGCAGGGCAAGAAAAATTCAAGATGTTTATAATGAGGTTGTTCAGTATGAATCATCTTGGCTCAAATTTCCTTCCTTTGTTGGAAAACTGGCTGACTAAATCAGCAGCAGCAAGGAGAAACACAGCAGGACTTGGACACTGATTGTGCGACCCCTGACGCGGCGAGACGTGACACGGCCCATACACAAAATACCCTGAATCTAAATGCAGCGGTTGCACAAGAAGTTTAAATGCACGTTTAGAGATTAATTATTGGTATTCAAGCAAAACCGGAGAGGAACATGCTGAGGCAATCCTCAATGACCTGCTCCACGCATTGGCTTGGAGGAGCACGCAGACTCTTTAGGAAAGATCCAGAAATGAGGGACTTTCCAGAACGGAAAATGGATTTGAGGAACTACTGAAATCAGTCAGATGTGCAATTCAGTAAGACACAAGTATTCCTAGGGAACGTAAGACTAAATACACAAATAAAACAGCAAATAAATTAGCAGAGCAATTTAACAGGGATGTGGGGAGAGGACACAAAAAGATCTAGAAGCTTTAGTATGCTTCAAATTAACTACAGCAGTCTTGTGAAAGAATAAGCAAGTAAATCACAGGATAATTTGGGTTGGAAGGGAGCTCATGAAGTTTCCATTTCAACCCCAGCTCAAAGCAGGAGCAGCTGTGAGATGAGACCAGGTTGTTCAGGGCTTCAGCCAGTTAAGTCTTGAAAACCTCCAGAGACAGAGACTGGACACCCTCTCCGAGCAACCTGTCCCCCTGCTTGCCTGTCGTCACGGGGAAGAAGTTCCTCTTGCCATTCAGTCACCACTTCTCCTCTTTCAGTTTTTTACCCAAAGTCGGCTTTTCTCCACCTTTCTCCTAGCCTCTCCTCAGAGGGCAAGTGCTCCAGCCCCTGGCCACCTCAGTGGCCCTTTGCTGAACTTCCCTCTCCTAAATAAAAAAGATAGGTATTTAATAAAAGTAGCATATTGTAACATGTGAGAAGGAACTTTTGTGCCATACACAGCCACCAGCAAGGCCTCACAGGGGGCAGCGTCCGGTTTTGGCCACTGCACTTCAAGCAGGACGGAGGCACACTGAGGGAACCCAGGAGAGAGTAACAACAACAGACAGAAATCTAGAACACCAGGGCATGGCCCTGGTTAGGTAAACATGGGTCCTTAATGGTCTGTTCACCCCGCAGCGGGTCTGAGAAATTTGTTGGCGACTCCTTCTGCTGCTGCCTTCTCCGCCTCTACCTGGCAAGGCTCGCCCTCTCTTGCACTTCCACATTGCAGAGCCGGTGCACAGGGAGAAGAGGATCTACCAAACATAACCTCCGGGCTTCTTCCCCTGCCACCTCTTCCACTGTATCTCGCCGCAGGGCTGAGCCTCAGGAAATCGCTCCCATCCCCTGGCTCTGCAGCCCCTGCAAGGCGCAGACGGAAGGAGAGGAACAGCAGCAAACCCCGCTCATGCACATTGTCTAACTCGCTAACTATAAATCAGTCTAGCTCCAGAAACGAGGAGAACTTTGGATCAAATCCCAGAAAAATAACTCTTGGTATGCCAAACAATCTTCAAAGGTGCAACAGTTGAATGAAACAAATGAAAATCGGATGAATGGGACTGTCTGGCCCCTTTTATAACCGTTACTCCAAATGTTTTAGGATCGTGGGAGAGCAGTTGTGCCGTCTCAATATATGTTGCTTCCCTGAATGTTCCCAGAGCTCTGGGGAGAGCTGGTCTTACTGGCAGGAATAATCGCAGATCCTTCTTTGAAAACAAGATCTTCAGAGACGGAGAGTAAAATTTGAAACCAGTATTTCTTTTAGAGAAGCAGAAATTACATGTAACACTTCTTATCAGAATAAGTCTACGTGCTTTGCAATGGTGTTATTTCTCTTGCTTCTCCTGAAAATACTTTACATTAATATCTCCAGAAAATCACTTGCCATCATGGAACAGCTTTCTTGCTGGAAGGCAGTGGGTGACAGGCGTGAGCAGCGACGCCATGCTCCAGGTCCGTGCACCCTGTCAGCAGCTCCCAGTGAGGTTTCACAAGAAGGTGCGTACCACGGCCAGCACACCCCGAGAAGGGAGACAACTTGCCCGGGACCACAGCGAGCCTGCAAAGACTGTCCCCTCTAGCCGGTGGCAGGGCCGATGCTCTAGGTCCTGTGCACCTCCACCTCTTCTTCCACACAAAGCCAAACTTGTACATTTTCCTCAGATGAGAAGACTAAAGACATAGCTGTGCTTCCCTCTCACCCAGGTGACACCCTCCTTCGTGCGATGGCGATCGTCTCTGATGGGCAGTCAGTTTTCCTCTGATTTCAATCCAGTAACCCAGGAGCCGGGTTCCTGCTGGGGAGGACCGACCGAGGGTCTTCTCAGCGGTTTGCTAAGGCTACGGCTGCCCTGCCCGGCTCCTGGAGGTGCAGGCTGACAGCTGCAGCTCTGGCCCCACGACCCAGGGTGAGAAGCCAAACCTCTTCTGATTGACAACGCCCCTTCTGCTAGTGCCGCCAGCTATGGCTGAGCCCCAGCCTTTTAGCCTGGCATAGAGCATACAAACTTCTTGACGAATACCACCAATAAAGATTATGAGACTTTGGTTCCTGAACATTAAGTACAGGTATCTGTATTTCAGCCAAAAAACCCCAACAACAAAAAAAAGCGGGCTCTTTCAGAAAAGCACCCCAAACGCCGAGTACAACCTTTTTCTAGCAGCTCAAAAATGTAAATGTTAGATATTAAAATTCAAATTTGACTCTGGAATATTCAGCTTTTCAACAGGAATATGTGACAGCAGAAACTACCTCACCTTCCCAATTTTTCATACAATCCTCCTCCATTTTTCATAAAATCTTTCCAATGTGGAGCTTCTAGCTCACAAGACTGAGTGTGAAAAACAGTAAATTAATAAAGAACATCTGTTCCCATCTTGAAAGAACATCTGTCTCCTTCTTGGTGTAGTATTTACGGCTTTAGTTTGGATCTTTAATACTAAATATAGAAGCGGCTTCCTTAATTCCATATGCTGAAGCAGCACGTAGGTACGATCCACATCCCACGACTTTATTTCTAAAACGCTAGCTTCTGTAACATTCTTGAAAAAAGCGTATCTTTCTCTTCAGGCAGAAATTGCTTAGATTTTTCGTAATATCTTTATCAGTTTACTTGTCCATTAAATACACAATACTCAAGGGATTTACAGAAGAAAGTTTGCTGAAATTTGCAGTTCAACGTGCAGCCCTCCATGGCATTAATATCTATCTGAATTAAAAAGACAACTGCCAGTAACATCTATACCATGCAATAAAAATAGATTCAGCGTTTTTCTTCTAATGTTAAATTAAAGGTCTTCATAGTCCAGCCTTCTTTTCATATTAAAACCAAAACGCACCCAAAAACATGAACCTTAGTGCATTTTGTTCTGATTTTACATACTTGTCTTTAAAATGGCTGGCTGTTCACCCTCACGACAAACACTATTTTGTGCTTATTAAAAGTGGAAGGAAGAAACTGTAGAAACAACAACAGAAAGAAATAATCTAGACAAATGTATTTTTGCATTTATTGCTTCTTAAATCCACCGGTAAAGAATTCTGTTATTTCTCTGGTAATTTCAACCATTCATAAAACCCATTCTTCACTGCTTCTTAGATAATCTCATCTTACACATCAATACTCTCCTGGGCATATTTTCCTTCATTCACTGAAATCTTTAAATCCTTCCAAAGCAGAGAAGGAGACAGGAAAACAAACAGGAAACAAGCAAGTAAAAAAAGTCACACTGGGGTTAAAAGTTAAAAAACTAAAGGTGGGTCTTAGGAAACAAGAGTTTTATTTTTGGCTCCTTCAAACTTTCAGGGTCATCTTAGCGAACCTGCAACATCGCTGTACCTCAGTTTTCTTAGGTGTAAAATGGAAAACATTATTTTAAACCACACAGTCCCACAGCGTGCTGGAAATATGAATGCATTAGTATCTGTTAAGTATTTGGAAGATATTATTAAGTTGAAGGTATTATTTCAAAAAGCAGCAAAATTATTTCACAATTTTCCTACAAACTTGCCTTCCCTACTTCTGTCTGATAAAGAATCTCTGGTACTGACTCCACTTCAATGACTGTCTCCTGCGTACCAATCCCAATCCTGCAACGAATTATGATTTCTCACAAAATAATGTTACGAGGCAGAATCCCAACAATCAGGATAGCTTTACTTCAAACTTACTATCCAGTCATTAAATGATCTTACATTTAAGTCACCTTGTGTCTTAGGGAAAAAAAAAAAATAAAAAAGAGTAAGAGCTCTCAGATCATGTGACCAAAGAACCCAGAAAGGCTTTCAAAATTAAGTCTGTGTTCGGCATCTCTGGGAAAGAACTTCTCCTGTCAGTGTTTGTGAATAATTTTTCCAACTCTTCAAGATCCCTCCTGGAGGGATGTCTTAATCCTCCCATCACAGCCCTCCGAGGTGCCCCCCATGTGGGCCATGACTAGGTTTATCCTACCAGAAAGCTTAATCGGACTCATTACCAGTTTTCTCTCCCAGAGGCAGACATAGCTTTTGCAAGAGCCCCAAAGAGTTGCCCACCCACAGCCTCCTGAAATGACAGACCTCTCCCATCTTGGGTTGCACCGCAGGTTCAGCCCCATGAGGAGCATGTGCATCAGCATCGGGGTGATGCCTGACCCTCCTGCATGACCCAGCCGTGCTTCTGCAAGGAGCGGTGTGGGCAGAGGTGCTCCCCGCGCCTCCTTGCCCACTTGCTGCGTGGAGTATGCTTTTCACTCCTGCTCCTGTCTTGGGGCAGGGTGCAGCACTCTGAACACCACAGCAAGAGGCCTTATGGGCCACAGTGGCTACAAGCATCGTATGTCACTGGCTGGAGCAATAAATAACAACAGCCTCAGGGCTGGGAGTCTGGGATATGCTTGCATCTAGTACCTAAAGCTTCTTTGCTGTCTGGAGAATTGTGAATCCTAAAGACTTGACATTTTAACGAACTTAGCTATGCTCCCTTTTAACCTCCAAAGCTCTTCCCCACAAATATTTTCGTTTTTCCTCCCATGATTTCAGGGTGAAGGAAGAGCCAGATACCTTCAGCAGGACTCCTACTGGTTTTGGTTCCAAAGTCTTTAGGCTTTGCCTGTATGTTTTCAATCCTATTTTAAAGGTTTAGGCAATCTTAAGATCAACCTCAGCTATTTTAAACTACGTTAATTTGATCATATTAATCCACAGTTTGTAGGCTCAGAATTCAACATCCACAGTCAAAGATGACTCAGACTACTCAATCCTTTCTGGATTTTTTTTTTCCTTTTTTGAAAACAAACCATCTCACAATCGTCTGTATTACCTTTCCGGCAGCTGTGATGTATCCAACCAGAAGTCGAAGACTTTTGAAGTTGGACCACCAACTGGAGAGTTGGACAACCAAACCTATTCCAGCGGGGAACCTAAATCGGTTAAACTCATTGTTTATATTAGGATTTTCCCCTCTTAGGTCACAAACAGTCTGCTAGGGAACTGTGAATGAAGGTACATGCTGGCCTTGAGACAAAACCACCCACATTAAGTAAATTTAAATCGATGCTTCCTCCAGAAAACAAAGTGTTGTATTACTTACAAGCAGATTTGATTCTGGTTTAGAGAATTGTTTAAACCCATTTAGCAGATCAAAGGAGAACAGATTTAAACTCATGTGCTCACTGTTTTACCAAACACTGGTTGGTATCCGATGCAAAGATTAACATGCTTGGTGATACCCACGTAAAAGTTTAGTGAAAACACAGGCCACAGCAAATATGGAAACATCAGATCTCAACATTTTCTCAAAACAGCTTCAGATTTTAGATTTTAAATTGAGGCTAAAAATAGCTTTATCCCAACATTTCTGAAAGAAAATCAAGCAGTATCATGAATAAGCAGTATCATGAAAGCAGTATCATGAATAAGCTCTCAGTATCACGCTGGCCTCTCACTTCAAGGCCATAAAAATACCCATCAATCTCAATGTGAAGAACACATCTAAAACTCCTTCAAAAAAAAAAATCACAGCATAAGAGATGTCTTTATGAACATCTGTCTACCATAGCACCGAGTAAACATGCAGATTCATATAGCAGCATGCAAACAGCCTAGCAGAGACAGGGTTAAGACAAAGAACATCTTCAAAGCAATTCCAGCAATCGCAACAACCCAAAATTCTGTTTGTGACAACTATTCTAGCTGGAAAGCAGGACTGGTATCAGCTCAGTTGTTGTTGTTGATCTGACAAAAGTCAAAAGAATCTGCAAACTGCAAGGAGGAAATCGCTGGATAAAACATGGAGCAGAAGGCTCGTGTTAAGAATCAACTGGATCTCCTTTATTTCCCAAAACCAATTATTTTACCTTTAATTTCAAAGGGTCTTTGGGGGAAAAGATTGAAGGAAATACGGTTCATTTTAGCAAAGCACATATTGCAAAAAAGAGAAATGCAAAAATCTATTTTTGGGCCAGAATGGTTGAAGAAATCCCTGATTGGCCTCTTAATGGGGTGAGTCCAATTTAGTGAGAATGATCACCAGAGGGAGTCATTGACTTTCCCATTAAAGTCAAAGGGAATTTTACATACATCAGGAGCACAAAATTTGGGGGCAGAGCTGAGAAAGACTCCGAACAGATTGCAGTGCAGGGACTAACAGAAAAACACTGTTTTATGGATTTAATCTGAATTCATTTTCCCCTTTGGAGTCCCAAAGGATGACTGCTATATTCCACGATGAAAGTTGGAGACGAGGCACTGAAGTCATTCATTCAGTGGGTACACACTCCCACAAAAAAAAAAAAAAAAAAAAAAAA
>VZSC01010778.1:443838-456162 GCA_013398225.1 Steatornis caripensis
AAAAAAAAAAAAAAAAAAAAAAAAAAAATCTGGCACTTAATTGGATTTAAAGTGGTTTGGAGTGGTGTAAGCACTAACTGCTCAGTTCCCTCTTTGGATATGCAACGTACCACAGTCCTTCTGGAAAAGTTAATTTTTAACAGCCCAAAGAAAATCTCCAGGTGCCATATATGAGAGTGTGTCATACCTCTTGGGAATATCAGGACTTCAAACAGGAAAATAAAACAGTGAAAAGGAGATAGGAAGAACTGCTAGCATGGGGTTTTTTATCTTTTTTTTTTTTCTTCTTCAGTGTTAGTGACTAAAAGAGGATGTGAGAATAGGGATTTGTGAACAAAGTGATAAAATGAACTAAGTAGGCGAACCAGTGTACTCAGCCATGAACAAGTGGGCATTTCATGCTCAGACACCTACGTTTCATGACCTTCAAAGAAATATTTTTCACATTAGAAACTGTGCTTTCCCTTGCTGGACTTCAGCTCAACCTTGTCCTTGCCACAAAAGCCCAGCAGACTTTGGTTTGAAAGCAAGTTCATTCATTAGGCAACTTTCCCCTTAATTTTGTACAATAAGATTATAGAGCAGAAAATTAGGAGACTGAAAAAAGACACAGAAACAGCCCCACCCAACCAAATGCAATTTCACTTCCCTGAAAATGTCCTCCGAACAAATGGAATTCAATTTGTTTCTGTGTTCCCAGGTAACGGCAGCACCTTGTTGTGCTTGTTTATTTAATTACTACTTCTTGTTCATGCAATTAGCTGAGAGACTGCAGCCTTTTGTTCATCATGTTAACCACAACATAGTTATTTGCATAGCCGTTTCCATTTTGAGCCTGAATTTTGGACAGAGGCCCCGTTTTGGGCTGTGGCAGGCAGAGAACCGCTGGGAAGCCTCACACAGGGCGGCATGCAGCAACCTGCTCCTTTGCGGAGAGTCGCTGCAGGAACTGCACCGGCTGCCCATCTGCTTCTGATAGCAAATCAAAGCCCTATCTCCAACACGCGCTGCAAGGCACCGCACAGCTTAAGACCCGGCTGTCTTTCATCGTATGTACCACCGAAAAACAGCTGAGTTCATCCTAAAGCATTTTTGCCGACAGGTTGCCCAAGCTTAACTTTACTGCCCTTTAGAATGATAAAAGACATCACTCTGGTTCAACATAATCTTGATTTGAAATTATCAATACTCTTACTGTGTTTGGGTGAAAAAATTTAGAGATGGAGGCTACTTTAGGCTTTCTTTCATGAGCAATTTGATTTAACATCCAGCTGAGTCTAGCGGTGTTGCAATGCTCAAATCAGTTGTTACTCAGTTAAATTTTTTTTAAACACTCAAGATACATCGCCAGATCACAAAGTTTAGCAGAATGCTGACCCTCTCCATTAATAAATGAAGAAACCAACCCCCCACCCCCAAGTCCTCGGAGTTTCTGGCAGTGAACAGATGTCAGCTTATTTTTATCTAGGTTGCTCAGGAATTGAGGAATCTGCACCTTCTTACAGAAACAAGAGGCAGAGTCAGTGCTGGTGGGAATCTGCGTGCTCTGGTGCGCAGGAGGCACCTTCATCTCAGCTTCCAGGCACCTAAACACCCCCAAAACTCTACCTCTCAGGAGAAACTGCACACCGACTTACACTATGTGAAACACAGAGAACTGGAAGAGACAGCTTGAAAAAATTGTGAACCTCTGCAGTTTACAATTCAGCCTTCATATATGACCCACAGGTATGGTTAAGATTAGTTCTGTAACCAATGGCAGCAAGGCACGCCTTTCAATGGCATCGTTTTAATCCTACCTGTGCCATCTGCCTCTCCAGCTTTGACCGAGGAATATCATCAAAATAGTTTTCATTTCTTCTTCTCCTTGCATCGCCCTGCATGATAATGTGGGGAACGTCCAGGGAGCCACCAGTAGTGAAAGTGCTTTGGCTAAGTGATGGAGACAACTGAGGAGGAGTGTGGTTACCGCTGGGTTCCTGGACAGAGAGGAAAAAAAAACACAGCATAATAAGAACAGCATATTTCTGACTTCAAACCACACATTTAGAAGTGTATTTGAGTTACTCATGCCAAAAAATTTAAGGAACTATTCCTGAAGTAGAGGTTACTACGGATGAACTTTTGAGATTTGCTACCTAAGGCACAGAGCCCATGTGGAAGGAAGAAGAATTCACTGTTTACGTGAACCAGCGGCAAATTCTCTCTCCAAAACCTCCTTGTGTAATGCATACTCCCTTCTAGGACTGGTAGACAGATAAAACAGTGAGTTACTTCTTGCCAAGGCTCAAATAAAGCCACGATTTAGGACTAGCTGTTTGTAAGATGAAATACGTTCTCACCACTTCTGAGCTGCCACTCTGAGCAGTGGAAGTGATTTGGAAGTGATTTGAACTCTAGCAACATCTCTTGCTGGAAAAAAGAAATGCATGAACATTCACAAAATATAGACACTTTGCAATTTTTATAGGTCTCACAGAACATCCGTTTAACTTGATGTACTAGATATCAGAAAAAAAGCTAAATAACAATTCCTAGAATGCATGAAAGCATCAGAGTGCAAATATTTTACCAGGTTTTTCTTGTAATCTACCCTGAACTGTGACTTTGTATCAGTCAGTGTGCAAGTACCTCAGCAAACTGATACATGAACTCTTACCTAATAAACAGCTAAACACATCCTCCTGATCATAGATTTAACCAGCATCTGCCACCACACTGCTCACAGACAGCCACCGTACGCACGTTTGGAAATATCTGTTTTCGTGCACACCACATCCCTTGTTCAAACACCAATTACGCACGTTCGTGCCCAACTTCACCGTTCAACACCGTCTTGCAGATTGCAATCAGCAGGAGCACAGCTACAGAGCACCGGCCAGCCAGTCCGCACACACAGCATCCCAGTGCGGGCTGTAAAACACCGTCACAGCGACTGGCTGGGGAAACACGTTCCTCTCTCGTGATGTAGGTTACTGGGCTCAATTTCTCTGACACTAGAGATTTATCTCACAGAGAGTTCTTTGGAGGCAGAGAACATATCCAGGAGCGCGTTTGCACAGTGCAGACCTTGTCTAAGTTACCTATCACTGTAATATTATATTTCAATACCAAACAACAAGAAGGGACCTGAAGATACTACACAACTAGAGGAAGAAAATACCTGCTCCAGTGTGCATGGAGGGTAAAAACCCTGCCTTTTTATTAAAGGAAAGAATTAAAGTGGATATTTCATGCATGATGACATTGAAGCAAATCTAAATCTGAAAAGCATCAAGGT
Source organism: Steatornis caripensis (assembly GCA_013398225.1). NCBI lineage: Eukaryota > Metazoa > Chordata > Aves > Caprimulgiformes > Steatornithidae > Steatornis > Steatornis caripensis. Next base: position 447,119 of record VZSC01010778.1, read on the forward strand.
ACTTTACTCCATGCTGTTGAGAAACAAGATCTAGCGTAAGAAATCAAAGCGCTGTAATCTCTTCCAAATGGAAAGAAAAGTTGCCATTCTCTGGTATGTGTTGAAGTAATAGTAACATCCGATGTTAATGTTTGAAACGTAGGAGTCTACGTGACATTGTTCCTTGCAATCACAATAACGGATTAGTATTTTCCATGTTGGTTAACTAAAATCAGTGATATACAGTTGTTTAGCAGCTTTTAATTAACTGTGGGTTTTTTTTTTTTCCCCTAAATCCTCTAGCTCTCCTATGATCTGAGACAAGCACTTGACATTTCCCAGGGCAAAGAAAGGAGTGTTTTCCTCTTAGGAATAGTCTTTTTCCCCTCCTTCACAAAAATCCACCTACATCTGGCCCAGTTAAAAGCTTCTGAAAAGCTGTAGTCTGCACATGCTCAGAAGGTTTGGTGAGCCATCATCTCTAAAACCTCACCCTGGTTCCTCCACGGGCCCAAATCTGACTAGGTGATGCAGACACCTCTGTCCTGAAAATAACCCGCGTACAGGGGCGCCAAACGAGATCCCTTCTAACGACTGCTACCTGCCGCTCCAGCCAGGTAGGTAATCTCTCTCTGACCTGAATTACGATTCACCCACTGCCAGTAGACTGACACGGCCAGCCCCGCATCGAAGTGACAGATGACCGTGCAATGGACATACAGATTCCAGCTCTCATGAAGCCTTTCATATTTTATCAAACTGCATATAAAGAGGAAATTCACTCAGAAATCTGTATCGGAAGACTGCTGGCGAGGCAATACAGGCAGGAGTGACAAAGTCAAGAAATAAAAGAATTACAGTGCCTGTGCATAATGGAACAGTATGTAATTGTATGATTTTATGCTATTTTCTCAAAGTCGTCCTTCACAGCACAGATGGATCCTCAACTGTGCAGCATGTTGTCATATACTCAACACCGTGTTATCGTTACTTATCGTGTAGTCAGTATTTTAGTCTCACCTCGTTTTGTGGCCCCAAACCCCTTCCCTAAACTCTACTAAAATCCTGCGCTGAAGATAGTATGACTAATATTGTCATTTTCATGATGTTCGTAAGTGCTTTACACACGTCAATCAATTTATTTTCACCACATCTTGCGATTTCTGGCATTTTATAATCACCGCTTTAGTGTGGGGGAACTGAGACACATGGACAAAGGTTAAAAAATTCCAGTCACTTTGGATGCCCAATTACAGTATCTATTGCCTGATTTTCCAAGTGCTTGTATTCAAAACTCCACTTCTATTGATCTAATTTCCAGCACTGCGTGCTCAGCACTTGTATAAATCAGACTCCAGACCCCAGTCTAATATGCAGAATGTCAGTAACATACAATTAGTGGCTGTTTATGAGGCAATTACCTAAATAACTTACCAAGCGTTATCTGAGGGCTTTGTGGCAAAAGCAAGCGTAAATCTGTGTTTTCATAGATACAGCCATTCCTTTAATCGTGAGTCTCTTTCCCATTCTTCTTTCATTCCTCTTCCTCACTCCATACCCACGTTCTCATCTCCTTAATAAATCTGCAGACCAGGCACGGATGCCCGTGCAGGTGCTATCATGTTACTCAGTGCCATGCTACCGTTAGTCACCAGGTATTCATATCATGTTTCCACCCTGTTGTTAATGCATGGATACGTGCCCTGCAGGGATGCCTGATCATATATTTCGCTATCGAAATCTTCTTCATCCCCACCTCTTAGTCCTGCCGGTCATGTAAAGCTGGAACCACACAGGTCAGTGCTGGAAGGGAGCTCAAGAGATGCTTCTTCAGGCTGCCTAGGTGCACTTCATGCCCCACAAATGTTTGTCTAACCAGTTCCTAAAAACAGGACTCTTCTCTAGAGCATTCTTTCTTGTGTTAAACTATCATTACTATTGTAACACTGCTTCTTCAAATTTTCAGTCTAAATTGTCACTCCTTCAGTTTAAATTCCAGCTTCCAATGCCAACCAGGTGAGGATGGGGTTCCATGAATAACATGGAAACCAGTCCTGTAATTAAAGACTATAATGCACCCAAGGAAGGTAAGCCAGGTTGCACAGGTAACCTGAGATCCAGCATTTGCTAACTTTCAAGTATATGACTTTGAGATGAAAATAACTTCTACACAGTTATCGAGACAATAATATATTTTGTGGCTATTTTTGTGTTTGTTGCTTTTCTTCAATATTTAATCATTTTTTACTTTGAAATATTTTAAAAGCTACTACAAAAAGAGTTGAAAAAGATGAAGTGTTAGCCATGCTCGGGTTGACCTTGGGACCTCAAAGGTAGACTCTTAAGTATCTTTTCTAATAGATATAAATCAATCTTCTAGTAATCACGGATAGTTTATTTAAACCAATTTTCAAGCTAAAAATTATTGCAAACTACACACTAAATACTATGTCCTCATTTCATGTCAAATTGCATGCTACCAGTTGATGGGAAAGAAAACCTTAATCCAAATTCACGTCCTCCTCTTTCGGATTGTCTGTGAAGACTCCAGTACTACAAGGACATTTAGCACTTGCCCCTATGAGCGGTTCTAGCTGTGGAGCAGCAGGCTACTTTTTAGCCTTTTTGAGCGCAGACGGAGGACATTCATTTTTCTCATCACTATAACTGAGAACACACAGTCGTAACCAACAACACGGGCTGTGGAAACTTTCCCACCTGCTGAAGAAGAACTAATTCCCCAGTCCTGAGCACTGAAAGTATTGAGCAAAAATGTGTGACTTTTAAATGCTGACAAATGATTCCTCTTTTCCTTGGAGTGTTTTAACACCTGCCATACATCAGGAAATCATTCATATAACACATCAGATATAAAATACATGAAAAATATCCGCACGTTTGTGCAATGTGCCTTAGAGCGGGGCGTTTTAGACTTGTGACACCGTTTCCAACGTGGCATTAGGAATAGGCTGAATTTGGGGAAGGATCTAAAATGTCTAAATCTGGCATTTGAGAATAAGCAGGGTGAAAACAGGCTGGTCACAGAAATTCTAAGTATATGTAAAAATAAGCCCTCATTCTGTCTTTCTCTATTTCTCTTTACACCAGGAAATTTAACCTGGGAGCACCAACACTCTCTGACATTTGGAAATTTAGTCTCACATGAGATTCCACTCAGAAATGCGGCCCCACGAAAATAATCGGATCCAATCAAATGCAAAAGTTGTGACCTAAAATATCAAAATAAAAAGTGCTGATATGAACTCCCTTGGAGAGAAGACAGTAGGAATGGGTCATCAGACCACAACTCGATAAGCGTAACAGACAGCAAGGAAGCAAAAGCATTGCATCGGAGAAACGGGGTGAAGGTCATGTAACAAGAGGAGGTTAAATCTGGTCAAGTATGGAAAAATCCTAGGGACATTGCAACAAGGTTTCTGAAAAGACTGAACAGAAATAAAAATTAAAAATGCAAAGAAACTTCTGATACAGAACCATCTTAATGGCATTTGTATCTCGACAATTTCAACAGTCTTTCTTTAAAGAAAGCATGAAGCATATGTCTGAAAAGTAAGTGAAAGCATTTTGAAAACGTGAAAGGAAAATGGTAACTCTCCTTCCACAATATCGATCGCCTGGGCTGGGATACCTGTGGGCAAATGTAGATGTGCAGTTTGTACACACTTGGTCCTGAGCTAGTTTCTTGAGCAAGGAAGATAAGCTGGTACTTCTAAGATACTACTTATCTCATCCTAAGGTAGACATGTGAAACAGGTCAGACAAATCACCCTGTAAAAATGTCAATTTATCTCCGCTGGCTATACGGAGAGGTGTGACCAAGTAGGGCAGCCTAAGGCATCTACTCTGTAATCTTCTGAAGTGAGGTAAGGTGAATCCCACTCGAAGTGACCGTTGTTTCCACGTGAATGTTAAGAAGCGCTTGGTGACTTTTCAAGAAATGCAACCAAATTTTCATGGGGACTTACCCTGAGGGTTATTGACCGAGGTGGTTTCTGAGGAGGATCTTCGTGAAGCCTGTCTCCCAAAGATGCCAGAACGCGCTTCCGGTGGCCGATCAAGCTAATTTTTAAGACCTGAAATAATAATAAAAATATCTCATTGAGAAGAACACACTGCAATCATTGAATGAAGATCCATTCAGAGTGAAGCCATTTTCTTTTTAAACCTTTTAACAAGTTAGTCCCCTACACAGGCTAAGCAGACAGAGAGCAGTGCAAGGCAACCAGCAGAGAAAATGAGGCGAGATCAAACAGAGGAAAAACTCTTAAACTGAAGAAACTGAAGCAGGTACAGATGTGGAAAACTGCAAAAAAAAAAAAAGCTCAAAAGTGAGTAAGGAGGAAAGGAAAACAAAACAGCAGAGCGGGAGCAACAATAAGGGAGGGGGAGGAGGAAACTGGAGAAGGAATGTTGAAGTGCAGGCAAATGGTGAGTGATGAGGATTAAAGAGATTCACAGGATGGATGAGGAAGAGAGTGAGGAACAGCCAGCGAATGCTTAGAGACGGCAAGAAGGGAGAAAAGGAACCGCACAATGAAGAAATGTTATCACTTTTAAATCTATTCACCATGCCTTGCATGGGTAATCTCTGAATGACACGTACAGTTTGCATTATCGTGTAGAATCATCCTTGGTTAAGAAACACACGACAGACAAACTTTGTCCTGGAGGTCTATTACTTTTATCAGATGCAATGAAAAAAAATCTCTGTTGCACAGAAACGTGACCATCAGAGGACAGGTTCAAATACGTTATGCTTGCCCAAACTCCAAGAACGCTGCCAAAAAGGTGTTGCAAATTTACTGCAACTACGGCCCGCTTGTATCTCTCTGTGTCCCTTCCATGTACAAAACCACCACTGATCTCAGGAAAACAGGGAGGGCAGAAGCAGAAACTTAAGCATTAGTGGGGAAAAAAAAAAAAATCGTATTTCGATGCCATTCTTTAATGGCTACAACAGCTTCAAAGTGTAGAAGCAAGCCTCTGCTCTGCAGACAGCAGTGTCCTCACGTAACTCTTCCAGACTGTAGAGATGGTTTCATACACCAGAGCTGCCTCCATTCCCTCTTGGAAGACAGTACTTCCCACTATATTTAGGACCACCATGTGTCGACACCCTTCAGTCGAGAGGAATTTCTCACTCAACCTAGAAAAAGTAATAGTCCCCCCAAAACCCCGAAAATGGGTTAAGTGAACAACTACCTCGGTTTAAGCAGTACCACCAAGAACTACCACTCATGAGAACAAACAAACAAAACCCAAACCCCAACAAGTCTCCTACGGCATCTCTTAGATCCAGTATCTCAGGTTATAGTACAGCAACATGCCATCATTATTCTGGTGGGGGAACTCCTGCCTGTCCGTGGCCATGTGAATTCATCCACGCTTCCTCTGTTGGACTTCTCTGTGCTATCTGATATTGTTGAACATCAAGAACATCTTGTTGGTCNAGGGGGAGGAGGAAACTGGAGAAGGAATGTTGAAGTGCAGGCAAATGGTGAGTGATGAGGATTAAAGAGATTCACAGGATGGATGAGGAAGAGAGTGAGGAACAGCCAGCGAATGCTTAGAGACGGCAAGAAGGGAGAAAAGGAACCGCACAATGAAGAAATGTTATCACTTTTAAATCTATTCACCATGCCTTGCATGGGTAATCTCTGAATGACACGTACAGTTTGCATTATCGTGTAGAATCATCCTTGGTTAAGAAACACACGACAGACAAACTTTGTCCTGGAGGTCTATTACTTTTATCAGATGCAATGAAAAAAAATCTCTGTTGCACAGAAACGTGACCATCAGAGGACAGGTTCAAATACGTTATGCTTGCCCAAACTCCAAGAACGCTGCCAAAAAGGTGTTGCAAATTTACTGCAACTACGGCCCGCTTGTATCTCTCTGTGTCCCTTCCATGTACAAAACCACCACTGATCTCAGGAAAACAGGGAGGGCAGAAGCAGAAACTTAAGCATTAGTGGGGAAAAAAAAAAAAATCGTATTTCGATGCCATTCTTTAATGGCTACAACAGCTTCAAAGTGTAGAAGCAAGCCTCTGCTCTGCAGACAGCAGTGTCCTCACGTAACTCTTCCAGACTGTAGAGATGGTTTCATACACCAGAGCTGCCTCCATTCCCTCTTGGAAGACAGTACTTCCCACTATATTTAGGACCACCATGTGTCGACACCCTTCAGTCGAGAGGAATTTCTCACTCAACCTAGAAAAAGTAATAGTCCCCCCAAAACCCCGAAAATGGGTTAAGTGAACAACTACCTCGGTTTAAGCAGTACCACCAAGAACTACCACTCATGAGAACAAACAAACAAAACCCAAACCCCAACAAGTCTCCTACGGCATCTCTTAGATCCAGTATCTCAGGTTATAGTACAGCAACATGCCATCATTATTCTGGTGGGGGAACTCCTGCCTGTCCGTGGCCATGTGAATTCATCCACGCTTCCTCTGTTGGACTTCTCTGTGCTATCTGATATTGTTGAACATCAAGAACATCTTGTTGGTCTGCATCTACAAAGCGATAGGCTACAACATGAAACAGATCGAGGCCTTCCTCCGAGAGGCAGCTTGCAGGGTGGTCGCAGACCCCGCAGCTCAACAGCAGATCCAAGCCACAGAGTCCCACAAGCCTGCTATGTGCTCTCTGTCTGCATATGGAGAAGCACGAGTAGACTTGAGATAACGCAGCACACGCTGAAATGCTGGAGGAATGCAGGAGACTTAGTTATGTATTCAGTTTACATTGAATGTTAAACAGAAGGGTGCACAGCTTATCTCTGTATTTAACTATATGAAACACGCGAATGAACTACAGCTGCTTTAAGCATTACTCAAGTAAGGCGCTTCAGCGAACCTGCTTCTTTCATAATGCTTCCCCACCATTAAGAGCATTTACCCAGAGATTTTTAAGTCAAGCTACAGTTCCTGCATTGTTTTGAGGTCCTCAGCGCTCTGACTGCTTTACTAGCTATATCAAACCACACAAAGCGATTCTCTTTGACCTCACAGAGCTGTTGAACAACAGGAGAGAAAAGGACACGAGTCTTGAGGGACTTCGCACATAAGAGATCAGCAGATGGGTCTAAATGGTTACGTTATTCCAAAAACTGTGCTCAGTTTGAAAGCAACACAGATCTTTAAACGCCATAAGCGTTGCTAAGCTTATTACACATTTTGTTTTCCATTAAGATGGTGGTCACCTCAAATCTGAAGCGGCAGGGATTTAAAGATGCAACCTACAGAAACATATGGTTCTAGGTCAATACGCAGATGTAGGCCAGTCTCATCTGTATCACATAGCCTGTTCACTGAAGATGTCTGTATTCTCCTGAAAATGGACTCCCTAGTAATTTTCTTACTTGGAAAACCTGTTACTCAACTTACAAATATAAAACACTGTTTTCTGAAACACTTCTATATTTGAGTTATGAGAGTTTAATAAACACCCTGAAACTCTGAAAACTTGTTCTGTGATGAATTATCCTTGACAGTATTTATCAAAAATGTCAAATATCACAAATATAGGTCAACGGTGTGCAATGGTAAAGTTGCCTGGAGCAGTATCTTAGAAATATCTTAATGTTGCGTATCAGATAACCATTAAAAGTCTTGCACTTACTTAGCCCACAAGTTGGCCCCCTGCGAACATTTTCTATATACCAGGTAACAGTGAACACAGTAACACTGAAGTGTAGGGACAGCCAATACAATGCACCTAAGTGCTGTGCAGTGAAGTGTTTTGTCAAACGGATTGTAGGCTACTTCATATACGACAATGAAATGAGTTTTGCAGTGTGGCTGCAGGAATCAGCTAGAACATGTCACAAAACTGTTCCGAGGAGCTTAAGGCCCTCCACACCCTGTCAATTCATTACTGGGACAAAAAACCCAGGCACATACATGACATGCCTCTTTCCACACCCACAGTAGGACACCTGAAACAAAAATAACACAATTCCATCGCATATATTTGCTTAAACTTGACGCTGTAATACAACTACAGGAGAACGGAGCAAGTAATTTTGTCCAAACAAACGATACATGAACACAAATTTAATCCTATTTCTACCTCCATATTCTCCAATGATTTGCATACAAAATGAAATTCCACTAGGACATGTAAGAAATCCACAAATGTAACCAACGTAACACTCTGCATTTAGATTTCTGACTTAGTTGACAGATGTTTTAAAAACCAAACACATGTAGCCCAAATAACTCTCTGATGACTGTGTATGTGCAGATGCTGGAATTAACAAGTTACTCCATCTAAAACTGAGCATCATTTCTGCAACATTCCTCTGCCTGATCTTTTCTTCTGGTTGAATAATATGATCCAATACTGTACTTTTATAATGATTCTACTTTTTTTTTTTTCCTAAAAAAAAAAGTATTATAAAGATTACTGAAATTCAAGACATCAATTCCCCTTCTTTCGGAATAATCTGAAAAGTTACTGCATGGGCTATAAAATTAGTACCCTAACAGCGCAAGCTGTCTGGACTAAACATGTAGCAGCACTCAGACACTAGGAACTAGCTGCAAAGTGGAAAACTAGAGCGTGATCAGAACAGTACTAGTGATTCTCCAATAGCAGCATCAGACACTTCAGAATTTAAGAAGAAAAAACAGTAAATACAAGCCAACAAGGTGTGATCTTCCTATTTGTTCAAGTAAACAGCCCAAAATGCTTGCTAAATTCAATTTTATTAACCATTTTACTGCTGGTCGTATTGGAATAAATTCCAGGCTATCTGGAATTGTGGGTGAAGTATACATTGATTATTACCGCTTTCCTGCCACGATGCCACCCCACAGGGATAATCCTAAAACACGGCAGTGCCCAGAATACCCAGGAAGCAAGCCCAGACCAACCAGTACAGCTCACCTGATCATCATGACTGGTTTAACTGAAGATTTGAAAAAGGATTAAATACACTTGCTATATAAATGACCAGCACAGTCAACTGTTCAAAATTTTACAAATCCTATCTGTAGAATTGCTGTCAGTGATCAGCAGCTGGGGGGGGGG
>VZSC01010778.1:456270-488416 GCA_013398225.1 Steatornis caripensis
GGGGGGGGGGGGGGGGGGGGGGGGGGGGGGGGGGGGGGAGGTGAAAACCCCATAGTCCACATACCGGTGTATTACATGGTATAATAATTTTGAAAGATAAATATGCCTGAGACAGCTGCAATATTGAATGCCCAGTGGCTTACCCATATCAGACACAGCCAAATCCAGTCCAAATCATATTAAACTTTTGTGGCATTTTTTCATACAGGGATACTTAATGCTCTTTCTCTCCCTGACTGCAACTGCTGACTCCTTCCATCCCTAAATGATCACAAACCCTTGCTGGTTTTAACAGTGCAGGGATTCTCCTTTACAGCCTGGTACACCCAGCAAAGTGCAGGCATGTGAAAACGGAGAAACTCCGAAGAGACCAGGAGATCAGAGACTTGCTGCAACTCTGCTAGATGCAAGACGTCTCTGGTTTCCACAACTGCAATGGAAGCAATTGTTTATTATGCATATGAAGAGACCTGTAAGAGACTCATGATTTCATATCATAATGATATGAAACATGTCCATTATCCCCCTCAATTAATTACCCAACTGGAAACAGATGTCAGTTGTCTTGGTGACAGCATTTCACAAAGACAGATGGCTGCCTAGGAAGTCCTGCTTCTATGCGTTATCATGAGGAACTGATGTTTGTTTGGTTACCCACCTCCCCCCACCCCAAGTATATAATTTAGTTGCGGACCTCCAGTTTAATGGTACTGACAAACCAAAGGCCGAGAGACTTCTCCAAGTAAAGGGAATTTTGAATCCTACGTTGCTACCGTCCCCTGAGTTGCACCGCTGCACGTGACTTGCTGCCAGAGCAATGGTGTTACAACGCTGTTCAGCTGTTGCTGTTCCAGGTTAGATTCACGTGGGTAAGGATTTATTATTTTTTGTAGAAGTTCTGAGAACAGCCTTCGGTACTACTGAGGCTGCTGGAATTTTTGTCCTGACTTTGCCAGACAAGCCATTTTTGTCATTAAACTGTTTTCCAAATTCTCATTGGTTTAAGAATTAGCAGGCTGAAGGTCTCAGGTGCTTGCAGTTTTGGCTTCACTAAAGCTAAAATAAAGTAATTGCAATTGTGTGCTTGTAATCACTAAGCCTTAATATTTCCGTGGAAAAATATTGTTTTTTCATTAACAAAAAATCAGGAAAATACAATGGAACAAGACCTAGTCAATACTGACACCTGGCCACTTTACCTCCTGAGATGTGTCTCAGGCTACGTGCTGAACTGCTTTCTAAAAACAATTTTTTAATTAAAAAAAGTTAAATCCATGGCCTATAAAAATGAATAATCACGATTTAATGATTTTGCAAGCCTCACATATAATGACAAATACTACATACGTGCATTTTTATTACATGAGGCTCAAAAGCCCGTAAATCAGAAATCCTAGAAGTCTATTATACATTCAAACACAAAGATTATTACAATAAAGATTACTTACTCTAAGAGACAAGGCTGAAAATATTATTTAAATTAAAAATAGCAAGCACTAAGCAGGTCTGTACATAAAGTGAAAACATTCCTTCTGTTTTCACAGGCAGTAAGTGGTAAAACCACTGGACAGCTTGAAAGGTGGAATAAATTCCCAAACTGAGTCCCAGCTGAGAGGACAGACCTCTTAGACTGCTCACTCTGCTACTGACTTGCCTTTCCACCTGTGGGTTGAGCTAGTGCCAGCTCTAGTCATTGGTTCACATCGGATTTGGAAAATGCGTGGTCAAAGAGACCAGGAGTATTATTCCTGGCCAACGTCCTTGAGGTCTTCAGTGTTAATCACACAGCACTACGAGGGAGTAACTGCAATACCAATATGTTATCCCACGATATTTTACAGGATTACTTACACAGCAGATAAATTATAATTAAAGTTGCTGGTACTACAACACATTTTGTAATGAGCTAATCATTTATTTATCTATTTTTAATACGCAATTATCAGCAAAGCACATTAATCTGTACACAAGCATGAAATATGGCTAGTGTAACAAGAAATAAATAGAGACAAAATACAAATCTCCTCAGAAAATTCTAACAGCTCTAGAACTGATCCTTTTTCCGGTCTTGATTCAATTTCATCATGGACTTAATTCCAAGCAAAAGGGACAAAAACCCCAGTCTTCAAAACCCTTTAAAGAATGGGACATTTGCCTACTAAATAGGGTTTTTTTGCACATTCAAGCTTTCTAATAACATAGAATAATGAATGTTTTCGTAATACCAGAAGCAGCTAACAGCCATTCACTGCTCGGAGTAAAAATGCAGATTACTCTAGCTCACAGTTATAACCAATGCAGTCGTTAAAAGCTAAGCTCTGTAATACGAGAATAGTATCAGTTAGTTATACAGATATTAATATATTAGAATTCAAAATGGATTGTTTATTTCTATATCGTGCAATTATATACTCTGATAAAAATGGCAATAAAAATAATGAAAAACCTAAGATGGTGTTAAATATCTCCTTCTAATAATAGAACTTAATGGAGGTCCTTCTATGCTTTTTTTTTTTTTCCAAATCATCGACACCCTATAGATACATAACAACTGCAGAAAGAATGCCTTCGACAAACAGAAAGAAAAGCCAAATACTGGACAGTAGAACCTAGATCGAGGATCAGATATTGTTGTTAAATCTGTTCTTAACAACAGAACAAACGTTGTTAAGAGATGTTATTCAGGACACATTCAGTTTCCTAGTGTACTGGCAAGTTATCAGCTGTATGCGTGAAGACCTAATTACTATTGTATTGAAGTATTTTCAGTTCAGTAAAATTATTTTTCTGTATTCACATTAAAAGCGTGGGCTCCACCTCAGAATATCTAGTTCAAGCCAAATCAATGCATAGAGGCTACCTATGGCTTGCATTCAAGCTGTGCTATGGAGTGGTTCACACAGAACACCACACATAGCAACCCAAAATATACTTATCCCCTGAAGTATTAAACATCCCAGAGTGACAAACTCGGTCATGCATTATCGTCCTACTGCTAGTATTAATATTTATCCACTTCTAAGGGAAGAGCTGTAAAGGAATCGTAAAGACAAAAATGTGAAAAGCATTTGTAGCCTTTGATACAAGAGCCATGACTGGCAACGTCAATACTACTACAAACCGATAGCATGCTGCTAAGGATAAAACCCATCCCAGTCTGCTGCCGAAGTACAAGTGAATTGTCCCATAGGTCTTGTGAAAACTACACGGAAATGCTTCCTTAAAAGAAAAAAGATCTGCAGAAGAAAATACCAGGGTTGGGTCCGACTGGAGAAGTACCGGGCTGCAGAGTGGGAGCAGCTGCCGCAGAACAACGTCCCAGGGATCCCACCTGGCTTAGAAACGGACCTGGGAGGCAGGCACAGAGCAGGTCCCTGTACAGCCAGCTCCTCATCTGCTTCCTTACCTGACCACAGAAAAGCTAACACTTTTAGGAGGAAATGGGCCGGAAAGAATGACCAAGGATGGGGGAAAGAGCAAAGAGTGGAAATCTCCTTTTTCAGTAGCAGTTTGTGCTTGCAGCAGCGCAAGCCAAAGAAGAGATGCACGCACCACACTGAAATAGCAGCTTCTCTCACATGGACCGCCTGAAAGACGAGGGCAGCTAGCATAAAGAAATAAATCTGTAAAGAACTCTAAAGCCAATGTTTTAACAGAAACCATGGTCTATGAGCCTACGCTTTTTAGTACCCAGCAGTTACTAAATTTAGTTTTCTAGTTTGTCTGTCAGGTGTCTGCTATTTCCCCCCTGAGGACAGGAACAAACCGGTCAGAGACAGCGTAGCCATTTCACGAAAAATGTTTTCCTTCTCATAACTGTTTCTGTCTTATCAGTAATCAGTGTGGATTCACCCTACTGCAAGAGTGGTTGCTTAGCCTCAGCTGCATCACATTCTTTGATAGCATTTGGCACCCTGGACAAAGCAGAACGCGTGTACTGGTGTGCTAGTATAGGTGCCATTGACTCTATTTTGGATGTCGTGTGTTGTGCTGTCCAGGGATGTCACCTCTATCAGGATCTTCGTTTCATTACTTTACAGGAAACATGCACCTACTCATATGACGTGACGTAAAGACGGACCTCAATTACTGCTCAACCTGCTCAGCATGTACAGCTAGCTGGCCAATTTCATCACTTTTCTTTCAGCAAGGACACTACCTAAAAGAATAAACTTTGAACGATCCATAACCTCAGTGCAGGTTATGGTATGACATACAACCTTAACATAAAAATAGTAAATTAAAAAATCCTCCATCGACTTATTTTCCCAGCTGTCTTAAACTATCCTGATTTACAAACTCTGCATAAACTCATTAAAACAATTACTCTACGTTCTGGAAGGAAATCATGGCTTGAAATAAATCGTACCAGCTCCCTCCCCCAATATAACCCCAATCTCCACCTTCATCAGTCTCGTCCTTTAACACCAAATATAAGCTACATATGTAAAAGCTACCAATTCATCTCAACTGCAGCTACAGTAATCTATTGTTTTCTTTCTAGGTGGTCTAAATGATTAGCGTAATTAAAATAAATTAAGTTTAATTTTGTCTAACCTATGTTCGGTCTGTATTGTGATGCCGCTTGTCAGATCCTGAACCCCAAATCTTGCCCATTTTCCAACTACATGATACAGCTTTAGAAAAAGCTGTTAGTTCTCCCTTATATCCTTGCTTCATTTATATCCTTTATGCTATCACAACTGTAGCTACGCTACTACTATCTTAAAAAAAGGCAATGGCCACCATGGCAGAGCAGAATCATACATCACAGGCAGAGCCGGCATCACGCTGTACTTTGACTCTTAATCTGTGAGGAGGAAGCACGGTGGGTGGGAGAGAACAGGCTCTATGAGCACAGCAGGACGGCTGGATTAACTCTGCCAGGGGCAGCAAGGGGACAGCAAAAGCATTTCTCGAAATATCTTTTTCTTTCATGCCTTGAGGTAAGAGCAGGAAGGAACGCCATCAAAAAGTGGGGTTACAAAAGGATACAAATAAAGTGGCAAAAATATTCATCCGTCAATAGCTCAAGTAAGTTCCTCCCTTGTGGCTCCGAGCAACACGACAAATTCCAACTTAGATTATCGTCTGCATGATTTGAGATAAATCGAAACTGCAAGGCTGTTCAGATCATACATATCTTCTTATGCAGATTCCTTCATTAAACATTCAACATTAGTCTGGCTTAAGGAAGAAACATTTTTGTACATAACCAAATTAGAACAAAGCAAGTGGGCAAGCTGTACTGAAGAGCTCTCCAAACAGGAGGATGATTTTGTACTACTGTTAAAAAAAAAAGATAAACTGAACTTCATATTAACAGTGAAAACCAGCAAAGCTTTGGTCATCTCAAACTTGTCCTTAAAGTTATTTTATAAATGAAAAAGAATACAGATGTGTGTATCTTTTTGAATTCTGCAGTTTGGGCAGATACATTATTAATGAAGCATTCTGGCAAAACCCACCAGTGAATGGGTTATCATGGGAAAGGCTTTCTTGCTACAAATTCTATTTGAATTTTCTCAGTCAGAAGGGCTGCACAGGTCTCTTTGCACAGGCTACTGTAGCATGTTTTCTTCATCTCTGCTCTTTCCCTCTGTTTTCTTCAGCCTTATCCAAAGTTCCTGAAAAACGAAAGTTCTCTTCAAAGGGAGTGTCAAAAAGAGGATAAATCTCATCTCCACGGCTCAGGCTTTGCTTTTCTTGTTCTTTACCTTAGGCCCATCCAACCCATGCAATGAAGCTGAATGAACAAAAGACAGCGCCAACAGGTTCATTCCCCCAATTTTCCCAACAGCAGCAGTAACACCAGCAGCCCTTGTTTTGCAGAGAGTGTTACAAGAGGGAATTTTTGGACTTCCATGAAACCAAAATGACTGAGCAGACCTGCGCATGCAGCTAACAGCAGGACAGCGGCATCACGTTGCACGAAGTCAGAGGCCCCAAATCTATAATGAATCCCAAACCACTCTTAATGTTGTCAAGAATCTCCCCAGCATCTAGTCATGCCTTTTAATAATTCTAAATATTGTAATTTAGCAAATATCCAAATTCTGATTCTTGAATTATGTTTTCGTTAATATTTAACCTAAATTGTCTCTTCTCTAGCTCTTGTTCTGTCCTCACTGATTTATGAAAATAATTCATCATTATCGCCTTTATAACATCCACTTATGTGTTGGCAGAAAGTTATGTTTGCCCTCAGCCTTGTTCCCCCTAGAAAGAACATCCTCGTTACACTAGGCGTCTGGTTACAAGTTGAGACACGGCCATGATGTCTAAAGTACAACACGAGCAGAAAAAAGCCCACAATGTCTCTTCCCTTCATCTAAAAAGCAACATAAACATACAATTTTTTTTACTTTAAAAATAAATAATATAAAACAGAAAAAACCAGTTTTCCTTTCTTTTGCAAGTCATTTATCATAACATACATGCAATTTCGCAAAACTCTTCCACCAAGAGTAGCTCTCATTCCCAAATTTGTTTTAACTGGACATAAAGAATACAACGTAGAAGCACATTATTCCAGCTGAAACATAAAGGAAATCGCACCAGGAGAGAGGAATCTACAAGTTTTTATATGCGCTTGTCTTGTTAGTATGCGCAAGATTCATATATCACTGTCCTTTTTTACGTTAATGTTGTTGACTGATGTTCAATAGAATATCCAGTAGCTCTGCTCCTGCCCAGATTACTGCCCCAGTACTGCTCAGTAATACACTCAGAGCTCGTTACATTCTCTCATGTCATCTGTACTTCCAAAATAAACCACTTTCACATTTCTTCAATTAAATCTCATATAACTGATTCAGCCCATTTATGCGTTACAAAGATCATACTCTATTTTAATTCTATTTTACAAATTTTACTACAACGTTAAATAATCACCCTTCAGAACAGAAATAATGCCATGAAAATCCACATTTGTTTGGGACAACAGGACCTTTAATTTTGCTAGTTTGAAATGTTAAAGCAGAAGAGACATTAGTTTCTATGTATATTTATACCTTAATTTACAGTATTAGGTATAATAGCCAGCGGTATTATTGTGAAGCCTAATAAGTTTCTACATCACCTTGTCACAAACGTGCACTACAGTGCAGATCACATTAACTCGCTGTAACATAAGAAATTCTGTCATGAACATTTTACACCAAATCACCACATGAACTATGATTAATAATGAATCAGAAGAGTGGATTTACATGAATAACAAGCAAAGAGAAAAAAACCCCTCTTATTATGGAGAATGATAATGTAACTCACATATTTGCTATGTTCTAATATGTAGCCACTTGGGATATCTTCACATGACTTAGACTTCAAACGAATTTCTGAGTTGTACTAAGGAGTTAACTAACATTTTGGGTTTTTCAAATGAATAAGCCTAAATTTAGTCACTGTTAATTAAGTATAGTTTTAGAAACTCTACTATTCAAGTACACATCTCGTTTATGTGAGGTTTTTTTAATTCTTCCTGTATTTGTGATCCAAATCTGGATCCAGAGAAGTGTGAGGCCTTTGTCATTTTTACAACCCTGACATTTCAACTTAGTTGTTTCTGCTGTAATATGGAACTTCAAATCCTAAAATATTTTCCATTCATGATTTGTTTTCATATTTGCTTATCAAACAGATTTCTCGCAGATACTCAACACTAAGTAAATAAAATTTCTGCACAGAATTGAAGTAAATGACTCTGTTACTTTAATAGTAGAATGAAAAATACTTAAGGAAAAGGTTAAAATATGCTTTTCAAGTGTTACGTTATGTTTCCGTGTCACATACAACGGGCTTACTCAGCTGCGGCAATGTCTTAATTTTCAGGAACCCATTCTGTGTTTCACCCCAATTTGGCCAGAGACCGGTACAGCTGATCTTTTTCTGAATTAACACCTATCACGAGGAGTTTACCGAGTGCTGATGTTCTCACCGAGCCTCCAGGACTCGGGTGCCCTCCCTGGCCGTGAGCCCAGATGGCAGAACCAGCATGAGAGCGATGCAGCCAGGTTTTCCCATGGAAGTGCAGCATGGATTGACAAGGAAGAATTCTCCAGACTTTTCACGCTTTAAGATTTAGAATGATACATAAAGTTAACAAAAGTTTTTAAAAGAAAACACTAGAGGTACCAGTTCTTCAGAGCTGCTCTGGAGATAAAAAGCCGTATTTCAGTTTGGAAAGCAAGAGGAAGCAGAGCACAGCGTGCCCACTAGCACCCCAGTATTTCAAAATTTGTTCCCAGAAAATAGCTCTCTGCTGGCAGAGCCCTCTGGGGACTGACACAGAAGCACCCGTTCAAAACGGGCATGCTGGGAGGCCGCCGGGAGGAGGAGCCTGAAGCACAGTGGGATGCTTTAACATGTGCGCTTCCCCACCACCATCCCGACGGGCCTTTCCCGCCCGGAGCTGCTTCGCAGCCGTCCCGCAGGCCGACTGCTGCAGACCAGCGCTGCTCAGGGTCACGCCGAACGCATCGCTGTGTGCTTCATCACCGGGACACACAGGCAGCAATCAACACCTTCAGAGAGAGCTACAACTATATAATATTACAATCTATATTTGTGTTACAGACCAAATCCCTCGCACAGCCCAGGGATTCCTCTGCATCTGTGGTCAGGGAGCAAACAAATGACAAAATATGGTGTGCAAATCATAAATCAAAAAACGGCGAGACAGCGTAAGCTACAGCTAAGTCCTAACTGTACCAGGAATTACATCTATTGAGAACTTAAAAAGCAAATGTTACATTTTATTAATCCACTTCTTAACTGCAGATACAACCAACGCAAGCTCCTGAAATAAGGTAAATGGGAATTCAGAACCTATAAGAGAGAAAATGAGCGCCACAAATTTTAAGAGGATGAATAACACAGAAGAATAGGAAAATCAGAAAATGGGTCATTTTTAGTAATCAGATGAGAAAAAGCTAATGGATGGATTTACATTTTACAATAAAATTAAAAGGTAATTATTTGAAGGATACCAGTAGGTGACATCCACAAGGCATTTGCGATAAACCAGAGTACATTATATTATTTGTCTGTTACGTATGTTCAGATAACTTTCCTATTTTCTTCTTTGCAAATTCAGCTTCCTTCTCTCTCATCCGTCAACCTCCTCCGTCTTTCTCTTCACATCTTATTTTCAGCAACACAGACCCCAAATTCCTCTTCCCCTTGCAGCTTTGCTCCAGATCCTCTTTATTTCTCTACCACCCCACAACCAGCTCAGCAATTTAATCTGCATTTGTAACCATATTCCCACCTCGTCCAGCTGACCACTACAGAGGTGACAGGGAGAAACGACAACACAAGAATGAGCTAAAACTGCTGACCAATAAGCAATGTAAAAAGCCCAGGTAAAATGGAAAGGAAGCTGTTGGATTAATAATAACATCAGGTTTCATTTAACGTCATCTGCTCTCCTCCACAAGCAGTGAAACAACCATGTAATAAACATTTAAAATGTATGTTTAATGCCTATTATATATGTCATTTATGGGATAACCACCCAAGCTTGCAGAAAGAGACCGCCTCATTCTTCATCAATCTCTGTCCTTATTTTGCACCTCTAGGATACCGTTGAAACGAACAGAACAAACACCCACATACGCTTCTATTCTTTCGTAGTCTGTACAGTGAGTCTTCTGTACAAGCGGTGCTGCTAGGAGCACTGCAACCAGCTCCCCTCATCAGCTGTGACCTAGGACGACTTAGTGTATACTACCAGACATAGTACGATTGTTTAACTCTTTATTGCGATAAAATACATAGAGAAAACAACGTTTTATCAATAGGAAGCGTTTTGCAGAACTGTTATTCAATAATGCTTTAAGGTGAACATGGGCTCATGCTATGGATTTGTTTTTTTTTTTTTTTTTAAATTGTGCATCTCATTTGTAGCTATTTAAAATCTTGTGAAATCTCTTCACTAGGATCCATTTTCTTACTGTCTAAACCGAGAATGATTACAGTGACATGATGCAAGAAATACTGAAAAAGTATCAAAATCCACTTCTTTATGTTACCATTGTATTATTTGGCTAATAAATTCTGTAAGCCCCCAGAAACTGGCAATATATGTTAAAATCATCTAAGGTCAGCCTTAGCAACGTACAAGATTCAGTGGTTCAGAATTTTAAATTTTTAAGAAAACATGGCATGTGTTTGTATCAGCAAGTTTCATCCGTCATTATCCATCTCCCTCCTACACCTTTCTAGTATAAAAACCCTTTCTGCTTGCTGACAGAATACTAATTTGGCTTCATTTAAATGCTAAAGCAGCATAGTCCAGCTATCTCATTTAAAATACGTGTAAAGCTGTGAAACAATTGACAAGCACAATGAACAGCGTCTACCGTAAGATCTGCATGGAATTATTTTTCAATAGACACTAAAAAGCCAAAAGCCTACACTACCACAATTTTTTTTCCCTGTGTAGCTTTTAAAAAAATCAGGGAAAGGAAAAGGGTAATATTTACCTAGCAGCTCACCACTTTGTACCACCCGTTAAGATTAAAGGCCAGGTTATGTATACCCAGAAAACATATACATAGGATTCTATCTGTGCCAGGGCAGTCATTCATTCTTGTATTCACAATCACATTTTTGTTAAGTGTGTGCAACAGGATAAAGTGCACTAAGAAATCCCGCATCAAATATAAATGAGGGGCAAGAGGAATTTCCGTATCTGAACAGTACAAACCCCCTAAATATAGAGCACTGTACAGACAAGAACTGGGTTGGTATCCCTCAGCAATACCTTCCAGTGACCGGCGTTGACAGATCTCCCAAGCTACCCTCCGCGTAAAGGCACAGGTTTCATGGGATGAAATGGAGAGTACGACGAAACTTGAACATGCACGATTCAGTGAGTTGATTCCAAATACTTGGTCTGCAAGTGCATACGCGGTGTTTAAATACACACACTTTTACACAAAAACGCACGACATGTGTCATAATCTTCATACACACACACGCGAATAGAAGACAGGCAAGAAAAGTGTGCAAGGGACCTCTTACACCACTGCAGAAGAGCTAGCCACAACACACCTGAGAAACAGCGACCACCAAGGCCCAGATTTGATTAGCATCAAACTGCCCCACGTCAGAGCAAATGGGGAGCTAAGCCTCCTATTTCTGGGGCACACAACTGAAGAATTGCTCATCCAGATCCGCTCACTGAGACTCACACAGTCTATTTCAAGTTCAAAATCAAGGCAGCTTAGCTTCCTTCCCCCTGCAAGCAAAAATGCAGACACAAGCTAGGGTGCTGAAACGTTCCTCACAATGGCAGAGAAGGTACATGGGCAAATGAATGCTAGCAAAACCTGTTAAACTTTACAACCGAGATTAAGATGAGAAGAAAGCAACCGTCTTTTCTCTTTAAATCCTGTAATTCCTGAAAGGTTAAAAAACTGCAGAGATTTATCAGCAGAAGAATCACTAGTAAAAATAATTTGTTTCAGAGGACAAACATAACTCCTGTTGTGTAGATTGCAAGAAGACAGTAACTGTCATTGGACACCTCTATACTTCTAGATATAAACATTTCATTTACAGTTCAGTGTTTTAAAGAAAAAAAATGGAAGACTTGATCATTGTTCTAAACCTGCTTTGTGCAACAAGCCTAATGCAGGACTCAGTTAAGGAGCTGACCCATATACTGAAAAATAGGATCTAAAATTAAATGGGAAAATGTACATCATTATTTTAATGTAGCTCAAAGTTGCACTGCTAAATCTCTGTGCAGCAAACTGAAAAGTTATCTATACACTGCAGATTATTATGAACTCAGTGAACACACAACATTTAAATCATTTTTGCTATGTTAGTGGTATTGAATTTTTCATGCATTTTAAAGTTGGATAAATGGTTAAGAAAATAATTCAATAGGTCAGACATTTCATTAAGTTAAATATTAACAACAAAATCCTTCAAGCAGAATATTTTTTTTTTTTCCCCTTGCCTGTGGACCTATGTACTTCTCCCGGGCAGCAGAACGCACTAAGAATCCTTCTCAGCTTGCCAGAAGTACCAGGGTGCTAGAGATCTGGGGCTGTACAACCTATACTCCCTGTCAAAATTGTTCCTTTTTAGTTCCTAGGTAATATGCTGCCTTTTGTCTAAATTTACACATATATTCTTGGTCCAATGTGCCTTGTTCCCAATGGAACCCTTGCTTTGCTTTAATTTCTGAATGTACACTGAATATCAGCTTAACAGTTTCATAACCTAATCAAGCATACGTGCATTAGAGCTTTGATAGTACCAAAAATATTTTCTGTAAGTTTATAAATTACCTGCCTGCAATGATCTAATGCCAGTGAAAGAGTCTCTTTCAAATAACATTCACTGTTAGCAAGGATGAGATCTTGGTTTTCTTGATGTCAATGGCAAAGTACCATTGACTGCAATAAAGCCAGTGTCTCACTTGGACGTGCTGTATTCCAATAAAGTAGGGATTACACTGCATTGCAGAACTGAAAAGGATGGGTACAGTTAAAATGAAATGCCAGAATGAAAGCTGTGTAAAAATAGTATTTTCTTATTCAGCAGACCTACCCTACAAATATATTCTATCTCATAGCTGCTTATCCTCACAGCTAGAAAAAAACCCTAGGATTACTTTTTATTTCCACTTCAGAGACGGCGTATTTATGGTGAGAGCAAGAAGACCCTGTTTACATTGCCTCTCAGTCTTTTGGTTTTGTCATGAGTCTCAAAGTCTATCTTCCTCCCAAAACCACAAACTTTTCAATCTCAGCTTTCGGTAGGAAGACAAACGCACAAGTCCCATGACTGCACAGAAAGCTCTGAATTACCATATTGGGGAGGAGCAAAAAACCCCCACATCTTAATTTTCCTATGATATGTGAAGCCCTGAGGTTGACTAGCTTTTCATCATCTCTATAATCGCTAATTAAAGGATGACTGAACTTCCAAATTCTACGCACAGGAACAGTCTACACAAGCTGAAGCAGCCCTACCAAAAACACTGCCTGCAGAATCCTTATTACCATGTAAAAGTGAGAAACACAGCCTTTCAAACACCGAATTAGACCTGCAGGCAACACACACATGTAGTTAGGAGAAATCTTTTATTTCTAAACTTCGTAATTTTTACCCTGTGGTCCCTAAGACAAAACGAACACAGCACTTCGTTAACCTTCAATAAATCTTCAGCTTTTCACAGCGCTGGGTTATGAAAGGTTCTAACTTTCACTCAGGTAAAAGGAATTTATAATCTCTCAGGGATACAAAGAAAAGCTTAGACACGATCAAACTACTAAAACCAAAAATCACATGTAAGGAGAAATGAGAAAAGTTGTATGGTGATATTGCTCCCTGGCTGTGCTCCGTAAAGGACTCTGTTGAGACCCAGGTGTAAAGGACACTGTTGTTAGCGTTAATCCTCTCCACCCAACCCACTGATACAGCACGTAAAACTGAGACAGATCTGAGACACGCTGGGGACAACCTGCAGTTCTGATATGTCTCTCCTCCTTCTTGACCCTACAGGAACCTCTCCCTGTCAGGCTGCTGGTATCGGTGGGAAGCAAGAGCCACAGATGAGCTCATCCCAGTCACAACATTACTAGTGTAAGATGCAGACGATACCAACTTTTACTAATTGCTGCTCTTGATCCCATATTGTCAACTCTTAACCTTTCCAGCCTGCTTTAACACCCATGTTTTACTACAGCAGAAGCCTACAGGAGGTAAAGCAGCCCAGGTCTTGAGAAGAACAACGCAGACGGTGGAATTAAGGGAACTGGATGCATCCAATTTGGTAAGATTTGCCCTTGCATCTCAGGCATCCAGGACTTCCATCACTCTATGGCAAAGTATGAGAGAAGACACAGCCCAGCAAGATGAAATGAAAAAGTGCTGTAAACTGAACACCAAATGAGTTTGGAACTGGAGAGAGCAGGGAGCAAAGAACATGTGCTCAGACATGGCCTCCTGCTTCACTAGATAAATAAGAATAGGGTTGAGCAATGTGATTTAAGAAGGACATTATACGACACAGTATGTTTTATTTCACAGCATGCTAGAAAATGATTAAAGAAATGTGAAGAAGAGTAAAAGACTTACTCTTTTAGCTTCACTTTCAAATACAGCAACGTAACACAGAACCATTCTGATATGCTGCTGTATGCATCACTTCTGTGCCTATTATCCAGCTTCTTAGAAAAATGAAATCCAAACCTACACATTTTATCTTAGAGCAGCAGCACAGGTTTTGTAGGGCAAGAGCTTACGAATGGTTAAGCAAGAATTTAGCACAGTGAAAACACAGTCCAAGCTCAGGGGTCTGTTCTCTTATCATTGCTTTTACATACTTCCAGTATTCAGGAAAAGTACGTAGAAGTATTAAGAGTAGAACAGACTCCTGTGAAATAAGCTCACAAATGAGATTATAAGAGGGAGAGAGCAGCGAGTAACTGAATCCCCTGAGCCAGAAGAATGCCACGCTGCAGTGTCACAGAACATACAACATGTGCTGCCGTGCACCCACTTTTCAGTGGACCTGTGTAANGAACAGGCTCCTGTGAAATAAGCTCACAAATGAGATTATAAGAGGGAGAGAGCAGCGAGTAACTGAATCCCCTGAGCCAGAAGAATGCCACGCTGCAGTGTCACAGAACATACAACATGTGCTGCCGTGCACCCACTTTTCAGTGGACCTGTGTAATTTATGAACCTGACAGCAATGCCATACGTACCCACAGGCTCTTCCTAACCTCCCTCCCGCCTGTCAGCAGGCTTCCACAGAGAACTGCCAAGGAGACTGACACAATGAAAATGCAGTGGTTTGGCTGCCTTTTGACCTTCTATATACCCTAGAGGCAGAAGGATTACTTATTATTAGCAATTATGAAATTTAATTCACTATACTACATTGCATACGATCAAGCTTTATTGCACTCTAGTGAGTCTTACCGTAGTATAAACATCAGATTATAAACTTATTTTTTAATGCATTGACTTTAATTTTATCTAGAGTCAACTTTCCCCTGTTGCAATGCGGTCACTTCATTCCATACTGCTGACAGTGTGGCTCTTGAGTCACTGAACAACATTAGTGCATGCTTCTATTGGTGCAGAGGAGAAAAAAAAATATTAACTTGATTTCTCTTTCCTATTTTCTTTTCAACAAATGAAAACCTGAAGCACATGTGCATTAACTGATAAACTTAAGGCTGCAGATAAAATGTGGCATACTACTAGGAACGAAAAGCACATCTCCTAAATCCTAATGCTACGCTTTATTCACAAAATCATCCTAGTCTTACTTGCTGTATCCCCACAGTCAAAATGGGTGAAATAAGAGCCATAAAAAACATCCACCTTGTGTGCAGTCCGGCCAGGCACTGTAAACAGTGCTTCACAGTCTTCACTCTCTGCAAGCCTAAAATCAGATGTTCCACATTGCTTTCTTACACTGCTCTCTGTTCTCATAAACTAATGATATTTATGAAAATCACAACACTCTTTCTCACGGACCGTTAGCTTAAGTGAAAAATGGCAATGATTACATAAGTGACACTGCATTTACCGATCACAAATATAAAGGAAAAAAAGTTATAAAAATATGTACTCATTGCCCAATCAAGGATTAGCAAACATTAATCATTGTAAAATTGAAATATTTGATTAAAAGGAGCTGAGAAAGCACAAGTGAATTTTTAACGTTTTATCACGCCACTCCGTCACCTTCCATTCTGAGCGGAAGGCGTATTTATCTGCCTTTGCTTTTCCTACCCACTACATAGCAACGCGTACACTGAGGAACCCTTTCCCACAATCTGTAACATTCTGCTAAATCCACTTACCCTGGGCAGAGGACAAGAGCGCTAGGTGCATCTGGCCCTTATCACTCACGTCGTGCTAACGGAGGGCACTTCGCACAATGGGGAGAGAGGTATGAGGACCTATTCGCAACCACGCAAGTGCTTTTACTGAAGCCAATATGCCACTCATCGCACCGTGACTTATTTTAAAGAGGCATCTAGTGACTGACACGTGCCCCCAGGAGCATAAGTAACAGTACATTTTCCTATGGATTTTCACTTATGTCTCCACAATCCTTCCCTTGACCCAGACCAGAACTCCTCCTTTCTCTGTACCTCTTTCTCCTCTGTATTATTTCCAGCTTCTCCAATCCTCGTAGTAATTTCAGCTTCCCACCGTGGCTCTACTACTCCTTAGCTGCAGTTTTTCCCACCTCCAGCACTGCGAGCCACAATATCGCCGCCACAATGAGGATATTAAAAGGGTTCCCTCTACTCACTGTCATGACAGTTGTGGGAACTTAATACCTTTGAAAGAAACCATTCTTCCAGCTCAAATACCCAATTGGTTTGAAAGTTCAAAAGACTTGACAGCCTAATTGCAAAAACATACCTCTTTAGGTTAAAAAGTATTCTCCAAAAGGATACTTCAGTGGAGTAGATCAGTGACCAAAAATTCTAAAGTACACGTCGTTTAATAATAATTATAGCTCAGAGCAAGAACCTCAAATCTTGTTTCTTATGTAATTTCAACACAACTGCAGTTATTTAATCATCGTTCACGACATAAAATAAAAGGAGAGTGGTAACTCTTTAACACTCTTTTGCTCCAAACAGAAAAGTTAAAGCACCCCAAATTTAAACTCAATTACGTCTTTCAGCAATGATAAATAGAACTTGGCGAAACAAACCTAGGCTGTGTGTTCGTGTCTACATAAATGACTTGACGTTCATGTATAATGAATGGCATTCCACTGTCGTTCCACTCATGCCAGGACAGTGATTAATTAAGCAACTGTCTTCAGTGATTTCTGTCACCTGAGCATGCACATCCAGAATTTCTATGCAGGATTCTTTCTACTGAGATTGGAGGGAGAGGTCTGCTGCTTAGGACAAACAAGCATCACATTGACTTCTAAGCTCATAACACACTAATAAAATCATATTAAAGCATTTTGAAATTAGAAACAATCCAGTTCTTTGATGATTTATCCAGTAAGGAAAGCATTTTTAACAAAATAGACATACAGATAATCTTCTATTCAGGGAAGAACCAAGTTGTGAACCTGACTCTTCAAATAACTAAAACATCAAGCAGGCAAATGTTGTTCTCTGCCAGAGTCTGATTATTACAACCGGGGAATTTTAAACAGCAATGAATTGGATTACACAAAGCTCACTAGGTCTGGGGACTTAAGGGAGTCCTGTAGTCCAGGTTAGTACGCCTCTGTGGGATGCTAATGATCCAAGGACTCTCTACATGCTCCCACTGCCAAGATAAAGCACCCAGGGCAGGCGTACGCCAAGAACCAACGAGCTGCAGTGAGGTGCTGTCAGAAGAAGCGAAACTTCTGAAAGCGAAGGCAAGGATGAGCAGACAGGTAATGACTGACTCTGGATGTATAAGCTTCCTTAATAGCTTTCACTTGATAGTACATGAAAACATAAAAAAATTATTTCCTCTAACTTCAAGACAATAGAATTATATATTCTGAAGGCCTTATCCTGCAATGGCTCCAAATGCCTTCCTTCTGATGATTCACAGAAGAGTACCATCCACATGTGTTCTCTTGACTCATTGTGAAGCATAATTGCTGCTCTTTTTTTATTGCTGCACCCATTTTCTCTCATCTGTCCTGTTTTCCTTTTATTTCTTTTAATCTTCTAAATGCATAGATATAGAAATAGCTTTCTAACTTTTATTCTTTTTAACTCTCTTGTGCTTTGGCTCTTCTTTATTTTCTGCAACTTTTCAGGAAGCCAGATACTGTAAGAAAGTCATTTTGCCTCTTTTTATTTAATCTACTCATTTCTTTTGCTGAAATGAAAGCCAAAGGATCAGGAATGCTTTAGTGGTTAAGACACTGTCCAAGCCTGCAGCTATTTACTTATGAACTGATTATGTGAACGACTGTGTTAGAAGTCATTAGGGGTCTAAGGGATAATGTCATGTACAACAGAACATGAAAGATACAAATTAAGTTTTCAAGCAGCAGTGTAATGTTACCCATAGCTGCAAATGCCTGTTAGCACAGGTGAGGCATGTCAAGATCAACTTTGCCATCTATACTACTCTGTTTTTGCCTTCCCATCAACTGTGGCTTGTAGACCTACCTTACCCTCCATCACAGACTGATAAACACCACTTTAATTCTGTTTAAATAAAGCAGGTTCTTGCCTTGTAAAAAAACCTCGAATGATCAAGGCTACAGATAATAGCCTTTTGAAAGGCAAATCCACCAGGATGAGAAAAACCAGTGTGAGGAATGACTACGGAGTACGGATGAACCGTAGCTTTCCGGAGCAATGTATGAATGTCTGAGGACCAAGTCCAGAGTCCAACAGGTAAGGTTGTGCATTGAAAAGATTTGCAACTGCTAAAAACTGATTGATGTGGGGGAAAAGGTCAATATTTGCTCTACAAATAGCAGAATTATACATGTGATGTATTATTAAACTTCAGTCCTTGCAAGGAGGAAGTGTGTCAAAAATTTCGGAAAGAGTGACTCGAAACATACTAAAAAAATACTCAGCTATACTACACTCACTAATTTGGCTAATGCCAAAGACAACTTTCTTCTTCTAAGTCAATATGGCTTCCATCATCCTGAAAGACCATCTGTTTCTTCTTTAGTGTGACCACAGAAATCCCACCAGTATTCAGGAAAAGTACGTAGAAGTATTAAGAGTAGAACAGGCTCCTGTGAAATAAGCTCACAAATGAGATTATAAGAGGGAGAGAGCAGCGAGTAACTGAATCCCCTGAGCCAGAAGAATGCCACGCTGCAGTGTCACAGAACATACAACATGTGCTGCCGTGCACCCACTTTTCAGTGGACCTGTGTAATTTATGAACCTGACAGCNCATAACAGACAGGGGTGGAGGTGTTACCTGGCTAAAAGTAACCTGACCTAAGAGGAACATCAAGATGATGAGGAATCAGCACGGACTGTACATGCTTCCCTCTCCCAAATAGCGGCAAAACTGAACAAAATGAATGGCAGTGACATTTTTATCGTGGATATCGCATCCAGCACCACCTAACCAGTAACTGTGCCAGCAGTGGAAGCAGGTGGCATCAGCATTTGCCCTGAAGGCAACTCTGACCATTCTGAATTTCCAGACTTGTGTGAGAAAGGAGGCGGTGGAGTGGCCTGCAGACCACCTGCTGGTCTTCTTGGAGGCAGAACTGAGATGGCTGCCTGCCACCGGGAATGAGCCAACTTCTGCCCTGGTGACTGACAGGTTTGGTCTTGATCCCTGGAGGAAAATGCAGTGCTGCTGGAAAAGCAAGACCTTCCACGAAAGGCCAAAAAAAAAATGTGTGAATGGACAATTTAGGGAAATCACCACTTATAAATCCTCTTTCTTCATTATCACTTTACTCCTAGTTTTGTTTTTGAAATAACTCATTTTAGGACACTAAATAAGCGATAGAGATTCTGCTGCTTCACTAAATAACTGCACATTCTTAGTAATTAAGCAGTTTTTCTACACACAGCAGAAGGAAATATTCTAATGAACCGATAATATTTTTTTCCATGGCACAGAGCACATAAAAATAAGCAATTTCAATAATCATTATTACTGCTACACTATATATTAATACATTTT
Organism: Steatornis caripensis; assembly: GCA_013398225.1. Lineage (NCBI taxonomy): Eukaryota > Metazoa > Chordata > Aves > Caprimulgiformes > Steatornithidae > Steatornis > Steatornis caripensis. The sequence continues at coordinate 475,909 of VZSC01010778.1, forward strand.
GTATAAATCATTGCCTCTACTACCAACTCAGCTACTGCTCCTGCAAATAAAGCAATACCTTGTTACCTAGCAACTGAGCAAGTCCCTGCTACACGGCAAAAAAAAAGAAAAAAGAAAGGAAATACATATATTTATACATCCCCTTGGTTTCATGTTGAGAGAACATCCATAAAGAACAAAGACTAATCCAGTCAAATGCTCTGAAATTCAATATTTAAATAAAATGTTTGATCCTCCACATTTCATGAGTTTCTTCAGACGCTAGGTCTAGATTAAGCATGCATTACCTCTTACTGACAATATAACGTTCCTGCTATGCATTTCTTGGAATATTTTATTAATGCATATATAGGTGCACAGACATTACACATAAGTCATGACAGGCTCTTAATGCTACATCTTATCTGTATTAGAATAGGAATAGCTATCACGGGCCTTTTTAAAAGTCCATTTGCTTACGCTAGATCAGTTCCTTTCCTGTTTGACATAGCAACACACAGTATCACCTTGTACTCACGCAGTGCCTCTTTTTAGGGTTCTGTCATTTGTACAAATTATTCCTTGTGTTGCATTTAAAAAAATCGAAACCTCGTATGTACTACAAAACCCATCACTTTGCTGCTTTGTATTTCACGTCTGTTTCTGACAGATTGCCAACACTGTGCGGGTCAAAAATAAACGAGGGTAGCTCAGGAGTCCTACTTGCACGCACGTGCTACTGTCCCGGGCAATGCACGAATTCGGCAGCAGCCTCCGAACCCTCTGGTTACCAGCACGTCTCATCCACGTTCTATCCTGAGTTGAAAAAGGCAGCAGAAGGATTCACGGCCCCATGACCGCGTGGTATCAAGACATACCCTTCACTGTGACAAGGCCTGCCCATAAGCTTGTGCAATAGAGAGAATATGAAGACACGAAAATTGCTGTCCTGAAGGCCCACAGTTTCATTAGTAGGTAACTGTTCTCACATTCAATATTGTCTAGGTCATCACACCACCCTCGGATCCAACATGAAATACATCTGAAGACAATGCAAATTTCACTTCAAATTCAGGGGCTGATCACAAACCACTACTGCTAATCACAAATTACATGATCACTAAAGACCACAGAAGAATTTTGAACGCTGTGCCCAGTAGCCACATCTGTAGTGAAAGTATTCCTGAAACATGCTGTTAATGTTCTCTCGAAACTTTTTAAAGTCACCTATCTCTTACAATGCAGGGATATTGGCTCAGTTAATCATAACACAAAAGTATACACAATCTATATCATGCTGCCTCGAACATCTGCTGCTGCTGTAATCCTTGATAATTCATAGCAAAAATATTCAGCAAATGATATGCTTGCACCCAAAGGCACCTCATTTTGTGTGGCTCTTACCATTATCTCCAAGAGCTACATACTAGTTTGAAATCTTTTGCAGCTCCATTTTGCCCATTTTTTAACACCCTTGCAGCCTTTAACAAGTAGGTACCATAGTTCACCTCCCAGAGGAATGTGTGGAGTTCAGTAAAATGCATAATGCATACAGATGGGCGAGGATGAAGTATTGGCTACCATGGTATTCAGAAGTCTCTTGCAATAAAAATTTTAGAAGTTAGTGAAATGCTACAACCTATACATCTTACAAGGATAAAGCAAACATCAGAGACCATACCCTAGAGGCTTTGCATGATGAAGTCTGTGCATATTGTCTCTCCCTCTGGAACGCAGTCTTCAGTGACAGATGGCACAACCACTACCTACAGATGGCTCAAATGGGGGCTCCATAGCTTTGATAAATACTGCAATCAACTCCTAGGATAGGTAGGGTTCAGGCAGCAGAGCAAACACAGGGAACAAATCCCTCAAAAACTTCTTAACTGTAGAATAATCACACGTATAGTATTATCCCAGACAGACAGATGAAAGTCCTGGGCTCTTACTGAGCTGACAGAAATTCAGGACGACTTAAGAGGAGGTCAGTAGTTTAGGATAAAAGTGTTTGAAATGAGCATCACTCAGTTTCTTATCTAATTCATCCAGAAAACCATTTCCACTTTCATCATGGACCAAGCGCTCCTGGTGAAAGTACTCTTGCTTTCCAGTGGGATTCGTTATACTTTGGAGGAGCAATCAACCCTATCACTAACAAACAGAGCCCTCGTTTGGTTGGTAGAAAACATTCTTGCCTTAGACGGATGACTCGCTATAGTGAGCAGAAGTATTTGAATCACTACTGTAAAATCAAAACTCACAGACCGATACCGGGGCTATTTGTAGCAGACTAGCATAATCTTTTCTAATCTTCTGTAGAAAGATGGGAATAAGAGCAACCAGAGTGATTTCATACAGGAGCATTTGCTTTAGTTGAGCACACATCTTAGAGACCCTGCTCACTCCCTGCTGCTGAAAAAAACAAATACAACTTTGCGATGTCTTTGGTAGCAACAGGGGGCTAGTGATGGGCCATATTTGTTATCTGCCTTCAGCCACTCAAACTTCGGGCCATTTGGGCAAGAGTGTTCTACCAAGTGGCATCTACCAGAACGTTCTCGTCGACCAAGCACTGCAATCCTATGGGCGCATACGCAACACAGAATACACCAGCTTCAGAAATTTGTGGACGTTCAGCTAAATAACAGGAATATTGCATTTTCAAGTTGATGTCAGGACACAGCAGGGATGCTCTCTGAAAAAACTAACCTGCCCTTTGCTCTAGAATGCATACTCCCTGTTATGTAGAAGTATCTTACATACACACCCTTCTGCCCTCACTATCTTTTCCAGAATACAAACAGACAACACTAAATTTGCTGGTTTTAAACTACTCCTGTCCACAATTTAACAAGTTTACTCTCTTCAACTTCCAAGTTTCACAGCCTGAAAACGTACTGTAAAGTTAGGAGGGAGTCCACTTTGTCAGAGCTTCAAGAAACAGAAAAAACCGTAACAAATTTTTCAGTTATGACAAACTACCTCAACTTCTATCCCTTTTCAGTGTATAGAAAACCGTGACTGACATTCTTCTTTTTGAAGAACTGCCGTGTAGAAAAGGGAGAGAGAGGTTGCTATATTGTCAATGCAATTTCTGAATGCATCACACAATCTTTTGTAATATGTCAAAAGTATAAACAAAAACACTCCATGTGTCATAGTCTACAAAAGGTATCGGGTTTTATAGCATAATAACTCATGACAGCTCTCTTAATACTTCTGATAATTCAGTAATTATGTAAATACCTTCAAATTTGATTACAGACTCACACACACCATTAAAGTTTGAGGCAAACTCAGACTGCTTTACATGTGAATGCAGCAACACGAAAACCTTTAGACTGAACTCAGTTATGTCAGTTTTCATACTGCTGGACTAGACCCTCTGCTCAGCACAGCAATGTGTGACAAAGAATGACTCGAAGTTACACTATGATCCCTAAGTCTTCAGTTTGAACCTGTAGGACGTGGGGATGCCTCAAGGCTGAGCTAAGCTTCAACCGCCTGCTCCTTCCCACGGGCAGGGAGATCCAGACCATCATCTCATCCTCCTCAGCCAGGCTCTATGCCGAGGTGGGAGAGTAGGAAAAGGAAGAACGATGGGAAGCCGAATGGCGAGATCCACCTTGGAGCCCATCAGCCAAGGGGATTCTCCACACACACTCCAGTAGGGCAGCTCCATCTCTCCTTTGCCCATGGAGATGCACAAAGGCACGAGGGCAAAAGGTTAGGATTTGGGTTTTGGAAATGGTAGGTGTGAATAACAAAGTAGAAGATGCATAATATAAAAGAATACATTTCAGACTAAGGAACCAGAGTAGCAGAACAATGTAAGATAAACAAGCAGTGCTAAACTCCACTATTTTACATGTTTGAATCGACTGTTTTCTTGCTATTACCACCTCTTTAGGTGCATCTAACTTGTAAGGATTTCCTACATTCCTAATAAAGTAATACTTCAGGGATGCTACTAGTTTTTAACTACACCCCCACCCCCCACTTTAGATATGTCATCGCTGTATCAGGATCAACATAACAGAGTTTTAACCAGAACAGGTTGTGGTGGCTGAAATAAGATATTCTAAAAATAAGATTTATAAAAATGTGACACATCAGCCCCTAGCAATAGCAACAACACCAGATATAGCTTCTGTATAATGCATGAACACAGGATTACTTCCATGAATCAACAGTCTTGCATTAAAGTATAAAATCATCATCACATACAGATAACTAAAAGTGAAGACTGGTTAGAAAAGAAGAAATTTTATTTTACACGAGTATTTGTATCTCCAGTGGTATAATGAGATTATGAAGGTCAAATAACAATCCTATTACTTAAGTTACGTAACTCAAAATAGGGCGCATGTCAATGCAAGAACAACACGGAAAGACGATTGCTGTTTTGTATTTATTCACCGCTTCTAATTCAGACTCTTTCTTTTACAGTACTTCTGTTGTAAACTGCTTTTGCAAAAGAAGTTTTCTTTGTACAAAGTCTAAGTTTTTATACCATAACGCATGAAAGACATTTCTAAAAACCAATTCTATGCTATGTCATGCAGATAAAACGGGATTCTTCTCTTGCCACAGTCCCAGCACAGACTACCAACCTCAGACACCAAAGAGCAGCAAACTGGGGAATTGCTTCCCAGTCTGATCAAGCTACTGGCCTCAGCTAGTGTGGTCTGATTGCTACAGGGCATTACCAAGTCCTCAGGTACCACACGTGTACAATGCTGCACCACACCAAGAGCCAGCAGAAGTCAGTGAAATTAATCAGGAAACTGTTTGTTCAAAAATAAAGCAGGTTCCCCACTTTCTGTTGACTGGAGTGGTCTTGGTTATACATAACAAAGAAAATATAATCTCAATGCAGTCAACTATTTAAACAGGAAAAAAATGTTATTTTGGGGAATACGAATTGCTCTTTAGCTTATGCCTTAAATTGCATTTATTTTTTAATGAATATTACCAATACTCTTATTACAGAAGTATAGTCCTGCAGGACTATCCTTAAAAATCAAGACCAAAGGATCTGAACAAAAACGTCAACCAAAGAAGGTCACTTGCTTGTAGAACATGGCATATTTAATGAAATATAGTTCAAAGGGAAACTTAACACTCTACAGCCAAGTTTTCCAGATTAGGACTGCCTAATACTGGTTTCCTATTTCCGCAACTGGGCATTTACACAGAGTATCAACTATCTAATGCTTCTTCTAAAGGCACCTTTCCGTTTGAAAACCACATACTGAATTATAGAGCCTGGGGCCTACTTTTCAGGCCACAAAGACGGAAAATATTGGTCTCGAGCTTTCCCGTTCAACATTCTGTTTTCTCTGAAGTTTTAGCTAATTAATTGGTCAATGCAAACGAATCAAGAAGTAAATAAAATCACATTAAAAGATGGCATCTTTAGCAAGAGTCCACGGGGTTTCTATCAGCATTGGGTCTCTCGTGACAGTGATAGCAACAGGGGGATGCTTACTACCTTCAGAAAGGTACATCAGGAGCTGCCCAAGTACTGCTTCACTGCAGTTATAACTGAACATACTCTATTGCTTGTCCTTCTTCCTAGTATCCAGGAAGATTACTCCTGACAAAGTACGTGAGGCATGATCTTCAGTCTGTGCAGTCAATGAAATCAATGGTGCTATGACAATTTACACTAGCTGAGAACCTTTTTCAAAATCTCTGAGTGCAACCCCTCGGGGTACGTGATGCTTTCTTTTCCTGCCCTGTGCTTCCTTGTGCGTATCATCACTGCAGAGCTACCGTTCAGTCCAAGGCAGCTCTGTAAAGAACAGAAATAGTGACAGCAAGCCTTGGAGAGGGAGCAGGAATGGGCACAGCCAAGTGCTAGAGGTAGAAAGGGTGTATTTCATACAGGTCAACTTCAAACATTATCCTGCCCTGGCTGGTGGGTGCATATGAAATGAACGCGATGTGGACAGCACTAAATAAATATTTGTTAATACAGTGCTGTGATGCGACTAACACATACCCAAAGTACATAAAGGACAAGTATGGAGCTGTTTGGCAGGGTGCCGAGATGGCTGGGTGCAGACAGCAGTTTGGAAGCGCTCAAGACACGGCACCACATGACGACCCCCAAATCACTAGCTCGTGCTAAGGCAAAGGGCCTGTTAATCTCTCAGACAGGTCATAAAGATACTCTTTCAAACAACAGAAATTACGGTCAATAGAATCCGAGCAGAAAATGACAGTCATAATACTCAGAGCTCTTCCCATACTTTCATACTTACAGAAGTGCAACTTTGCAGTATTCAGACAATATTCAAGATTTATTGTCATTTTGCGCAAGTACATAAAAATCACATGGATGGTTAATCAATTAAATTAATAACCAGTGGAGAAACCCCTAGGAAAAGGTAAGTCCAACAGATTTTTAAACCTGTGAGCACCTTAAACTTAATACTTTAACTATGAGTTTTTAAACGAACATGAGGCTTGGAAGTCTTTTTATAATGTGCCTCCTGTAGAGCCAATCTTTGCTTCCAAGATACCTGAGCTGGGCATAACAACGATTAGAATTGAGAAGTACTCACAAAGCTCTATGAAAATCTTTGAATTCTTGTTTCTTGCTAGTGCTAAGAACAGGAACACCACCACATTCAGATTTTAAAGAAAAATAGTAACTTGCATTCAGTTTTGTAATGGCTTCACTAAAAATACAAATGAGTCATACAATACTTCCCTTAGGTTTTGCTAAGGTATTTTTCTGTGTGACAATTCACTCCAACATCCACTTACCTCTGTGGTGGTTTATAAATATTAGTACAGAATGTTGAAGTTCTATATATTTTTATCATGCAGTAATAATGCAGGTGTTTCACAAGCCAATTGGGTACTCATTAATAATGAGCTTTCCCAGGTGACTGCATAATAAAAAAGTAACACTTTTCCTAGATTTCAGAACTACCTCTGAAAACATACCTGGAAAATAAAAGCATTAACAAAGCATGACGACAGTAGAACAGCGTTTTGATTACGGGATCCTGAAGGAGATAATTAGACACTTTTCAATTATCTTAAATTTCAAGCGTTTTAACTATTTGCAAACTGACATTTACCCAGCATATTTTTTATGCGATAAGTGAGAGTATCTAAGACTAGCAAACAGTAAGAAGTTGCTAGGTTATTTCTATGAGCACTTTTTACGAATCTATTCAAAATGATGAAAGCCTTAATATCAATTTCAATGGGGTAAGATGAAGCCTAAAAACAGTCAGGTGATCATGCATTTAAAGTTATTCCTGTTATACGTGTATACACACATGCATACACACACACATTTTAGTATTGTACGATAAATCTTGATGAACACTGGAATTGGCTTTGCATTCTCCTATATTAGGAATAATTACATCCAACCATTTTTGTGGCTTACCAGTGGCTTTTACTGTCATTCACAATACTTAGAAATAAAACGATAATATGTGTAATACCCTTGGTAAAAGAGACATACATTCTCTCTGACACCTTTGCAAAAGCTTTACTTCAAAGTATACAGAACCAGCCAAGGTGGCACACACGCAAATACCCAGAAGCATTGAAGGTCTGACTCCACTCTGCAGTCTGGAGGACAAGTCAACTAAATGAAGAGTTTAGACGATCACCCACAGTCAGACAAGCAAAACAAGTGTTTATCGCCTTCATGTTTCACCAGGTTTAAATGTGCTGAAAAACTAAATGTTTATTCTCCACTGCAGAGAAGCACTTTCTGGAAAAAAGTACTTCAGAAATGAAACAGTGGGCTAAAATCTGCTGTCAAACATGCAAAATGCCCTGCTGACTTCACCTGTTATTACTGCAACTACTATTAAATTCACGGTTTTTACAGCATCAGAATTTAAAATTTTCTAAACAACAGAAAAAACTCTTTGAATGTTTGTTCACTGCAGGAATCAAGGACAGAATGAAGAAGAACAAACCAACCACAATTAGCAAAGAGATATATCTTTCCTTAACACATCCCAGTTTTGTGTTTCTAGAAGGAGTACAACTCCAAAGGCAAAGGCCAGCCAAAGACCTGGGAGAAAGAACTTCCATCTCAAGCTTCCTAAGGCCTTTTGTCCCCACTGAACCCTAATTTTGGGCACTGCTGTTAAGCATATAGCACGTGTGGTACAAGCAGGATGGTTACAATTACTTAGCTCTGGACTAGCTGGAATTTCCAATAAGTTTTCCCAAAGGAAAACTGCCCTTCTTTTTCCTGGTTTAGCAAGGCATCATGCAAGTCTTGGAAACAAGTCAAGATACGAATACCTACAAGGGGGAAAAAAGAAGTACAAGTCTTAACCATTTACAGAGTGAGTAAGTCCTAGTGTTGAAGACAACTTTATAATGTTGAGCAAGTGCTTTCAAGTTACAGAACAGCCAGAGACTTCAGACGATCCTCAGATACACTGTCCTTGCTCACCACCTCTCCTCCTGATCAAGCTGCATTTCAGCCGTTTGACTCTAACCGCATCTCAGTTCTCAGTGCACAGATATATTGGGATTTGAGTCCTAACAAAAAAGAGGCAAGCGCTGGGTATCATCACTACACTGGTAACACAGCAGCTTGCATGTTCCTGTGATTTCTCTAGAGGTATCACAAAGATACTATCCAACCTCACAGGAACAGGCCAAGCAAGGACTACGCAAACAACATCTGTCATTAAGAAAGGCATTGCAGAACTCTCCAAGATGTTTCTCTGTCAACGGAGTTAGCAATATCCCACTAGTAGGAGGTTGAAGGCAGTAAGTAAGGAACGGGGAGATGGTCCTGGATTTTCTCTTCTGTGCTTGAACTTTTCCATGACATCAAGAACCTGTTCCACTCTGTGATCCAAGGACAGAGATAGTCTCCAGGAGGTCTGCCAGCACTTCTCAGTCGAGAGTCACTATTCTTTTACGAAGAAAGAAAGGCTCGCTCTCTGATGATTTTCCTTTGGTTAAGGTTTGTTCAACACTAGTATCAGCAATCCTTATGTCTAGCATAAGGGAACGGTATCTGCAGCTTACATGAAGTTGGGCACAAATGCCATACGCAATGTTGCAAGATACTTCAGAGAAATTCATCAGGGGGGTGACAATGTCAACAAGATCCTTTCTTCTCTTTAACATTATGCTCAAGCTTGTGGGAGTGAATCCAGCCCAAATGTTAGTTTTTTTTTAAACAAAGAATCTTTGGAGAGAGGAAGAAATGTTTGCTAGTTGACTGAAGGACCTTTAGAAAAATTCTATTGCTCCAGAGCATGTAGTAAAGAGAAAGGCAGGCACAGTCGCCCCCCTGCCCAACATCAGGTATCTCCTCTTCTCCTCCTCCCAGACTACTGAGCAGTATATAACTCCATATTAAAAGCAGTATGACCACTGAAGCTCTCCCAAAAAAGCCACACTGTCTTTACATGTAATCCGTAAACCAAGACAATATCCGAGAGCAATTCAAACAAGGGAGCAGACTGCTAACGTATAGAGCTAAAATGTTGAGAATAAGGAATGCAGAGACCTGCACCTTCGAATCTCGGCGCTCAAAATACTCAGTTTAACATGCTCAGGCTACTGAAATTATCACATTTCATAGTTTTTCTCCTCAAAGGCAAAAAATACAGAAAGACTATGGATAGAGACAGCAATCAAACTATGACAATTAAATGCTTTCCCTTAGCTTGATTACCTTGTCAAAGCCAGATTTATCTAAAGCATAACCCTTTGATACTTGGAACCAAGACTACTGTCTTGCAGACAAGCTGGCATAGTTGGCACACGGACTAAAAGATCAAGTACAAGCAGCCCTCTGTTATTGCCTACACAAAGGGAAAAATTACATTGGATTGTGAAGAGTGCCAGGCTCATACAATTTTCTGAAGGTGTTATTCTCCAGAATTCGACTGTGATTTCTTAAAAATAAGCTTGTAGCTCATATAACTGTGAAGACAACATTGAAAATGTGAAGTAGTATAAACCAACATGTTCCCAAATGTGAAACCAATCCAAATCATCTCTCTCTGAGTAAAAACTGCCCAGTTCATCGCAAGATTGTTGATTTGGAAGACTAACACAAATTTTCAATGTTTAGCAAGCAAAGCATTGTGAAAATGGGACCATCAGGTAAAAAGTCCAGTCTTATAAGTGCAATATAGTCATGCTTGGTATTTGGCAAATGAGTAAGATGGGACGCAGAATGATGCCATTCACTCTCATCTCTGCTTTAACTTCCAGTCTGCATGCAGAGCAGGTCTCTCAGGGCCAAGAGAGCTTAAGCCCAAGGCTTGGCAGTTTCTCAGTCTGCTCAAAGCAAGGTGGAAGTTTACTATTTGTGAAGAATATTATTCGTTACGCCTATCACTAACATTTAACAAATAAATACAGAGATCCTTACCAAAATGCCAGTTGTTCAATGTTAAACAAAGCAAAATCTGCATTTTCCTGATTGCTGGAAATAAATTAAGCATTTCCAACATGGAATTCTGGTTCCTTGGACATTAAAACGTCTTGCTCTTGGAATGTAAGTCAAATCACGACTGACCTGGGTCACAGCTCCCTCCTCAATTTCTTCAGTAGCAAAACTCTTACCTACAGCCCATCTGCTTTAGTTTCATAGTTCAGTGCAGCCTTCTTTGACGGCAGCTTCGTTTACAGCTCTGCTCCTAATTTTCACATCCTCTACCCTCCCTTTTCAACTCCATGTGCTCATTCGCAGTTAGAGGTGTCATTCCCCCTCCCCAAAGAAAAACGCTAAGAGAAAAAGCATCAAGCCGTCAGCTTTCTGAATTAATTTTGGGGTACTGCATTCAAATGCCTTCTAAGTAGAATGAATATGTATAGTATATTTTAATTTGCCTTCTTACTGGATAAATTTGTCTCTTCCTGACTATCACATCTCCTTTCTCCGGGAAAAAAAAAACATAAAGGAGCTCACCAATATTACAGAAAGCAGAGTTTACTTTGAATACAACAGCGAGTTCTTCCAATTCTCACCTGTCAACCATTTGCACCAATTCTTGCAATGGAACTTCTCAGGTGTGTAAAGTTAAGAGGGTCTGAGAGCGACCTCACGACCACAGCTTGTATGAGTTATATGCACATATCAAAAGAACAGATCTCTTAGGGAACAAGTGTTGCCAGACCAAAATTCATCAGCTAAAATAACTTACTCCCCATTCTTTTCAGAATATCACTGAAATGTTTAGGATGCCATCAGAATGGAGTTTCAACTCGTTACAGCAATCACACAGAGTAGGATCAAGGTCTTGTGCTTGGCAAACAAGTATCAACTTCGCACGAATGCTTACAATTTGTATTCTTATCTATTCAACAAAAAAATGCCCCCGTTATCATGTGACAACCTTCCACTGAGGGGTTTTTTACCAGATTATTATATTTTATGTTTTGGCATACACGGAAGATAACACAAATTGGTTCTTAATATGCATTCAAGTGAGAAGCTACTATCCATCATGTCAGGGTCTACTTTAACACTAGTTTGTGTCTCATTAACGGAGTAAGTTAAAATGTTCTTTAAGGAACCATCATGATACGTTACATCAGCAATCCTGCCACAGATGAACACTGTAGTTTTCCTCATTAATGCCGTTTCTGTCGAGAGCGGTACGGAGCACACCTTGATTTCCCGCATGTGGGCATACATTGCTGCTGCTCACAGAGCAGACGGAATTTTGCAAGGCACACGGCAACACACATCAGTCCACATGCTAAAAATCCTCAGCAGAAGCGTTACCGCACGTGTGCAGCAAATTGAGTTCCAAACGCAATTCTCAGCTATCATTTTTTTTTTCACTCCCAATACCAACATTGCCTTCTTGCCATAAGGTAAAATAACTGTTCGTTAAGATGTGGTTTGCAAACACGAGCCTCTTCTGAGATACAGAAGCACGAACCATCATTCTGATCNCAACATTGCCTTCTTGCCATAAGGTAAAATAACTGTTCGTTAAGATGTGGTTTGCAAACACGAGCCTCTTCTGAGATACAGAAGCACGAACCATCATTCTGATCTCCACACACTTCTGATTTTCAGCACACGCCCCCCTTTTTTTCTTTAAAATTTAAACAACAGTAGCACTTCGCTCAGCTAGCGTTCCTTAAATAACCAAAAGGACAAACAGCGGTGCCTTGAAGCCGAGACCCCGCTCGACAAGTTTTACACCAGGGCACACCACGGCCAAGTTCAAAGCCCGAAGAAAACCGAGGTTTGCAACGCGAACATCGATCGACCCAGCCCCCACCCCCAACCCCCCTCCGAAAGCAGCGGCTGCAGCTGCTCTGTGCGCTGTGCTACCGCTCTCCCGGGTGCAGCACACGAGGTGGATGCCCGTTTTCTCCCCCACCGCCGAGATTAATCATCGCTCGGAAACGCAGGGAGGCAGCACACCCCGGCAGGCAGCGCTGCCCGGGGCGCCTTCCTCCCCCCTACCACGCCGGCCCGGTGAAAACTCACCAGCCCACAGCTCCGGCTCCGTCAGCCGGCTCAAACTCCGGCCGCCCCGCTGCTGCC
>VZSC01010778.1:489136-520751 GCA_013398225.1 Steatornis caripensis
CGGGCAGCGGGGCGCTCCGGGAGGACGCCGCTGCCCCGGGCCTGGCGGGGACCGCGGTGCGGGGCCGGGGCGCCTCGGGGGCCGAGGGAGCCGTCAGCGAAACTCTGCCTCCTCCTCCTCCGCCGCCGCCGGCTGGCGAACGCCTTCCCTCGCCTTCCCTGGCTCCCTCTGCAAAACCACTTCTTTTTTCTTTTCTCTCTGTTTTTTTTTTTTTTAAACACTAGTGTCTAAATAAATCTTAGCAGAGCTCGAATTCCTGCGTTCGTACGAGCAGATAAGCATCCCACGGGATTGTTTACTTCAGTAACTGCATCCCATTAAGCACCACCCGCGCCGTCTAATAAGGGCAATAAAACCCGAAAGATAACGCCCCTGTAATTTAACTTCACAAAATGTCAGAGGACAGAGTTGCACTTTCAGTCCCCCATGGCGGCTCTTATCTCTTACTCTGCTTCCCCGAGGAAGTTACACACTTGATGGCTGAGCACATTATCTGACGAGCTCAGCCAGCGGAGGCTAGAAGCAGCATTTTACCAAGTCAGAAAATTTTACTCTGCTACGGCAGGTAAAGCGATCGGGAGTATACGGTTTCTAACGCAGGCTGCGTTTCCCTGGCCCGCTCCCAAGAAGCCAGCCGGTCGGGTGCCCCGGGCCCCGATCCTGCCTGTGGAGCTACCAAGCCTCAAGGAGAAGGGGCTTTTCTGTCATCCCTGGAATAAAAGGCTTAATAAAAAAGTGAAATAATAAAAATTAAAGAATGTCACTCTCTGGGCACGGTTTTACACAGAAAATTAACAGTGCTGAAATTCACAGCGATTTTCAGCCTCTGCAAGAGGAGGAACATGGACGAATGATGCACGAGCTGCAGACCCGGTACACCAGCAAGACAAACTTTGCAAGCACACATGCGAGTCCATAGCTTAAATCTCTCAGAGACCTCACACTGACTAAATGCAGAAACCTAATTCACTAACCCCTTTGTTTGGCATGTGCTTCTATAGAACTTCAAGCGTAGACGGCTTCGAGCTCCAAAATAAATCCCATTTGAGGCTCTTTTGAGTATATGTCCCTCAGAGCTTTAATTAATTCTTAAACTAGTGCTAAGCCGCATTTTTTCAAAAGCAAATCTTTCAAGAAGTAGCTGATCGTATTCATAAGTGGTTCGCTTGGTTACAAACAGGGTTGATAACACCCGTTCTCTAGAAAGAGCAACGCTGGGGCGTGCACGTAACCACTGAGCTCATCAATGTGCCACGGGTCGGCTGGATTGACTCAAGCCCAAGATAGTGCTGACTTTGAATGCACTAGTACATGTGTGAGTGAAGGCAGTAGAGTAAGGTTTTCTAGGAATCACAAAGAGCAACTGTTGATTATTTTACAGCTGAAAGGAATGCTTAAAGTAGTCATGCAAGCTCCTAGAGATACGGTTTTCTACATCATAACTGATTTTAGTCAATTAGTCCTGCCAAATTTATGCTGGAGAATGCTAAGCATTAATTCCAAAGCATATCTTAGGGTAAGGTTTGGAAAGTAATTTTGGTTTGGACTGAACGCTTTCTGCTTCTTCCCACAGCGCCTGTTTTTCAATAAAATCTTACAGATGCAGTTTGGTGTTTATATAGATCTGATGTAGCCCATATGGAGAAAGACTGAACAGAATACAAAAGTTAAGTTTAATCCTGAATCAGGAGAAAACGCAAACATTTTGCAATGTTTCCTCAATAGAATTCCAAAGATTTAGACTGTAAATATGAAAATGACCATTTCAAAACATGTCTTCTTCATCTATTCAAAACATGTTAATGCAGTATAAAATACGGCATCGAAATTGTCAGTGTCATTTTTGTTCTGACAGGAACAGGTCTTTTCAAAGCAGACATTTTGGCAGTATTTCCTTAAAATGTCCAGTGATGGTGATGAATTCGTCTAAACTTTTCCAATACCTTGGATCTCCACATCTCTATCCTTTCTGCTAACAAGGCTTTCAGCACAGTTCCAACTCGCTTTGTCCTGGATTTTGTGATCTGCATTTGAAAATTGAAATCCGATCTTTAGTATAGGTGGCATGTGATCCATTAACAGCTTTCTGACTTAGGAGCAATACTGGAATGGAATTGCTAAGCCAGAGGAGGAACAAGTTAAGGATGTCAGCGTGAGCCCGATGTGATGATGACAGAGCGTGCTAGAAGTGCCGGCCTTTTTCTATACCTGCCATAAACTTCATTACTCCCATTGATTGTAACATTTTGCAGACTATAGCAGCTCTGCATGAAGGAAGCAAGTGTGTAACAACTTGCGAGTCCCAGGAAAGGATGAAGGTTTCTAGCAAGATAGTGAAACAAAGCGCGTTTTTAGAAATTTAGAAGCTCGGTGGGGAGGCAAACGTGAACCCAGGTTGTTGTACTATTTTGACAGGGAAGATCTGCATGATTTCTGCATGAGGTACATCTCCCATTCAGTCACTCTCACCTTCATCTTGCCTGGAAGCCTCTCCAGCCAGCAGCTCTTTCCCTAAGGTCTGACCACCCGTAGCTGCGTAGATGTCATGGCTGTATCAGCGGTGAGACATATCTGCACCGGCATGCCGTCATCAGCTGAGACGGTTGCACCTGATGCTCTCGCCCTGCTCTTGTTTTGGAGTTGAAGAGAGGTTGGCTACCGTGCATCCTGACAGGGCCAGATAAGTAAAGATACAACGAAGTGAAGTGCTGGAGCATTCACCTCTGTCATAGCAGGAACGCATATTAGGATACTTCCCAGTCTGTTCTGTCAGAGAGATCTGTTACTACAAAGAGAAGAATTTTGCCTCCCTCATGGCCATGAACCGGCTATTTCGTCAGTTAACTTTCTTGTGGATGTTGCAGGCTGGGCAGAATCTCGCAGAGAAGTGGGGACTGTTGGCGGGCTGCGGTCCTGGTTTGAGGGCTGTGTGGGCCACTGTGTGTTTCAGTAAGTGTGGTGAATGTCTTTTCCTGAAGGCAGATGAACAATTTATTTTGGTAATGGGAATCTAGCTAGGAGAGCCAGACACCCATCTAATGAGTTTAAGCAAATATTTTTCAGAGCTCCAAAATCTTAGATATGTATGTTGAGGCCAAACGCTGTCAGTGATGGTATGGGTGGACCTGATCAGAGCCAAAATAGAATGTTTTCTTAAAAATTCTTAAAACTTTCCCTGTGTTTTTCCTGGAACTGATCACCAAAGTACACTGATGTGCTGATCACAGTGACCAGAGCTTGGTCCTTCATTCAGTCTCTGTAGATGAGGAGCTGCTCTGGTGGCCACGATTCTTCTTTCAAGGAATTAGGTACCTTGCTTTCTCTTTCACAGCAATGGGACGATCTTGTCGAATTGTTTGTTCTTCTTGTGAATGGCTTCAGAATTTTTTGGGTGCCATCATACTTTCCTGCAAGCTTCACTCCTTGTGGCTGATTCGTGGGCCTGGTTCTCTGAGCTGATGGGGTGCTAGAGGGAAACTCGTACACGGGCCCTAACAGCTGGAGAACAGTAGGCACCACGCGATTCTCCTAACCTGGCAGTGGCTTAGGCTGAGCAGCAGTGATTCAGCTAGGGTGTGTTCAGTAATTTCAGACGAGCAGGGTTAGTTGTTAACTAGCCTCATGGGAAAAGACTACCATTATCCTATTTGCCTGAATCAAAAATAGTATCTGACCAGTAGGGTAGTGCGATGAGGAAGCCTCTATTCCTAGAGAATGGCTAGAACTAGATCTGGTTTCCCATACTTGGTTTTGTATCTATACGTAATTTATATATATATTAATTTATATATATATATTAAAATCAGGTACTTCGGGGCATGTCTCATTATTGTGGAAACCACCTGTCAGCAGAAGCGTTCATGACCACAGCCCCTAGACCTGAGTCACCTCCGTGTGAAAGTAACAGAAATGTCTTATCAAATGAGATTTCAGAAACTGGAGGGTTAGATTATTTCTGGAAAAGCATCCTTAATCTATAGTAAAAAAGACCATTTTTAAATAAAGAAACCAGTTATCACATCTGTAGAGTTAATTACATCCCAGATTTCCCAGGCTCAAGCCATGGGTAAGTATCACCACGCTGCTCTTGGACGAACAAGTCAAAATAGACTGATTCTTAACAAAATGGCCCCTAAAGTTACTTTTCCTACTGACAATGTTACACATATTTTCAGAGAAAATGAAATCTGTTAGAACAAAAGGAGGAAATTTATTTTCTACTTGAAATTCATTGTTACTAAACATTTAGTTACCTTCCTACTGGGAATTTTTAATCGTAGAAAATTATTGTCTAGCAATAAAGCGTATTTCTGAAAATAAGCTGAAACTGCTTCTTTTTAGTGACATTTAAAAATATTATATCCTGACTGCTCAAATAATTTCTCCAAAAGTTTGTGCTAATTTTTTTTTCTTTCAACAGATCTGAAAAGTTCTGTGCTATAATAACTTGACTCTTTTGTTAGAGATAAGTATTTGCTAATTTGAACTGCTTTGCTGATATCCATACACTTACTGGTTGATAAGCTATCGAGGGATCTAGAAAGTCAGAGCAAGATAAAACTAATTCTTGTTTGCAAGTAGAGAAGTGATCTTTCATAAAAAGCAAGATAAAGCAATTTAAAATATTTAACAGGACTGCTTTTACAATCCTTTCTCAGAGCCAAATACATTGATTCTGAATTTCCTGAATAGGGACCAAGCAGATTGACTTTCTACCATAGCTTATTATAAGTACACATAAACATTCAGCTATTGAGGTGAAATAATTGTTTAGGTATGTTTACCGAGCAAGCAAAATCTTACTGTGAATCCAGTAGAGAAACAAAAAAAAGGTATTAGAAATTTTTACTGGCAAATTGTACTTGCCAAAATGAGATGCCACAAGGCCCGGTAGCTGGCTAAGGGTGAGTGTACAGGTGAGAAAGGATGCAGGGGAGAGGGAGGGCTGCAAACAAGAGCCACAGAAGTCTGTTACTGGAATGATGTGCTATGCATGGTCCTTAAAGAGAGTGAAGCATGCAATGAAGACAATGCACTTGGTAAAATACGTGTACATAATTCTCATGATATATAACTTGACGGGGACTGTAACACTTCCAACAGTGCTGTAACAAATCAGTACAAAGGGAATACACTAATTGAAGAGAGACGAAGAAGCTGTGTTGGCTTGGGTAAGAAGCAGGGAAGTTTAACACGGGGAAGAGAAAGGTGGTTGTCATCTTTTGAACACAGAAAACTATCAGAATGCTTTTTTAAGCAGGGAAGTCTCATGGGCAGTTTACTGCTAGTACTGCAAGCTGGCTTTATTTTCAGCTCTGGGTCAGCACTCAGAGGATGGGATCTTGCTGTATAGGACAAACACTTCTGATATAGCTTAAATATCCTAGAGGAGAAAAGTTAAGAACTAGAAAGGAATCTAGCTATTATACTAAACACAGAGTTGTCTTTATACATTTCTTTTCATTCCAATTTATACATTTCTTTTAATTCCAATCTCATAATTAGAAGCTCACAAAGCTATGTTTCAGAGTACTTCAGAATTAATTTTGATTTTTATTCTTGAAAGTGTCCAGTATTGGAGAGAAGTTCAAAGCTATACAATCTCTTTGGAAATAGCAAGTTCAAATAAAATTGCGTGGGCATGCAGTTACTGTGGCACCCGTACCCAAAGTGGTAACTGGGGCTGTCATCCGTGCTGGGGTTTGGGAAGGAATTCTCACTGGCAAACACTGTTCTTGTTTCTCCAGGACAATATCACGGGTCTGTAAAAAAACCCTAAACATATCTGAATATCTGAAGATCACCTGAATAGGTAAATAGAGACATCTAGTTCATACAGGCTCACGCAACACCTGGTTTTTACTTGCTGAGAACTAGCTAGTACCTGCGTGCCAAAGGAATGGAGTAACTACAAACCACCTTAGCCTGCCTTTGAATAAGGTGTCAAGAAATGAGCTGGGCAGTTACTGGTGCTGGAGGTGTATGTAAACTTGGAACATTTGTGAAGACAGTTTCTCTGAGGGCAGAAGACAGCACAAGGGAGTTCCTGACATCATAGTACAGGTTTGAGGCTTTTCGGTTTTGTTTATTTCACTAAAAGGACCCCAGGAGTCAGGAGGCATCACAACCCAAATTGATGCAAAAAAAGATACAAAAATAGTTTGTAAAAGACCGTATAGAATCTAGTTTGAAGCCTCTTTAATGTTTCCATGTAGAATATCCACGAGTATAAAGTATAATCTGGTTTCAACGAGGTTAATGATTCTTGAAATCTTTAAAAGAAATTTAGGAAAAGTACATAGATCAATTTTATTCTTGTGACCAAAATGGTTACTGTGCCTTTGACTAACTAGAAGAAAACCAAGAGATGAATGGATAGATATAATGTAACGT
This sequence comes from Steatornis caripensis, assembly GCA_013398225.1. Lineage (NCBI taxonomy): Eukaryota > Metazoa > Chordata > Aves > Caprimulgiformes > Steatornithidae > Steatornis > Steatornis caripensis. The sequence goes on from VZSC01010778.1 coordinate 495,530, forward strand.
GCAATCAGAAAGCAAAACAATGAAATAGAGTGAAAATCTGCTGTTAATCCTGACTAAGTAATGTATAAACTGGAATATTACATCAGAACTGTAGTGTAGAGTATTTGCTTCCTAATAATTGGATAACTAAACTGGGATCCCATGAAGGAATGTATGTGAATGTTAGTGTGCATGTTTTTACTGGGAGAAGGGAAGCAATAATGGAGTATTGAAATTTAGGCGTGGAGAGATACCTGACTCAGCCATTTGGCAGTCTTTGTGTAGAAAAAGAAAGAAATCATAAAAGTTATTTTATTTTATGATTTTTCCTGTAAATGTACTATTTTACAAACTTGTAAGTCACAGACAAAGGAATAAATGGTTCACAGAGAGTTAGAGAGAAGGCTAGTTGAGGAAACTAATTTTGAGTTGGGCAGTATACTTAGTCCAAAAATACCATGAAGATGATCAGCTTTGAAGAGAAAGGAAACTTTCCTTGACTTTAGAAATGCATGTGTATGCATGCAGAGTGTATATGAACACTAAATATATGGCTTCAAACATATTTTTAATGGCACCGTAAGATGCACGTGCATGTTTAAAAAAATCTAAATACTGAATATTGGTAACGGTGTCAAAGGCTATGCTGCAAGTAATTACTGTGTTGTAACAGTGGCCATAATATATTGGCACTATTCAAACACTAGATACAAATGGTCTATTTCTGAGACTCTGGAGTGTAAAATCTGTCAATATATTAACAGATTGATAGATGGATTATAAAGAAGTGATCAGAAAAAAGTCAGAAGAGAATAAAGACTAAGGTACCATTACTAGGTGGCCTATTTGGATACCCTAATTTATTGATAGATGTTGTTTCTTCATAACTAACATGTTCCATTGAAAATACTGAATTTTCATTTGGAAGAACTAGTCGAAGAATTTCTTCCTGGGATGGTGTGTTTTGAATACGTAAACCAAAATGAAATATTCCATTTGAATAACTTTTTTATTTTCCAAGTAACAAAAAAAATTGACTATCTTTCCAAATCAGTGACTTTCTTTCGGGATCTACAATTAAGATTTCTATGGTCTCCCAGAAGGGTAGAGTCCCTCAAGGTCTGTGTTTCATGAGATTCCTTCTGAACAAGCACCATGGTGAATCAGAGGAGTCACTAGACTACGGGCTATTATGAAATATGTCTATGGAGACTGATCCCACAGTAGGCTTTTAAACTACAATGCTACTAATTTGTTTTTACTGAAAATTCAAAACAGAGATCTGGGTATGTCCAAACTAAGCTTTTTCAGAATATTTTCTCCATTAAATATTTGGTGATTTCAGTTCCTTGCCATAAACAAGAGTTAAAAGAAATTTTAAAGTTACAGAATATTCACTGGATGAAAAATGTTTATTTTTATTATTTGTCATCAGGACATCATTTTAAGAAAAAAATCTCTTCAAATTTTAGGAAGTAATCAAAGACAAAACAGACATTGTAAAGATACAAAACTGCATTAATGATTCAGAAAATTTCTCTGTTTTAGGGCCAGAAGGGATTGCTACATAACAAATGCAAAGCAAAGGTACAATGACCTTTAATTCCCTCCCCAGGATCAAATATAAATTGATCCCATGTTAATATTTCACACTGCTGCAAAAGAGAGAAATATGTTATTTTTCAATATTAAGGTACTGGACTGTCATACCATAAGACAATTTATGGCAAAGGAGGTGATCTAAGGAACCTGCCTCGACCATGGGAACACTTGTACGCAAGAAGGGCGATAACATGCACGCTCCTCCTGGGCTCATCAGAACAACATCAGCTCTTGCTTTTCTGCGGTTACACCCGAGTGACATGCGTAAACCAGGGGAGACAATTTCAGGACTCTCACGGTTGCTGCCCCTCTTAACATCGCTCTTAACTGTCCCCTTAAATTGGCCTTTCCCTCCTCCTTGTTTGTGGGGTTCCCTTTAGGCTCAGATATTATTTTTTGTTCACTCTGGAAAAGCACAGCTCAAATACTGAGCAAGATGGCTATGCAGTGCTCTACATTGATTAAAGATCAGAGAATCGTCTGGGGACACAGTATTTAAAAGGATGCGCTCTGGCCAAGGAAGCCGGGTAGGCTGCAGCTGAATGGGGATGGTTGGGAAACAAGATCTGTGTGGGATTACAGAGTTAAGCAAGTGCCATCCAGAGGAGAATGACATAACAGGAACTGTCTACAAATAATTAAAGGCATGTCATAAAGTAGGCCATTTTTTGGATTAATCAAAGAAGACCGAGGAACTCATTTAACACGTAGAAGGGAAAATTTAGGTTACGCATTAGGAAAGACTGTATAATACCTGAACAAATAAGAGTTCACATACAAAACAGACTATGCCGTAACTAGCTTAAAGTGAGAAACGGTTCAAGAAGTCTTTTGTTTCTTGGGTGATTTAGAAATATTTAAATAAACCCTGTGCTTTATAAGAGAAAGTATCAGGTGACCCCTAGAGGTCATCTCAAGCCCAAGCAACTTTGTAGCTACAATAAACTATTGCTTCTGTTAAAAGGCAACAAAAATATGAGACTGATTTACACCTTTGTATTGTATACAGTTACACTGTATTTTAACCACCCTCTAGGTACTTTAGATATTTACCACTGCGTATACAAACCATTCATTTTCATACAGGTTTTGCTTCAAATACTGTTACATTAGTGGACATTAGTGTAACCTGGTAATATAAACAGAAAGTGGTGACTTACAGGCATGAGTGAATGAAAAGCAGACTGAAAAGCCAGTTTATGAAAAAATACATTTGGTTTTGCAAATAACAACTTTTTCAAGGCTGTACAAATTAAATAAAAATTGCTATAACATTGAACTGTGCACGATTGAGTGCTTAGTCCCCAATCTTGCAATATGCATTGCAGTGAGACAGTCACCCCCAGCATGCTGCAAAGCCCAGTCTCCGGCAACTGGCGCTGAACATTGCGTATTTTCAACCATTAAAAAAAGACTTGTAAGAAATGACTCTTTTCCCTCTTTCCTTTCACGTTCTTTTCTTTGGCTTACGAATTTCTTTCTCATTTCTAATGAGTTTCTGTGGACAATGGGAATACACTTCTTTTCTTTTTAAATGCTGCCTGTGCCTCCCAAATATGTATTAGTCAGTGACAATTTTAGCAATCACATTTTTGTCAAGGTAGAATCTTGTAGATGCTTCAACTCATTATTTTAAAATAGCGTTCATAATTACCTATCCAAATTATGTCTTAAATTCAGCATAATATTAACTACAAAGGCCAGAAGGGCTGTTAATTAGCTGTTAATTAAATCTGAATGTCTGATAGTTCTTATGAATATGGTTCTAGCATTACATCAGCACTCTATGGTGTGCATGGCAGTAGGAATGTGGAAAGGGTCTCAAAGACAAAAATCTGTCGGGAGATGAAGGTGTGACAGAATTCTCTATCCGTTCATTTGTGATGGGGCACATGGACGTATCAGAGGGTGGAGTTTTTAGGAAATGGATTAGACTGCCTGGAAGGAGACATAAGCAAGGCACCCAGGCCAATCCAGATTTTTATCGAAATTCTGCCAGATGATCAAGCATCCTCCCCGCAATTAGAAAGAAAACAGAGAGGAGTTTAGCTGGCTGTATGACTTAGCTTGATTCACCTGTTTTATGCCAGTTTTGAACGGTACCGGTATCTATATTAACAACACGAGTACATAACAAACTGCAAACTCCCAAGTATAAGCACAGAAAAATATAACTCTTGGGTAATCCATCTTTCTGGACAGTTCATTCTGAAAGATTTTTTGTCCAACAGCCTGAAATCTACCCACGCCTTTGGGGTTCAATACAGCCTCACCTACAGCAGTGAAAGGGGTTTGAGTTCCTTTTTCTAAAATATTTTCTCAGCCATTCTGTTGCTTTCATGTTGTTTCAGGCAGAATGGGGCAAATTACCAGCAAGCTTCAGCCTGTTCCTCGATGGACACCGGTTTTGTTGTAGTCAGCTGCATCTGGGCATGCTAGGAAGAAACACCGCCTATTTTTTTTCTTCCTTTAGTAGTGCATAATTTTGATAGGTTTTTTTCCCTTAGAATATGGGAAGCTTCAGTGGTTACAGTTTTCATCTTCACCTACAAATCTATAATAGCAATGGCAGATGGTGATAATGAAACAAGAGCTTTCAGTGTGTCAGAAAAGGTAGCTGGGATAATCGGCATTTTGAAGTTGTTTTCCAATCTGGAGCACGAAATCAAGCTGCTTCTGTTTACCACTGATACAGGCAGTTTTGTTTTTGATAAATAAATGTAACCTCTATAACCTTTTGCAGGGTATATCAACCGGTATTTACTGAAGTAAAGCACCATGTCTTATCAAATGAATGACATCTTTTAGAGGCCAAATCACTAAAGCCAATTATAACGTGAAATAAATTTTAACAATATATTTAGTTCTGCTAAAATAACCTAACAAAGGACAATCTTAAATAAATATATTAAGCTCAAATAGGAAATTTTAACGACAGTTGTAATACTTTCAAATTTTGAACTAATTTTTTCTCTTTCTTTTTTCATCATACCTTGCATTTTTGCCACATGCACACCACTACAGATCTCAGCAAATAAAGAATAATGGAATCACAGAACAGAATAAAATTACTCTTTACCAGTCTGGAGTGTAGTATAGTGATTAAAGCAAGTGGGCCATGCCACTGCAGCAACCTGCCACAACTGTAAAATTATTCAAAAGCAAAACACTTTTCTTAAGTCTGAGCCTAGAGAGGAACAGACCCTTCCTGGATAAAACCAGAGGGAAAGTTGCGAATAGCTCGGTTAAGAAGCTCAATCTGGTTTTGCTAGGCAATTAAGGTGAAGAAAACTTGTTCCTGCAAAACTACTTACTTTCCTTTTAGCTTTTCTTATAGTTCTCTTGGGATTTACAGACAAATTAATTCAGCTTTACTGTTTTTATACACCATTTTATAAAAACACAAACTCTTGCGTTATCTGTAATTATTTTTTGCTCTCCGCTGTTGGGTAAACAACAGTGGCTAAATCAACATCTCTAAATTTTCTCTCCCCTATGTTAGCAGCAGCTGAAATAGTGATTAATGGAATGAAGTATCGTATTTATTACCGGGTGAAAACTTACGTCTCTGCTACCAATATGCCCAGACCTAACTATAATAGCTGGTTTCCAGGCTCTCATATGAAAAAGTAACATTTGCTGGTATTTTAGAAATATAAAATAAAGTATATTTCCTTACCTCTTTGAGCAGAATGGAAACCCAGTAATCTTTCAACCTTGAAAAACTGTTTTGCTGCTCCACATTTTCCATATTCCAGGACAAAAATTAAGTTCCTTTCCCACCTTTCCCTGTATTCTTTGTTGCTTGCATTACAGTACTGTCTAATCGCAGACTTCACGTTATTTCTCTAGCCAAACCTATTGCCAAACATGCAAAAACCCCCTCAGAACTGTAACCAAATAAGCAGCCTTGTGGATTTCAGTGACACTACATGCGTATTTACAGTTACATACTTATCTAAGGTAATGGATAGAAAAGAAATAAAGAAAAGGATGACAGCATCAGGATAAAAGTCTGTCTTAAAAATCTGTGGCCAGCAAAGGATACTTTAAATCAGGTCTTAAGCAATGACAGCGGCAGCAAAGGCTAATAACATTGCCTGACTCTAAGATCTGAGCAAAGACTTGACAAGAGCAAGAAGTCCAGGCTGTGGCCGGGGTAGTCTTCATGAAGAAGAATGCCTTTCCAGGAAGAAAATAATTCCTTTACAGAGAGAAACAGTATGATTCATTTTCATGGTTTATCATGGTTTGGATAAATGAAGCAATCACAAGAAATATTTACTGTTCTTATTCTCCAGGCAAGACTGCTGAGGAAAAAATGCTTCCGATCAGTTAACTAATTGCTGTTGCGGTTCCCCAATGAATGGCGGTTTTGAGATAAGAAAGGAAGACGTTCTTCCACCAAGAAGGAACTTGCAGTAAGAATTTTCCCTGAAAAAGAAGTTCCTGATCATGATGGAAAGACTGGATCAGGAAGATAGCTTAAATACCACTGTAAGACAGCTTAAATACTACTGTAAGACATTTTGAGTGTGTTAAATGACAAGGAACTCCCTAGCACATCTAAGTGAGTGTTGACTGAGCATCGTTTTCTTACAGTCCAGTCAGCTGTTCAACACTTTTGCCTGTCTATGCTGAAAATGTCACCTGGCTTGTGAGTATCTGAACATGGTTGGTCCTGGAAATGGTGACTCAATCTGAGGTCCCAGTCACATATTTCTTAGGGCTGCAGAGCGTAGATTTAATTACACAACCCCCCCACCAAACCCACGAGTGTCAAAGCAGTTAGGAAACAGCTAATGCCAACTTGATACACAACAGACCTTTTCAATATCCTTGCCTCAGNGAAGATGTTCTTCCACCAAGAAGGAACTTGCAGTAAGAATTTTCCCTGAAAAAGAAGTTCCTGATCATGATGGAAAGACTGGATCAGGAAGATAGCTTAAATACCACTGTAAGACAGCTTAAATACTACTGTAAGACATTTTGAGTGTGTTAAATGACAAGGAACTCCCTAGCACATCTAAGTGAGTGTTGACTGAGCATCGTTTTCTTACAGTCCAGTCAGCTGTTCAACACTTTTGCCTGTCTATGCTGAAAATGTCACCTGGCTTGTGAGTATCTGAACATGGTTGGTCCTGGAAATGGTGACTCAATCTGAGGTCCCAGTCACATATTTCTTAGGGCTGCAGAGCGTAGATTTAATTACACAACCCCCCCACCAAACCCACGAGTGTCAAAGCAGTTAGGAAACAGCTAATGCCAACTTGATACACAACAGACCTTTTCAATATCCTTGCCTCAGTCTTCACGGGATCTTTTCTTCCGAATATCAGGGAAAAGAGTGTTCAAGCGTACAGTCTGCACACTGCTGCAGCGTGTGCAAGGAGATGTCACAGTTCCGAATAAAAGCTTTCTTTTTATGATATTAGATTTCCCCTCATCGGGTCCCCTCCCTTACGGAGCAGCTGTCCCTCACTGCGCTCTGACAAAAACAAGAAACTGAGAAATGTGTCACACATTTTCTGGGTAATATTTATGTTCCTGATAGGCCTCTCGAAATTTCTGAAAGTCCACATGCGTTCAAAACTGACTGTACAGGATGATCAACGATGTTGAAGTGCTTTATATTTTTAGATGTTATCACAGCTTACAGTCTGCTGCAATCGTAGGTAAATGGCTTTGAAATTTGTCACTTGGATTGTCTAGTTATCAGATCTTAGTAATTGCAGTCCTCTTTATTGTGATGGATCTCCTGTTAGGAAAACCCGCAACACTGCGCAAAATGCTTCTGGTGGTTTAAGGAATGATGCTCTTGAAAGTAAATAACAAATTAGTATACAAACCACAGGCCATATTATATAAACATTATACCTAATTACTTGCACTTGTAAGGGAAGAAATACTTTTTAAAAGTCTCCCAGAAAACAGATAAATTTTGCTGACTGACTCTTATTTTGCATAATTTCCTTCACTTTATTCAGTGAATTACCTAAATTGTGTCATTCTCATACTTTTCAAATTTGATAATCACTAACTCTTTGATCACTATAAATTCTTTTCTGTTCCTTCTCTTCTTTTTCTGCTTATTCTCCACATTTATGTTCTATATCTTGCATTCTCTGATCTGCACTTAAAACTTTTTTTAAAAAGCTATTTTAATAAAGAAACCAAAACAGTTTGCAGTAATGTTAAAATACGTACGAAGTGAGTATATTCCAGATAATTGAATGAAATGCTTCATCTTAATTACAAGTCAGAATTTACGAAAGTTCCTAATGAGCTATCAAGAAGTTTGGTGTAAATGTACTGATATTTTACTGCTTCTACTCATTTACTAAAATTTTAATTATTACATTTATCTGGAAGCATTTTAGTAAAGGAATACGTACACTCACAGTTATTCTATCATGTTCATCAAAGGGTTTGAGATTAAATTTCCGTACCGATAATATACAAAAATACTGCTGAAAAGATCAGAGCTTCTCAATAAAAAAGGTTAGAGAAGAATCAGCAGCAATGAGACCCTAAGCTGCAGTTTTTCTGGGAATAAGCACTGAACTAAACAGGAATGATTCTGTGCATGGTTGCTTAAGGTGGTGAAAAATTACCAGCAGCAAAGGGCAAAAACTGAATACATATGAAATATCGTTGAGAACTCTGTACTATTCTGAAATGAGTTTTTATTACATCGTCCAAACTATTAGAAGGTTTAACCTCTTGGGAAATTGTCATTAGTTGTACAAAAAAATGCCGTCAGCCAGCTTCTCTTTTCCAGTCAGGATTCCTCTCGAGAAACTCCGTGTAGCTGCTGGCTTTGATCTCTGTCCCATTATTTCAGTCTCATGCTTCCTCTCAGAGAGTCTCATAATATCCAATTTATGATAAAAATAATTTAACTACCAAATGAGAAGTCCCCTGATAAATGCAGAGTTTCTGGATGTTATTAAAAATATGATAGAGTACAGTAAAATTTACAATAAAACACACCCTTTTAACATCTGAAATAAGCAAGACAAATTGTATTACAAAATAAAGGATTAAAAAGGAGGTCTGGGACAAAAGAGCAATCATGACAAATATGAGCGAGAGTTACAGTAACATCACTTTTAGACCAGTATCTCAAGAACTGATATAAATTGGAAATGTGAAAATGAGTTTGTTAACAGTGAGGAAGTCTGCCATCCACGATGCTTCTACATCCAAGATACGATAATTTTCTATCCTAAATTTCATGGTAGGAACCCTAAAAAGGTGATGAATGCCCCAAATGGAGACTAGGCTTTCAAGTTAAGACATTTAAGAGTCATATTTCGCAAACTGGAATTGAACATGCTTACATTTTCAGTGTAAAAATCTTAGCGAATCTTTTTTTCCACCACCCCCCGTAAGGAACATCAGCATAGCAGTANCACATAGCTTTTAGGGCTATGGGTTTTGTGAAATAAAATTCAAGTTCTAGAAAAGAAGAGCTGTTCAAAAGAAATACTAATTTAGCCAATGACCATAAATACCTTAAAAATCAAGCTGAAAAAAAATACCCAGTTGTTTTTTTTTTTTTACTAATCTTATGCCTTTGCTGCCGTATATTCTTTTCTGAATAAAATTCTTCTCCTTCTTTGGTATTTCAGTCATTTGCAGACTGTTATGTTACTGCGTATGTATCAAAAGTTACAAAAATATCCCCAAAATCTGTGCCCTTAGTCGAACAAGATCTATTTAATGCTTTATAATTTTTATATGTAATCTCTCAAGCCCAAGGTTTATTTGCTCCACTGTAGTTTTTATTATTTCCCTGACAATGTTGTGCTCATAATAAAGCTTGATATTATTTTTACATCCCATTTCTATAGACATGGTTCAAAGCAAGACAGTGGCCATCCTAGAGCCTAATAAAATTTTCAGTTTGGTTTAAATAAAGCATTTACAAAGCTGAGTGAAACCACTGTTTTATCAGGTTGACTGATAAATGCAACAAAGTAAGGAACAAAAGACAAAAGCTAACACCTAACCAACCATGAGAGCCAGATTTACCACTGAAGAAATTACAAAAGAACTACAGCAGATGATAGACTACAAAGTGAATATAACCAGACGCTTCCAATGCAAATAGGTGCGTTAGATCTGGAGCAGAAGAAGTACACAATTCCTAATAGGTATGCTATATACGCTAGGATCATATCAGTTCCTGATATTAATGTCTACAGTAAGAGAAGCAGACATTTAAATAAAATTCCATTGCGCGCTCACTATTTGTTGAGGGTTTCCTGAACGCAGAAGGCTGTACTCTGTCATGGCTGTTCTCCTCAAAGCCTCCTGTTCATTTATGTGTCCCCTTCCGTGTCCTATTCTCATTTCCTCTTCCCTGTTTTCCTTCCGCACAAACATTTTGCTTGAGAGAAAAGAGAGATTCTGTTTGCCCAGGGTAAACTCTGGCTGCACAAAGGGCAAAGTAGAAAATTTATATCATTGTGAAATGGGTGGTTTTGGTGTTCTGACAGAGAAGGCAAGGAAGAGAATTGGCACAAATTAGCTAGCTCAGATGATGATAATAATAATAATGAATTTTAACAGACTAGTCTGAAAGAGACAGTTATTTTTTGACATGTAGTGGACAGTTGAGGAAAAGCAAATGAGAAAGGAAGCGCAGACCCAGCAATTTGCTACTTTGTGGTGCTTAATTACTACCACCAGCTTCCTTCCTGCCAGAACAGGGAGGAATCATGCCACTGCTTATAGCAGAGGCTGTTGTTTGACAACACCAAACGAAGTGGCCACTTTTGACAGGTCCTGTAACTACTTTCTGAGAAGTTTTTATACTCCTGCCAGAGACTTTGCATAATCTGAGCACATTACTTCACTCCTTACGCTCGCTACAGAAGGGAAGGAATGGTATTCACCTGTCCACCATATTGAAGAAAACAGTTTGGATTTCCCCAAACTGAAGACGACACAGAAATACAAAGTAAAAGTGCTGGAAGTAGATACAAAAGAGTCACTAGATTTTGACTTGTGAGGGAATTGTAAGAGAAAGCATCCTGGGTTTTTGTAGGACAAATCTTGACTGAAAACTTAATTCCCTTCTTGAGAGAATTATTAAGATACTAGAAGTAAAAGCACAAGGACAACATTTTTATTGAGCCTACGTTCAAGTCCTTGGAAAGACGGACGCAAAAAGAGAAGAAGAAGCAGAACTGCTTCCAATACCACATTTGCTGGACTGTACATGTTGCCACTGTAATGAGGTCAGACAGGCAGCTACACAAACTACCCATGAGCAGACTTCGAGGGTAGCCCAAAACTGATCGAAGAAAGTTGAGCAGGAACAGTCTCCACTAGCAGATACCCATCAATTTCTGACCAGAGAGCAGAGCTACTCAGCTGCAAGAGACATTGCTGAGAAGAGTGTTATTACCCAAGTGCACAAAAACTGCTTGACTTAAGCTTTTAAACTAGATTACAACTCTTTACACTAGTGCATGGATAGCATAGTAATGCAGTGCTTTTTAAATGCTTAGAAAAAAATCTGATATGTTTGTGAAACTGTACGCTGGTTCAAAAAAGGGTTTTTTGTCTTTATGAAAGAAGTAATCTCTTTAAATGTGAAAAAAGTTGGTTTACGGTAAAAGGAGTATACCATTGAATATAAATGGTGCAGTGACACAAAAAACCTCAGGTTCTAATGTATATTCCCAGTTGTATCTGAGGACTTTAGTATTTGAAAACATATTTTTCTGGTCCTGTTTCCTTCAAGGGCTCTCAAACAACATAACTGAGAAGGAGTGAGCCAGACAGTGTCCACTCTTCTGTGCTGTTAGTAAAGCTGTATGTAAGCTCGAAGCAGTTACACTTGCACATCAATCCTCCACACGAGCAGAGGCTGGGGCAATTGTGCTTGTTCAGTCCTGGGAAAAGAAGGGTAAGTGGGGATGCTATTGTTATCTTCAGCAACCTAGAGGGAGCATATAGAGCAGATGTTGCCTGACTCTTCTTAGAGGTGCACAGTGATGGGACGAGGGGCCAACAAACACAGGTCACAACACTGGACATCCTAGATAACAGAAAAGAAATGTTCACAGCCAGAGTAGAGAAATACCAGAATGGTTACCCAGAGAAGCTGTTGAATCTCCATCCTTGGAGATATTTACACTTTACTGGACAAGGCCCTGAGCAAGCTGATCTAACTTGGCTCTGCTTTGAGTAGGCATCTGGCTGACTTCTAGAGGTCCCTTCCAACACAAATTATTTGTGATCCTGTGAAAGACACATAGCAGCCCGGGAGCCAAACAAAATAAAACCTGCAGATATTTTGTTGTTGACTGTAACAAAAAATAAACTCTAGCTTCAGTGTGCACAGCTGGCATTTAGAAAAACGTCTCTATTTGAATGATGAATTTATATGGGCCAAGTTCTGCCCTCAGTTACTCAGGTACCCTCCCACTGACTCTCTCGGACACTGGAACTTGTTTAAGCAGGATATAAATTAGATCAATAAACATGGAGTGCCACCAGGCCAATGCATTCTGGGCTATTTATATAGTGTCTTTTAATAAGTAAATTATTTGGGGTCAGATACTGATACATTTACCTAGAAGGGTTTCAGTGACATTACCGTTTAAAGGGAAACTCACCATAAGAAGGAAAGGCAGAAGGTAACTTAGAAAAGTTTTTAAAAATAAAATAAAAAAAAGTTTGAGAAAGTAGTCTTCTTTTGAACTTCATGGAAAAATCTTATGTGGCAACTAGCAATCATGTTCTCAAATTGCTGTTCCTTGTAATATTTGCAATTAGATGTAAGCATTATACAATATGTTTATGTTTATTGTATGCTTATAATTTCTATATGAACACGTGAAGGTTTGCCTATCAGTAAGTTATACAAAATCTCAAGCAAACTCTAATGTGCAATAACAACTACTCTAGTTAAGTGACGAAATATTTGCCACATTGAATTGTTATTGCACGATAATTACCAGAAATTAATGTAACACATTTAAAATCTTATTATTTTACTATAAATTGCTCTGAGAATGGCTACAGCATATTTCTAATCAGCGTACTTCGTCTTGTGAAAAGTCTGCTTAATGTATTACTTGGCTTGAGGCATTAAAGCAGATGATATGCCTCAAGGAGTCATGCCCAAATGACAGGTGGGGTACTTGGATCTAAGCAGGGACCATGTCCAGGTCTGTTACAGAATGAAAAATTCCCTTATTCAACACAACAAACCCCACAAATCTAAGGGATATGCTTTTGCTGGTGACCTTTAGCCAAGTCCTGGATATGTCAGCATAAATCATTAAAGCCAAATGTTCCTGTCAAATAGATAACTATTTTTTTTTCTCATTTCAGTAATGTATAGATTTTACATCAAATTTACTGTGATAATCCCACCAGTGTGGGTAATTCAAAATATTTTCATGGCAGTAAAGAAATTTGGGGAAAACACCTTGACTCTTGCAGCCTCTATCGTTGGGGAAACAAAGTAATATGATATTTCCAGAAGAAGTATCTCTTACTTAAATTACGATCATGCGTATTCTCTGTCCTCTGCCAATTAGCATTGGTCTACCTTTTCCCAGTGAAGCTCAGATGGTTTGCTGGACTTTATTCCGTTTGAGTGACAGTAAAAAGCAGAAGTAATTCCTAAGTCCAAATACCTGTACCAAGAATGAGATACCATTTAGGATAAGATTTGTAACCTTCAGATTGTACTCCTTCACTTCCCTTTTCCTTCATGTGATGGACTTAAATACTCAGGTAAACTGCTATTCATAACTTCCAAACCTTAAAGCTCAACTTGGAACTTCTTACAGAGTTCTCCGTGCAAAAATACGTAGACTTGCTGCATCATTTGTCTTCTGTTTCAAAGAGTCATTTTTTTTCCCACATAGCTTTTAGGGCTATGGGTTTTGTGAAATAAAATTCAAGTTCTAGAAAAGAAGAGCTGTTCAAAAGAAATACTAATTTAGCCAATGACCATAAATACCTTAAAAATCAAGCTGAAAAAAATCAATGCATCCACTGGCACAAATTGACAAGTTACATGAAACGTAAATTTAAAGGATGCTAGAAATTATTTCTGATTGTGTCCACTAGTATGCCATAATGACTGTATTTTCTAAACTACTATACGTAAAGTATTACTATTTGATCCTTCAGTGAATATAGCAATCAATTTTAACCTACATACAATCAGAAACTTCTGTCATTTATGCTTCCAAATGCATAGGGAATAACCAATGCCTTTCACAACCCAAATACATGATAAAAGGGAAGCAGTCAAAACATCAGGATGCATACTAAATATAAAACATACCAAGTAAACCAGATAATTTCCTACAGTAGAAAGCATTATCAGTTTCTCTCCACACTCTATTTACCAATCACTTTTTCTTTCTTTTTCTTGTCTTTTACAGTCCCAGTTTCAGCAGGGGCACAGTATCTCTCTCTGGGTTTATGCCTCTGAATGTGGTGACCCAAAGCAAGCCACTGGGAGCCACAGGTACTTGGGAAATTGCTTAGCACTTTGCAGAACTGAAATCATGGAAGAGTTCCCAGGCAAGCACTCTGACAGTGTGAAGTAGAGGTGATCACCCCTACAGAGTACATCCCTACAGTGCTGCCAATGGTGGTACTTGGCATACTTAGTTGAAATCAATCTGATTTTGATTGTTTGGTTTTTGTTGTAGCTACGTTCTGAATTTCTGCCACATTCTCTCTCTTTACTATAGGAAATGTTTATTCTTACATAACTGTCAAAGGAAAACAGCAATATTTTGTGGGAAAACAGTGATGTAAATGCCTAAGGGATCCGTCTCCCATCAGACTAGAACACAAGGTCCAGTCCCCCACCACTGCCATTCGTCGAGAAGCCAGTGCCCCTGAATGCCTCCCTTTTGGGCCAAATTTTAATCAGTTTAACTTAATCAATTTACTGCTTTTAAAAGGATGGTCAGTGAGTTCTAACTCGTTATGTTTTAATGACACTTGTTCATACCGGGACTGGACGTTCCAAGAGCACGGCACCTCTAAAATAGCCTAAATCGAGCAATAGTATTTTAAAATATAAGATCAATAGCTTTAGTTTGGTAACATTTTTGAACAAATTAAAATCTCCAAGCTACTATTTGCTTTTACCTGAACCCATGCACATGCCATAAAAAAAAAAATGTTGACCGTTTCTCCCATGGCCCACTGATAATTACTTCCCTTGCCTTATCACGAAGAAGATTTAACGTCAGCCTCATGCCCAGGTTTCTCAATTTAAGGATGAACGGGCCTGCAGATGCCAAATGCTTAATCCCTACAGGTGAAGAGGTGTCCGTATTGCCCAGCAGTAATTCTCCCGCGTAACTACATGGTGTTAATGGGTTCTCAAGAGAATCCTGTTTTCCTGGACCAGGAGTCAGTGATCAACATTAAAATGTAATTTAGGATCTTGTCCACAAGAGCAGAAAGAGCAAAGCAAGAATTTTAAATTGGGAACTTCAGAAGCTCTTCTGAGGCACATTTTATTACCCATATATTCTGAAAAATACTCTGCTCAAGTTTTCCTTGAACTTCAGGGGATTACAGATAAATCAACAAATGTTGCTTTAGCTTTTTCAAAGAATGAAAGCATAAATGAAAAGTTCTGTCACTGGGGGAGGAGAGGAAGGGGAAGGGATGACTAAGCCCTGCAGTTCTGGCACATTAAGGGGAGGGGAGGACTGTCCTGAAGCAGGAAAACAATAACCTAAAAAATAAGAAGAAAAGAAAAGTTATTAAAGCAGGCAGAAGAATTCTTCTTTATTTGACTGTTAGTTCAGTTCATAATAAGATTTTTTTCTTCTATTTAATACTGATTTTTAATAAGAACTGTGTGGTTTATGGTTTTAGAATAACAGTAATATTTCAGTGGGTCTTTTTCTAATTCCAAGAAGAATTCCAGAGCACATACTAGGCAGAATGTCGCTGGAAAGGATTTCAATATTGAGTGCTATGAGCTGTTACCTCAAGGTCTGGGTATGGCAGCCTTTCAGAATAAAATATACACTACCATGCCTTCTTGCAGAAATTTCAGCAATAAGGAACGTCTTCAAAAAGAAACATTCAGCTGCTAGTATGACAAGAGTTAGTTAAGAAGCTCGACAGAGCATGCTAACAGAGACTAATTTGCAAAAAAAAGGATGCTGTACAAAGGGAAACCAGACCTTTTTTCTTCAGAAAAGCTTTTCTAATGAAAAGTAAACAAACTTGCATTTGATAAAGTGGACCAATTTCATTAACAGCTATATTTATTATCACCCTCACTTCTTGCTTGCAATAGAAAACTCAGTAGAAAGGGGTTCAGATGTCATCTCCAAGGAGACTAACTCCATAATGAGCTGATGGGCTTCAGGAAGATATCGTTACTTTTCCTTCCTGTTGCCATGGGCTTTGGATGACGCCCATATTGAATTATAAAAAAACACAGCAGTGATACTTACTGTTGAAAATTTTCACATTATTTGATCAACTAATGGAATAAAGAACTGTATTGTTAACAGTTTTCTCCTAATTGGATAGTATGTCCAATGTGAGGAAGGAGGAAGTATTTTAAAGTGATCCAAAGTGAAGTATTATTTTCTGTTTGGATCGTTATTTGAATTGACAGTACTATGTTAGTGCTTTGGCTGAGACTCTTTGGTAGCCGGCTCCTCCAGATTTAAGAGAGGCTTTTGAAATTGCTCCGGAAGTGCTTTTGCTGACATCTTCTGAACGATTATACTTAAACGCGAAGTTTCAGTGAAAACTGAAAGTCTGTTGTGCACAGAAATTGAAGGTATATATTTGAGTNATTTGGATCGTTATTTGAATTGACAGTACTGTTAGTGCTTTGGCTGAGACTCTTTGGTAGCCAGCTCCTCCAGATTTAAGAGAGGCTTTTGAAATTGCTCCGGAAGTGCTTTTGCTGACATCTTCTGAACAATTATACTTAAACGCAAAGTTTCAGTGAAAACTGAAAGTCTGTTATGCACAGAAATTGAAGGTATATATTTGAGTATATGAAAATTATAGAGAGGTTTTTTTCTGAAAAGTTAGAAGTAAGCCTTTTGGCAAATGGAGTATTTTCTTTCAAAATGCAGGTCTTGCCTTTTAAAGATTTTCAAAAACAAACAAAGTTATAATTTTCACTTTATGTAAAATTGTGTCCTACATTGGTCAATTTCACCCTGAATTAGGTTGTTGTAACTATTTCAATTATCTCTTCAAGTAGTGTTTGCCACCATTATGACAAACTGCATTGCTCCACATCCTGTCTCTTCTGCGTAAAGAACTATGCATTCTCTTCCATTCTACGATCCCCTTAATCCTATGTCATACCCCGTTTATTTAAATGTAGACATATTCAAAACTCGGCAGTTGGTCATTCCAGCTCATGACAAGGTCATCGATGGTGAATCAGCTGCATGCAGATGTCCTGTGCTTCTGAACAGCCGTGACACAAGATCTTGGTGTTTCACGCCTTTGAGAAGAGGCACATCTTAAGCTCTGTTTCGTGTATGTCCTAGCACATTACAGCTAACGGACCAAACACAGAAATTGTTTCTAAGGGGCAAATTCCTTGTCAAAGTGCTCAGGGCAAATTGCCAAACACAAAATAACCTTTCTCAGTGCACCAGTGTATTTCCACGTGCACTGCATGAGAAGCTGGACCAGATTTTTACCTGGCAGTCACCACAGAACCATGATGTATGTTGAATACCTTGGGTCTGGCTTGCAATACATCAAACATTTCTCCGAGACCACGTAAGCCATTAGAGAGCCCAGCCAAGAGAAATAGCTGCCTTCAGCTGTCTTCAGCCTGTTATCTATCCAGAGAGAGTCCCAACATCAGACAGCCTATGAGAAAGCCAAGTAACAATACTGCAGAAAGTCTCTAATCCAGTAGGTACAAAGCACTTTAAAAAAATCAGGTTTCCCATTAGTGCTTGTTGAATAGGATTTGAAAACGTCTCTGCTACCTCCATGTTTTGTAAGTACTGACAGGACAGAAGACAGGCATATCCAAGACTCCAATGCCCTTAAATCCTCCACTTGCTTAGGTTTTTTTCTAATGCTATAGCACATGCAGATTATTACTCAAGCAAGGAAACAGCAGCAAAAATGGTGACATTTTTTCCCCACTACATATTTTAATCTCTTATCTGTAAATCAAAATGTACTACTTCTCCCTCCTTTTCTGGTTTGCTTGACTATTTCCTATCTTACAATGGCTTCTAATCCTCATTTTTCCACTTGGCAATGTAACACATCCAGAAATAAATACTGATGCCCTTGAACTTACCACGGTCTTATATTAAAATGAAAGAAAAAAACTCCAAGGAATATACCAGTAGAAAATTAGCATAAGGTCACAAATTTGGTGCTGTCCTGAACTTTTAGAGATAATATGATTTTCATATACATAAAATGAAATTAAGCTGCACATCTGAGGTTAAATTATTTTCAGCTTTCTTTTAAAAACCATACAAATGCTGTAAGATATTATTATAGCAATGATTAGAAATGTTTTTTCAACAAACATTCACTTGTAAATAACATTTAAATTTGTGCCAGGATATATTAATCATGATAACTAAATATTTACTATAGATATTACTACTTAGCTTTGCGTTGGAGCTGGGGTTATAAAAGAAAAGTTCAAGCAAAGAGATCTAGAGCCTTGACTGCATGCTACATAGGTAGTCTTTTCCCTATGTCATCACCGTCTTGTGAAAACGGAGGTTGCTTCTGCAGTGTTAAATTAGAGTAAACAGAGACGCTGAAGCTTCACACTCCAAAGAACAGCTGGTGTCCAGACTTCCTTTTAACAGCCTCGTGCGCCCCTATTAGCCCTCCCCTCTGAATTCATGCCTGTCTTGAAAGCCAGGCCACTAAAGGAAGGTTGCGGTATTTTCAATGTCTCTGCTCTTTTTCCTCTGCCAACTTGTGGACATCTTTTGACCTTATTAACATTCTGGCCCGAATCCCTTTCCCTCCCACCCAAAAAAGATATGGTGAGCGGAACCTGAAAGTACATGAATATGTAACATCCATTCCTTCTTCGGGTGTCCTCTCCATACACTGCCAGTCACAGTACATTTGAATCACTGTTGAACATGTATTGAAATACCATTCTGCCAAACTAAGCAGCTGACCTAGAAGCCAGATCTAATTAATATTGTTTTGTATAATATGAATAGAGATCCTTCAAGAACAGGAATATGTCAGAGACTTGCTAACTATATGTCCACTGCTGCTGTCATCAATTTAATCCAAATTCTCAGAGAAGGAAGAAGTGATACTGCCCTACATCCCTTTTCTGTATCCTGACTAATCCACCTATAAAATGACTGAGAAATAATATCTTTCTACAGTTCACACAAAAATAAAAGATAATTATAAGAAATACAACTCTAGGTTCTTTTAGAAACTTCCTTATCCATATTGTAAGTTAACTGCTGATTAACCTGAAATGTGTATTCACGTTCTCGTTTATGAATAGGTGGTCTTAGAAAGATAAATTGCAAATAAATTGATAAGACTAATATGATAGTCAGAGCCTGTCTTATCAAAAGGATTCTAGGGGAGGTTAACTTTTTGAAAAAGAGCTGCTGCCACCATACCTAGCAAATTCCTCTAACCTTACAGATGTCATGAGTCTTACAAAAGCTGTTGAAAATTAGATAAATGAAATAAAAAATAAGCCACCATATTTGCAAATGGATCCAGGCTATATCCTTGCCAAATTAAGTTCCCATGACAGAACGTAATCTTTTACTGGTGAGTACAAATTAACAAGACCTTTCATACATTTTTAAACCATATCATGTGCAAAAGCAAATTTATTGTCTGCAGGGATATAACGTGCTGCAGCTGCTCAGTGATAGTCTGACAGAAGACAGAAATTTGTCCGGACCCTTTAAATAGAGTAAATATGCAGAAATGCATTGTACTGGCACTCATATGGGATCAAGATGCCAGTCAGGGTCTAGTTTAAACATTTAGCTCCCATGATATCTTCCTGGAATTAATCATTTTACATCTCAAAGAGAAAGATTTTTCAAGGACCATTTAAATCCTTTATCCCCTGTATAATAAGAGAGCCTGAGTGATAGATTTTCTTGTCCTGTTTATGAACTGCATCTGGTATCACTGGCAGAACACTGCTGGAGAAATGAAGAAACTTCACATATCTTTTCATCTTGTTCATAGAGAATCAATTAGTAACACTGTAAGTTATATCTTAATCACGTGTTGTTTAAAAGGAAAGAGGATTTCTCCAGTGTAATGTATTCCACACCCCCCCCCCAGTTCAGAAGAATCTGATAACGGCAGCATATCTTTGGCAGTTTTGCGCTGAAGAAAAGGTTAAATATATCTCATTGAACTAGATCTCTCTGAGCCTATTCATGCATACGCGCTGTTCCCTGCTGACCTGATCCTCTATGTCATTATTCTTGCCTACACAAAGCATGAAAATGTTGTTTAACACTCATTGGTCACTCAAGTTTTATGCTATTTGCTAAATCCTTGTTCTCAGGACACTGAGGAACTTCAAAGAAAGAGCTGGAAAGGATTCACAAGAACTAACAGAGTAATTTTCTGATGGTGCATCCTGTGATCTTTACTGCACAGAGGACACTCAAATAGCACAAATGCAGTGCATCTTTCAAAATTTCACTTTTTTTGATTAAGAGCATACTTCAATTCTGGAGGTACGCTGGCAGGTATGAATGTAAGGACAGACTGTCTTGGATGGGTTAAAATGAAGTTACTAGTCTCACTACTTTTGAATCCTTTGCCTCTGCTTAGGAAGATGTGTGGTAGTCATTGAAAGGCTATTGCTAGACTGTATTGTAGGGAAAACGTATTAGAATGCAAAAATACAGCCCACCCTTTAAAATCTTACTCTTCTTCCTGGAAAATACACCACAAAAAGGGAATAAAAAATGTTTCTTTTTTTAAGCACCCATCACACCACAACGTGAAGAGAAAAAACTGGTATCTGTAGTTAAGACCTTGCTACGCCTCTAAGGGATAAGAAAGGGAATGAAGGAGGAGAATTGTGTTGCTTTAACAAAACCAGCTATGCCTCCAAGTCAGCAGCTGAACAACGGTAGAAATCTTAGATTAGAAGAGAAAAACAAGGGAGAACTAAAAAAGTGTCAAAAATAGTCAAGAAAAGGAAGAGTGGACAGAAAAACGTGTATTCAGGAATGGATGCTAGATACGATGCAGAAGCGGTGAGCTCACTGAAGAATCACACAGTGATTGACAATGCGTAAGTGTATTGACCTGTCTAACCCTGTTCTGAGGCCTACTGAGAATGCAGACCACTGAAAGCCTTTTCATTCTTCTAGTTGCACGAAACAGACAGACCCTCTCCATGTTAAAAATCACAACAAGAACAGCTATGGTCCCCCCTACAAATTGTTGTGGCCCACAGTTGTACAAACCCGCATTCATCTGCACATCGACTATTTCTATGTTACTTTAGTTTTCCAGTCTACTATGTTGTTATACATCAAAGCTATACTTTATTACTCCCTAGAACTGCATTTAACTGAAAAATGCCATTAAGCCCTATATCTCCCTAATACTGTATTTTACTAACAAAATCTAAGTGGATACCTTAGTGTGTAATAATTCCATACGCAACATTAACCATTCACAACACAAAATCTGCTTTCTAAATAAAGCACAGTGTTTACTTGCTCATGACCCCAAAGTTCAAGAGGACATCTGAAGAAACAGCTTCGCAGCCTATTGAGAGCATTCTGAAATCCCCATCCATCACCTCTGTGGAAACATCTTTCTGATGTGCAAACACTACAAACATCAACCCTATTAAATGAGTATCGTTCTGTAATTTGGATATAAGTAACATCTTTCAGCATATAAGTAGCGATAATTTTTGTGAAACAGGAAAGCATGAGACCAGGTGGATCTTTTAGAATAAGATCTGGAATTATAGCACCATTAACATCTATATCAGGCAAGAGTTTCATTTTTCATTGTATGGAGCAAGGTGAAATTTTAAAATGTACAATGGACCTTTTCAGATATTTATTAATGCTAATGGATCAATCATACCTAATCAACTGCAACTTGCAGTTTCTTTTGCCTAGTGGGGAGAGGGCAAATATTAGCTATGTTTGACTATATAATTTAGGGACTAAAAGCTGTAATTCATCTTTTTTACTCCAAGTTTTATGGCCAGTGCAGACATATTTTGACTTAACAGAGTACCTGTCCTTATTAAAATACCTTCAGTGGTTGATTCACCAACATTAAAAAGGCTGACTATAGGTTGATGCAACTGGGAAAGAAGCAGGTTTCCAGGTGGCATGGGCTGAACACTTTTCACACCTAAGAAGACACAAAATACACTCCTATTACAGCTCAGGCTACGGCTTCATCTATGTTGCCAGGCCTATGTTCTGTGGTCTGAAGTGTCAAAAAAATAGCCTTGTCCCACCAGCTGAAGCCACTTCAGAAAAATATCCTGTAGAAGTAATGCCTGGTCTCACCTCCGTTCTCCTCTTGATGCATGTAGGCTCTAGTGATCTTCCACGCTTTTCAAAGTTATTAGTCATCACGTTTGCTAATCTACTCAGAGCAACCTATTCTTATGAATTACACCGTTAATCACCAATGTTCCCGCCTGCTGTTTAACATCATATTGAAATAATGTTTTGAAATCTGTTCTCAAATAATTTGAAAATACTGCTTGCTTGGGGGAAAAGAATGAAGGAATCAGTAGAATCTGATTGCAATTTCAGGAATTTTATGCAGTAAATCTCTCAATATTCACCATGGAAAAATCCCTTGATGTGTCAATATCTGTCCAGAATATTATGTAATTGTTCTTAAAGGCACTCTTCAAGATATGTCAGCTTCCTAATATAATAATTTCTAACGAGAGGAGGAGAAATGCCTGTGAAAGTTGAAACTTGGAAAAATCAGTTCATTAAAAAAAAAAAGTAACCTGGCTGGATACTTCCGAAATACACTATTGCTTATTTTAAGTGTGAGTTTATGTACATGTGAAAATGCTTTTTATAATTTGAAACTTGATCTATCTTTGATAATGGAATAAGTAATGTCCCATACTAGGATCTTATCACTAGCTATCACTTTATCACTATCACCTTATCATTAGATTCAAAAATATGTAAACAGGTTTTTGTGGCCAGAAAATATTTTTTTTAATTTTTGGGGTTTATTGTTTTCTAATTTTTAAAATTTGAATTTAAAAAATTGCTTGTAGAATAATATCTGGAAAGTGAAAAAACTACCTTTAATAGTTAA
Organism: Steatornis caripensis; assembly: GCA_013398225.1. Taxonomy (NCBI): domain Eukaryota; kingdom Metazoa; phylum Chordata; class Aves; order Caprimulgiformes; family Steatornithidae; genus Steatornis; species Steatornis caripensis. The sequence goes on from VZSC01010778.1 coordinate 518,435, forward strand.
AATATACTTGAAATGTATTTTGCCAGATACCATAAAAATGCAAAAAAGATGATCCAGCTACCTAGGTATACAGTATCTGTCAGTAACTAGCTTAAAGAAAAAAATAGAATGAAAAGTAATATTCTCTCAGGGGTCTAAATAGCAATTAATTAAATAGTAATTTTGAGATTTTCCCCTTTTTGATCCTATTCATTATTCATTGTCCTGTGAATTGTTCTTTCAGATTTTCCCTATAGTAATCATTATTCAGTTTATTATTATATTTTCTTTTTTTGTTCAAGTTAACACTTCACTCAGCTTTTGTCTTTTAACTGCTTCCAACTGTCTGTGTATTTCTTCAAACCTTTTTTGGTCATTTTGCTCATTCTTTCAAGCTCACATTCCCCTCACTGCATAAGTTTTTCAGCTCCCATTGCAAACTTCCCACAGCCCTGCCAGCACTCTTCAAACCGTTTTAGGAAGCATCAGCTCTAACGACATGCGAATAATTTTGCCTTTGAGTACACATACTCTTTAACGAACAACACTGACAATTTGTGACAAATATAGAAGCTAGAATGGCAGTCATGAAATATGTTTCACATAGTCCACTCCGGAGTCATCAAATGGCTGTATTAACAATTCTGTATTAACAGCTTGTGTCAGTTTTGAAGGATTTCAGATCCAAAAAAGAAACCAGAGGCTCTGTATGATGCTCCTAATTCCTCAACTTATCTAGCTGCAAGTAAATGCGAATGTGTTTGTACATCCTGAAAGCAGTTCACTCTTGCTACTCAAAACCCCAATATACTCACCAGTGTAGACATAGGATCACCGTGTATTACCGTACTACACAACTAACAACAGTGAGATTTTTAAAGGATGCAATACTAAACTGCACCAGAATTATTAGGCACTGATGTTACTGTACCATCACGGTGACCACAACATCAATCTTGCTCTTGGTTTTGTACTGTACTCCCTGGTTCCAAAATCGTTCATAAGCTTTTGCTCCCTTGACCTCTTAATACAATTATTCCCGAAAGGTGGGGAGATTCTACCTGCACAGTTACCCTACAGAGGGGATGTAAAACACCTGAAACATAATGTTCCCCACAGCCTGCAGTGTTCCTCCCTCTCCCTCACAAACGCTGAAGCAGATAATAGCTTTGAGCTGGTGTTATAAAGCCCCAGAAGAGAGTGAGCAAATGAGTTAGGGGCCCATATCCCCGGAAGGGAGTCTAGAAGGAGAGTAATAATAGCACAGCATACTACCATCACTGACTTTAGCCTTCACCATACGGTAACGTTACCCCACGATCTTAGTCCGCTGACATCAGACTGGCTGGACGGTAGGAGAGGGAGAGAGAAAAAAACCAACTATGGCCCCCGAAGCCTTCGTGACTCTCTTTCCAAAGTTTTAATAAACGGTGATAACTTAAGGCTACCATAATTCATTTTTATCAATACAGCATCAAGTTACATAGTTCATTACTAATCCGACGATGCTCTTCTAAGATACTAATTCTTATCTCTTGTGCTGTGCTCCATGAGCCATTTTCCACAATTATAGATCATATCGGAATATCTTGCTACAAGTCCTAAGCATTAAAAAGGGAATAAAAACAGGAATAACACTCCGACATTAAGCAACACGCTTTTACTTTTATGAGTAGATGCAGTGTCAATGCCTAAGCAATGGAATAGATAAAGGTTTTACTATGGATATTTTGTTGGACTTCAAGTTGATTGCTACTGCCACTTGGCCTCTCTCTCTTGAAATCTTTATTTGCTTACCTTTATGTCTATTTTTGCCTTTCACTCTTATTTCTTAGATGTTCAGTGTACCACTGCTCTTCCTACAGCTTCTAGAGTGGCAGCGAAAGTGAAGCGATTTGGGGTGTGCTCTTGTACAACAGCACTTTCCCTTTGGCAAAGAGACATCAATAAAGAAAGGCTCTCATCAGCGTCACAGCATTGCTACCATGTGATTAAGTGCACCTTTAGAAACCTGAGGTGGGCTGTCTCACCTAAGAGAAAAAAATATGTGCCCACCTCTATACCTGACAGTATTTATGCTCATTTCACCGCTTCCTGGTTATTTCTTTCCCAATAAAATTCTACACCCCTGAAAGAAAGAGAATGGCATGAGTTCTCCCACGAAAACAAAACCAACAAAAAAATACTCTCTCCTTCCTTTCTAATGAACATTCTTTAGTAAGCTAGGAGTTTTATTGAACTTTTTTACTTTTCTTGTATGTCCCTACAATTATGCAATAGTGATTTATGATTTCTTTTCTTGCTGGTCCAGTCTCTAAGGAACAATGCCTTTCAGACT
>VZSC01010778.1:529098-541466 GCA_013398225.1 Steatornis caripensis
ATTATTCCCCCTTTTTTCAGTACTGTTTTGATATGCTGAGCATGCAATCTCTATGGAAAGTCAAAGGGGTTCACATCCTATTCTTGGTTACTCTGTTCCCCTTTATTCTCCCAGGCTTTTGCAATTCAGCCTATCTTCATGATTCCTTGCATAAAAGGAGGAAGACATGGTCCCTCAGTCTTCTGTTCTTCCAAAAGTTCAGTTGCTATGCAGCTGACCTCTCCTCTGGCCTCCTTCTATTGTCATATGACCACATGTGATGTCTTCTCACTTTCAACTGCAACATCTTGAGAAAAAGAGAAAGGTATGAGAGGGTTAGCAGTGACATTGTGTACTGCATTTCTCATCAAGTTTTAGATAAGCGATACGTGAAAGACAAGTTGGCAGTGGAGCAACACTGAGTCAGATCCTCTGAGGACCTCAACCTTAATATTGATAAGTCACCTCTACAGAAATTCTCCTTTTTAGAGGACCAAATGCTAAAACAAGGTACAGCAGCAGATACTGCAAACCAGCACACTCAGTCCTAATCCAGAAGGTCCTGTTTGCACTGATTAGCATCAGTTATCGAAGACGTGGAAGACCTCTTGGCCTTGCAAGCTTTAGCTTTCAATATTAGTAAATTCAGTAAACAAAAGTCAAACTTACTAAACCAGCGTACTGAAAAAATCTTGGTAATGTGAAACAGCCAACTAAGCAATTACAGACTGAAAACTGGATAGGCAGCTATTCCAGTGCCATCATCTAAGCATGTTGGTCAAGTCATTAATAGTAAATAGGATATAGGTCACAAATAACCAAGTAGGCGAGTTACTTTCTAGTAAATGGATTTAATGTTTTCTGTTTCTTCTCTGGAATACTCACATTCTGAAAGGCACGTATCTTTTACCATAACAATGAGATTCAATTTTCACTCTGGGGGCCGGCATACTTCGTACATCAGAAGAGCATATTAAAAACCAGCAGCTTCTTCAAGCGAAATGTAAAACTAAGGAATGTTCTATAAAGGATAGTGTGATTGACTTTTGCAGGTGGTTTGTAGAGACATTAATGAAAAAATAGAATCATGTCCTGGATGTTGTCTGCTGAAGTTATAAAATATAGCATCTATTCCCACAAAAAATATACCCCCATAAGAGCTGTGACATTAAAAAGCAAAATACCTTGTCTGGTGGCTTCATTTTTTTCGATAGCTCTCTGTTTCACTTCTTATAGTAAGCTCTCCTGCAGGTCCAGAGAGGTGCTTTCCCTTCCAGAACAGATGTGCTCTTTTTCTTGATCACTTTTTTGAAGTGCTTTCTGTAATACCTGCCCTCCCCTCATTATACAGGAGATTGTTCTTTGGTGCTGTTCAATAACATGGTAGGCTCTGCAAATGCAAAAAACTTTACAATCTATTTCAAATCATTTAGGAACAAACAGATGTATCACTCTGCCACACCGATTCATCTGTTTTCCAAACTTAGAAAGACAGGGCTTAGTATTTGGTCCCATCTCTCCTTGTTGCTGTGAATGGCTTCTGAATGATACCTGATGAATGCTTGAAATACTCAAAATGAGAAGTTGCGAGTGTTTCTTAACGTTCCTCCAAGATGTGAGAGCCAGTGCATCTTCTGGTTGATTGAGGATTTTAGTAAAACCAGCCTACATAGTCATTACTGACACGTGAATACATCTTTTGGACAAAAGGAAACAATCATCTCACCTACAAATACTGATAATACAGGTTGCAGAACCCAGCTAAGTAATTAGAATGAACTCATTAAGCCTGAAAGGGTAAGCATTTGTCTCCTGGCTCAGGAAGGACCTGTTGCTGTAAAACATCCAAACAGAAGACGACTCGTATCATCCTGGAACTACCGCTATGGCACGGGATAGTGAACTGGGGCAGAGTCTGAACAAAAGCTGAAGTCTGGGACTACAGCTTCATATTTTCCTGGTGTTTTTCACTATTCTCTTCTGGGAAAATTGTCCTTTTGTGCAGCAGGGAAAGAAAGAATTGTAATTCTCATAAAAACAAATACAGACTGCTGCAAACCTAATTCACCCATTGCACCCAAGAGAAAAAGATCAGAGATCTGGATTTGATAAGCTGCAGTATATATATTCAAATATTTAATTTTTCTTTTTGTCCTGTAGAATGTGACTTGTGAGTGTGTGCCAGGGCATTTTTTTTCTGTACACTCAGAACCAGATTATTTGGCTAGGTTGCTCAGAAGTTGTCTTTATCTTATGCCAAAAATACAGTAAGACTGCGTGAAAGAGAATGAGGTATAAGCTGTTCTTTTACCTGCCTTCCCAGGCACCAAGTTATGCCAATGCTCTAACAGAGAGGCTCCCATTAATTTCTGTTATAAAGCAAAGCAAGAGAAGCAGGCAAACAACCCACTAAACGAGACTAAAGCACAACTTGCCTTTGAATCAATCAGCAATGCCCATTAGTGAGCCTGAAGCCTGCAGAGAAAACCTGCTCCCTCCAGAAAGGATACCTCTGTTTATGGCTAAACTGCTCACTGGAAGGGAGCCAGGGAGCAAGCCCAGGCACCACACTGCTGATCATCCACGTTAATTAACTGATAGCCTTCTCCCTGGGATGGCCAATTAGCACTCTCCGAGGCATAGTTCACAGGACAGCCTGCTCCAGGGACCATTCTCGCTAGCTAGTTAAGACGCAATGACCTGGGGTTTTTTTGGCTTAAGGATGAGATTTTTGCTGAACAGATACCAGTCGGCTCATGCCACTTAATTTCAGAGCCCACAAACAGTCCCTAACAACATTTAATTAACAGTCTAAGTCAGCCTCTGCACCACTAACCCTCTCAAAAATCTTCCTTTAAATAATCTCTAACCTTACCAGTACCTATATTACCCTAAGTCCATCAGCTGAGAATGGCCTTGACTGCTTTCTAATACCTATAAACTGTTTCATCATACACAGTAGTTAACGGCTCTCCTTAAACCCTGAAAAAGCTCATATGATCTGCTAGTTTTTCAGTGTTCTTAAGACAGCTGAAAATAGGAAGTCAAGCTTCAAAGTTGTAAATACTACTTTAATAGCAAGAAATGTTGACCAGAGGATTTCCACAAACCTGTTATATACTGTTAGCATGAAAGCTGCAGAAATATCAAACAGTACTAAATTTTTTTGAGTATGCATCAATTTTCAAACTCAGAAATATCTCCACAACTACAGTATATACAAACTTTTACTGAGTTGAAGTATTTTGCTTCAGAAATAAGATAAGTTGTTTTCAAATGTTTTTAGAAGAAACTTCCTGCCCCCCAAATTAACACTCAAATCAAAATCCTTGGAAAACTCAAAAAGCATACAGATTCTGACTCCTCTGGCTGTTGTCTGCTTCTGCTCATGAGTAAGAAATTTCTTTGCTCAACATATATGATGTATTTGATGTAGTAGAAACTTGATTACAAGAAGCTCCCGAGTCACTTCAAGATGATTATAGGAATTATCAGAAACATTCTGGAACGATTTCTGCCCTCCCTTCCAAATCAGCCCAGAGGATCTCCGCACCACTCAGGTTTGGTGACTCACAAAGCTTAGAAGTTTTCTGGCATATTACTCAACACTCAGTCACTGCTATGATGCAAACATTGCTCTCATCTCCAGCCACTGCAGAAGATACCACTATCCAGAGGTAACGAGGTAATTTTTCATTGGGACAGAGCTCAGTAACACGGAATCTGGATATTTTCTTAGCATAACTTTTATTCCCCATCATATGGTATTCTTTGAACAGTGGAGGTCAAAAGCACCATCACAAAAGAAACCAACAGTTTAGCATAGGATAATTAGTCATGGGAGGTACCTGTTTCTGTCCACTGACCTTGGAGAGTGCCTACAAAGTAGCAAGGATTATAAACTAATACACTTACATCAAAGAGTAAACTTACCAAATCATCTATCTACATTTTCAGTAACTTAAATATTACTTAAATAATAATTAAATATTAAATTAAATATTACAATAACTAACAAATATCTTACTTTGTTAATAATAAACACAAAATTTCATCTAACATAGCTTATTTTCTCATCCTTGAAACAGAAAAAAGCCTAAAGGGTAAGGAAGTGATATTTTGTGGAAAGTGTCAGCTTTCTACCAGCAAGCATAGTCTGATCAACTAAATATCTAGAAACCTATGACTAATTTTAAAATTAATTTACAGAAATGTAGACAAAACAAGAACGAAATCACCATGCTTCATGTACATCTCAATTGAAAGAGCTAGACTGTCACACACAAGAAAAAGACAAGTAAAAGTCAGATATCCTAGAAATTACTCTTGAGTAGAAACACTTAAAATGTTCCTGTATCATTACCTATATACGAAAGAGTTTCTCAATAGAAAATGGTAACCTGCTACATCTACGTACCAGTGATCCTCAGTACAATGATCTCTTGTACACTCAGATTTTGTCAGAAAGGGTGTAAGCAAGAAGACCATTGCATCCAAATCTAGGAACTTGTAGAAAGATCTATACAGTCTGGAATCACCAATACAAAATAATGTGCAAAAAATTGTCAATATAGTATAAACTACGTAAGCAGCAAGGTCAGTACATTCTGGAGGATTTTAACTGTAGCAAGAAAAGGAGTCAACACACACCATGCCATCATCATGGTGCATTCAGCTATTTCTACACTTCTGGTAATAGCCCAGAGCACATCTGCTCTGGTATCTGTGGGCTCATGGAGGCCCCCAGACACCACCGCAGGGAGGCCTTGCACGACCATCCTGGGGCCATGTCTGATCCCAGCCCCACCCCCAACACGCCTGACCCTGACATCCACCTGTGAGCCAAGATCCTGGCCCAGCCTCGGCCTGTCCCTGTCCCTAAGGAGGTGCCTGCTGCCTGGGGCTGGGCTGCCCTGGTCCCCCCTGGCTGCCCTGCTCCTGGCTGGGGCGGTGGGACGGGCCTGCGCTTCCATATCCTGCCCTGATGCCCTGGGAAGCCCCCGGCACCCTGACCCCAGCGAGTCCCCAGCCTTGTGGCACCCTGACACTTCTGGAATCTTGCTAAATCTTGTTGCTCCTCCAGCTATTCTCAAAATCCATGCTTTCCTTTTCATCATCGATGGTAAAACATTGCTTTAAATCTTCTGCAAAGTGACTCCATAAAACAGACCATGGATCTCTGTGGTATGCATCACATGTTGGCTTAGTTCAGCTCTGAAATACTACCATTTTAAATAACAGTGCTGAAGACTTCTGTCGGTATCTCATAGAAAAGTTGAGTCATTGCTGGCTCAGGCGCTGCTGGTAGTAGGGAAAGACGCTGCAGCCGCAACGGAGGGTGCTGTCTGCACCCACACCGCCCCACCTGCGAGGCACGTCTGACTGTTGACGTGCTGCGGCACAGTCAGCGGGGCGTCAGGCTTCCCCGTGCCATATCTGCCTCACCATGGGATGTGCAAAGGATTCCTGATGGAAGCGAGTCACAGGCCAAGATGTACGTAAGCATCAACTAACAGCTACCCAGATGTGTGACCTCAGCCTGTGCTGACATACCAGGTAGCACAGCTACTGGCAGCACCGCACCTGTGATACCATGGATTTCAACAGACATCACCCTGGATAAAAGTTAGGAGTGAACAGTTCAGCTGTAAAGGATAAACCAGCTTCCACCGGGTAAGCCAGGATGTACGAGACTTCTGAAATCACACCTTGGCACCGCAGTGCAGACAATCAGAGCTACCCTATTGATGCAGGACAGCGGGGAGAGTTCAGTTTGCTTGCTTTTTACATGATCAAATGGAAATAAAATTAAAATCACCCATAATAAAATACAGATATTGCTAATTTTTCTTCTACTTGAGTGGATAGAAACACTCATCATGAGTCAGGAAGTCACTGTGCTAAGTACTGTGCAGACAATAAGGCGATCCCTGCTCTCAGGAGTTTACAATATTAATGCAGTAATGTCTACAGAGTGAACAAGAGAAGAAGCAGCAGGCTTTTATTTACAGTTGATGTCAAAGTCAGAAAGCAATCAAAAAACCTGGGTATCGTACAATATGAACTTTCTGAAAAATAGAGCAAAAATGTTGTAAAGAAATAAGATGATAAAGGAAGATGTATCACAGCAAATACTTACATTATTCTTGCCCATACTTTGTATCAACTTTGAAAGTCATTTTTTTAAAGTTATGTATAGTATTAAGAACAGGCTCCCAAACAGTACTTACAACAAAAATCAAAGCGGTATGCTGGCGTACACATTAAAATTTAAACCTTTCATCTGCTGCTTGCATGACAGTATTGTGAGAAAGACAGAAATGGAATACTTTTGGCACTAATTAAAACTCCCCGTTGAAATCCAAGTCATTAGAATTTCATATAAATTGTTGTTATAGCAAGACAGTAATCAAGATGAGTTTTGGTATAACTGAGACAAAAAGGACTGGGAGTTAAGTATACATGTTTGCCACAGCAGATAGCACAGGAGATTTTTAAGGTGGTTTAATGCATGTACATACCTTATGATACCGAGCTAAAAATCATGCTCCTGCCTTTTCTGGAATACTAAGCTACAATGCAATGAGCAGAAAAATAGAGGAAGAAGCAAAAAAGAATCTTCATTTTTCCAAGCAGCTCTTCTTAAAAACTATTCTAAGACCTAGGCTGGAGAGGACTGTAAAGAGGAAAAGTGTAGTTGTTAGGTATCATTGTTGACCTTTCCTAATAAATTGATGGTACTTAGTTGTTTTTAGATACCTGCTTTATGTTAGCAATTTTATGGCTTCTCTATATTGGTCTAAAGACATTTAGCAAATTGTTAAAAAATGAGATAACATGAAAAACAAAAATTACAGTCAAATAAACTAAAAAAGGACAATATTCTAAAAAAAGATAGTTGAAAAATATGATTTTTAAGGTTGACAGTGCCCATGTAAGCTCGCAACAGTGTGAGGGTTGAGATAATCTCTGAGTATGAAGTATGGATCTGTAGACATAACAATAAATTAAATATGCCCCAGAACATTCCTGGGCATCAAGGCAAAATTGTATGAAATGGTCTGCACCTGTGTTAGTAAACTCTGACCCTGCAAAGCCGAGGGACAGCATGGCTACTGGGAACGGCCTCTAAAACATCCCAGCTCCAGATCTGTGTCTGGGAATTGCTGGGGAGAATGCTAGTTGGTATACGCCAAAAGGGTACCTGGGTCCCTCTGAATGTGTGCTCTAGTGCCCGGAGGTGCTGTCTAAACACTGTTTAATTTACTTATATAGACACAGCTGGGGAGTTCACTGCCCTGAAGTCACAAGTAATTTGGTAATGTACCATAAGCCAGAGAGGCTATGTCAGTGGCTTGCTTATTATTTCAGCTAGTACAAAGCCATGATGAGTAACAGAAGCTTGCATGGAATTTAAGAGGTAATACCCTGAGTGGTCCTGATGGAAATGCATGTAATAATGGCTTTACAAAACACGTGTCAAATCGGGATTCTAATCAAAACCATTCTTCAAGGTTTTCTGGCTCTAGTGGTGTGCTAAGGTGTCTTGGTGTGTTAAGAACCATCAAGACAATTTAAAATCTGCCAGGCTGATCTGTGCCATTTTATGTGTTCTCCCGAGAAACAACATACCGTAAGAGGTTACCCTAGAAATAAAGTGCACAATTACAAACACCATTTAAGATACAATAGAAATATTCTTTTGAAATGCCACGAGAAAAGAAATATGCTTTCAGGCTTCTGAGTTTGAGGTAAATTCTGGTAATACTGATTATGAACCATATGAAAGAGTTGTTCGTGCCAACATGACTCACCTCTGTGTTCTTTATCTCGAGGAGTAAGACAAGCTTGAAAGGTCCAAATGTTGGCAAAAAATTATTTTGTTTTCACATAACACATAAATTTTGGAGATCATGAATAATGGCATTCTAAAAGTATGTACTATTCCTTTGTTTAAGGTAGGGCTTGTGGGCAGAACTGAAGCACAGTAGTGTTGCTTCATCTATTGTATTACTCAGGAAAAAAAAAAAGAAAAAAAAAAGACAATGCTCCTTGCTAGTTCTTCACACCCACAAATGCTTTGGTATTGGTTATAGTGATAGTCCCTGGATAGTCCCCAAGCAACAGTAGTCAAAATATTTGGAAAGTAAACTTCTGCTAGTTTTAACTCATGAGATTCTGGGTTTTAATCATAAAGACTGAGTATATTTTTTGTATTTCGAAGGCATGTCTGTTCCAACTTCACTAACAAATTCTGGCAGAAATAAATGTTGCAAATCCACGCATTCCTGTACCCAGAACTGGCTACTGAGTGCTTAATTACATTACGCTAAATGCTTGGCTACAAAGAGAATTAATTTCTCTCCATATACACATTTCTGCGTTGTAATATCTAGTTCTAAGCGGTCTTACGTCTTTCTAGAATAACAGAGGTCACAAGGGTATTTCAGACATAAATCACAATCCATTGCACGTTTGATCTTCTCTGTCCCATTTTTAGGTGAGCTTTCTAGAGCTTAGCACTTACTTCATAGCTTTACCATACTTCCGATATGGATGGCTGGTTACGGCAAGATGAAAGAATGAGTATGAGTTTTAGAAAAAGTACATCACTTCTTCTGATAAGCATTTTCCTAAGGTGCCTTCTGCCTTTGTATAGAAAGATGGAGCTTTCTGCATCTGCCAGCCAAATCAGAGTTTTTTTAAACATACCGTGATGCTTTTCAGACTGGTTTACTCTTCTGGATGAATGTTTTTAGCTGTGTTTGCTGTTGCGATCTTTTGAGATCCTTGTGTACAGGGAAATACCTCTAGTTCTAGTCTTGTTCAATGACTGAAGCAGATCTCCATTCTACACCTACCATGAAACAAAGTAAGAAGGTTATTCTGGTAAGGTGGGGTACCAATCCAGTTTAAATTCCCTGCATAGGTTGTGTGAAATGGGATCAGATGAATATAGCTGAGCAGATGTTCTGCAACTTTATATTTAATAGTAAATGCACAGCTGGATTTTACAAACTTTCTTGACAGTAGATTAAAGAAATAAAAGCATCACCGGTAGAAAGTATCCACAAGTTTTGGAGAGGATGAGCATGTTAATCACAGAAGTGCTACTAAACCTTGGATACAAGCCAGCACAAACATGAGCTCAGAAAAGCATGGCCCAAGCACAAACTAGCAGTGATTGCAATATACAAACTGTTGGTAAAATAGACAATCTCTTCCAAAAGGTAGGTTCAAGAACTAGAAAAGGCAGCAAAAATGGAAGTACTTGTGAAATGTGCTTGCCTTTTGCTTCCTACTTTTTCTGAAATTTGATCCAGATGCTTTGTAAAAGACTTATTTTCAGGAGTAGTCAATATTTAAATAAGAAAACTAACAGCAGATGAATTGTGATTGTCACTAGTACGTGATATGAACGCTCATTTCTGGCCTGATGGGAGTCTGTGATGTATTGTGGAACTCTGTGGGTCTGTTGATGATTTCTAATGGGCTATTATCAATAGGCTTATATTTGCCACCTATGAGCCTACACCTCCACCAGAATAAAAGAGCACAAATACTGAAGTAGTTTAAAAAACATTAATTATCAGAATCAATTTTCTGATGTGCGAACTTGGAATTTACTGTATCTGTTCTGCAGTACTCTCTGTAATATTCTCCATAACATTCTGTAAATTTCTCCCATGAACTCTCCTATGGAACTCATTCATTAGTGTATTAGAAAAAGGCAAACACAGCTGAAGCAAACTGAGCTCTATAGTCTGTTTGTGGAAATATTTGGAGTAGTTACCTAGCATTAATAACATGTACGGTGGTAGCAAAATAAACAACTGTGTACACCAGAAATGACAAAAAAGACAGAAGAGATTTTCACCCTTTTTTTTTTTTAAAAAATAAAACCCCCAAACCACCCATTTGTAGAACCAGGAACACACTCTAAACCTACTCAATAAGGCAAGATTTGTAGTAATGAATAACACCTTTTACCAGACCAGATTGACACATTTGGGAGATACAGATGTTTGGGCACAAAGTCCTTTCTTCAGGTCTAAGATAGCAACAGCAGCCTCTAAAGACAAATACAAGCTGCGTATCTCAAGTTGCATATCTCAGTCCACCCCAGAGAAAAAGTTGGTATTTGTGAAACAGAGGAAGTGCAAAGGGAAAATGTGATAAGTTCAGGCTGATTTTAATAAGAATGCAAGAGTGGCTGCACTGGGTCATAGCAGAACTCTAGAGCAGAGGTGTGTTTAAATCAGAATCCTATCTTAAACAACGCCCCATACAAAAAAGAAAGTTCCCGTGATTGCACCGTTGCTCGGCTTCTGTTGCTACACACCACTTACATGACAGCAATGTTTTACATGCACTAAACACACTAATTTAAAATTCTACTAGATTGATGATATGTCACATAAAAAATCTATTTACAAGTCCATTGTGATTACAGCTCAAGTTTACAAATTCAAGAAGGTAATTCTGAAGGCCAAAGTAAAGCATAGCTCTAGCAGTTTAACTGATAAATACTGACTACCAATGGAATTTCACAATATTAAAGTCTCATACCTTGACCTTATTTGACCAAGGGTATTTTATCCTTAGTCAAGAAATATATTATTAATACCACCATTTAGAATATAACGTGTTTGGATTCTGACATACTCGGAACAGTTAGGAAAACAATACACTGAAAAAAGAACACAGAATTGCAGTGCACGAACGTTGTTGATCCTTGTTAGAAGAGCACCAGAACCACCTAGTGGAATTTTCATTTATTACAATGACTCTAAAATGCCATCTTGTCAGCAGTACAGCAATATATGCTGCTTTATGGGAAAGTTAACATGAGGTATCGCCACTGAATCACGAAGTTAAGGCTGAGGAGACTCCTACTAGGTTTCCGACTGTCTTCCAGTCCTGCAGGGCTGTTACGCTATTGTACTCTGTTTTCCACCTACTTTAGATGTATCAAAGGATCATGTTTACACTGCTCATTGTGAGAGACAGTTTTCTAACTTTTCATATGTCATGAACAATTTTTTCCTTTAATTAATGTAAAAATGTCTTTTTATGTAATTTTTTTTTTTTTTAAGATTTGACCACATCACTCTGAAACCTTTCTGGCTTTACACTTTAGACCTATAAAGTTCTGTCATGTCTCTTCTGTCTGTACTCCATAGCAGTATTGGTAACCGTATTAAACTCTTTTTCTGATATCTTCTAAATTGGCTTTGTCAACTGTCTGGTAAGCTCTTTGTTTCTTCTCTCAATTCCAACATGTCCATCTTAGTATCTTTCCGGTGATGTACGCAAAACTGTATGAAAATGATGCACAGAAATATCAAGGGCAATGTAAAATACATTTTGATAACGCGTTTTTCTAACTGTAACAACATATTCAAACTTTTTTGCATTCTAAACTAATTCAGGAATATGGGCAGGAGTGGGTGATGCTGCATGTATGGCTCTTCTGTTTTCAGTGAGTAGGAAAGCATAATCAAATGTCATTACTTCTTTGCCATACATACACATTTTCTAAGAGACCACTAGAAAAGTGTTTGCAAAAGTTTTCTAGGTCTCAAATGTAAAGCAGATATATTATTAGCTGAATCTGAGAGACATACAGAGCTATACTTTAACTAAGTGCTTTGTTTAACTGCCAAATGCAGAATTAATTTTTATTATCTTGCAATGGGGTTTTACAAAGTATCATCGTATGTGCACTTATTAGGAAGTGCACATAGGTTCAAACTTGTAGGCATAGCTGTAAAGAGCACAGCCCTTAGAAAATCAGGATCTGTGATTCTTCAGTGGGGCATATCTTGCCTGAATAAGAAACACAGGTCTTGGATAGGACACAGGAATTTAAAAAGGGAATCTGAAAATCTGCTTTATATGGATTATTCTAGACTCTCTCACAAAAGTGGCATGTCAGAGAAATGAGACTAAAGACGAAGTACTATTTACTTCGGCCACTCTTTGAATACCTAACTAACAGTGTGGGTATAAAAAGATATGGCAAAAGTTGGTCTGTTTCGCGATACAACTGCCATAGAAGTAAATGAAGCATATAGTTGCAGGACTGAAAAACCCCCAGATGTATGATATACGACTTTCCTAAGGAGTAGGCAGGATTTAGCAGTCTGGTACATCCAGTGGTTCTTAATGATAAAATGTGTTGGTATACGGCGGTGTGCTACAGTAACTGTCAGAAGATACAAAGACTTCTCAGTACGTTTCCACAAATGTGAAACAGGTTTCAAGAGGAAACAGTATTCATCTCAGAAATTTCGATACTGGGATTTTTCTTTCCTTTCTTTCTTCTCGCCCCCCCCCCCCCCCCCCCCCCCCCCCCCCCCCCCCCCCCCCCCCCCCCCCTTTTCCCC
>VZSC01010778.1:541570-555353 GCA_013398225.1 Steatornis caripensis
CCCCCCCACTATAGCTTATTGTTTTTCCTGAATATCACATTTTTAGTCAATAATTTCTATTCTATTTTCTCATGTATGAAGCCACATTCTGGTTTAGAGTGGCATTCGTCTTATGGAATGTAAAATATCCACAACAGAGACCTCAGTACTCACATAAGGGTCCCTTTAAGTTAGTGGAGAGAAGTAAGCACCTTTAAGGCACGACTCATCCGATGTAATTTAAGCATTTGCTTTAGGACGGGATGAATCACAGAAAAGAAATGACTGCCTATCTTCAATGATTATAGCAAGAATCTAGACATGCATCTGCTGTGACTATGTCTGAGTCGTAAATACAAATTTCACTGATATAGCCAACAACTGAAATTCTACCCCTTCATAGGTCCCTCTTTTGCTGAAGTAGAAGATGATCTAGCATGTTCAATACAGGTCAAGGAAAACACTAATGACTTCTTCCCAATTGTCTGAAATTTCTAGTGATCACCTAGCTACATGAAATGTAGATGATACTTTTGTATAGATTATATTTTTAATGTAATTTTACAAGATTTGTTCATTTTAAAATTTTGAAATATAAATTTAAGAAAGTTGAAAGTTGAATCTTCTTTTCAACACTGTGATACTGTTATGAAAAATAGTTTCTTAAGCCAATTTGTTCCTTTGCTTTAGCAGAAATAAAATAATCTGGAAAGTTTCCAGTATATCCATGACTGAGTACTGTAACACAAATTGTTGCAAGGAACTTAAAAGTTAATACATGTATATGAAAAGCATAGGCTTTTCCGAAAAAGCAATGTCTTGCTACACTTCTACCCACTTAGTGTCTGGAATATGTAAAAAGACTAATTAATATAATGCGCAGATGAAAGACATGCATCTGCTGCGTGCCAAACATTGCCTTTTTTTGGCCATAATGTAGTAAAGACGTGCCTTAAAACACTTTTCGGAAACTTGAAGCATTTTGGGAATGGCAGGTTAGATGATGCACTCTAAAACACTGAACAATGTGACTGAGGGTCCTTCTGTTTATCCACAAGAAGAGAGAGACTTTTGGGTCAAAACACAGTGAGAATGTAATTGGTCTTGTTTTTTATTGCTCATGCTGTAGTACCATATGAAGGCTGACACAGGAAAAGTCTTAAAAAATAAAAGCCAGGGGAGGGAGGACATCAGGAGGTTAATCATAACACAAGAAGCAGATTGGGTAAGTATCTATTAAATTATATTACCTTATTCAAGGACTCTGTAATGCTTCTTTTTTATGTTATTTTGTATACAGCTTTAGGTATCACCTAAACACCTCTGGGAACCTTACTACAACAGTCACTTCTGTTCATACTTTAAAAACATTCTCAAGAGCCTCATGGCAAACAATGCACTGAATAAACATGCTAGGTGACTAAAATATCAATAAATTTTATAAAGCGATACAGAAGATCTCCAGAACTTTACACACTCACATGCACACACACACAATGACATATGTGCCGCCGAGCCAAGTTTTCAGCTGCTTGCAAGACTTTGGTGAAAACACTGACGATACAAAACCTCCAGATGTATCCCAGAATGCACACTGTACTGACCAGTGTTTGGTCTTTATGCACCATTACAACTTTGAGCGTGTCAGCTGAACAGGATTAGGAACTCAGGTGGGACACTCACAGCGAGAGCAAACAGAGCTTCGAAACATTTTCATGGAAACTGCCCTTGAGATAAAAAGGATGAAGAAAAAACCCAAATGAACAATAAAAATCATTGATTCCGCATGGTAGTTTTCAAAGCCAAGTGTCAGATAGCTTCTTAAATAAATAAAGAACGCTACATTCTTATTATTATTCTACTAGTTGCATGTAAAAACTGACCGTGGGTATTATCAGTTATACTCATCTCTTTTACAGTTCAGTAAAAATGATTTGTTATACAGAGTTATCTCCTTTACCACATCATCCTGCATTCACTTTGACAGATCACTGGGAAAGGTCTATCTTCTTTTGTTGTTTTTTTTTTTTAATAATTTTGCCATTTTCAAGACATCAGTAGGACGTGACAAAGATTGAATCTGAGTACAAGATTTCAGATATTCAGAATGATGTCTGTTGTGATTCTGATGACAGATTTCTGTAGTATGAGTAAACACATTTCTGACTCTCTTATTCATTTAAACTTACCTGGACATTTTCCCATCAGTAGATTTATATTTCAGATCCTCTATTTACTGTCTTGGTAATTGCTACATGCACAGTAGGACCAAGTAAGTGAGTTTCAGGACCAAATAAAATTCTTCACTGCCCTATTCATGGGTCTGTACTGAATTGTAAGCAGTTTCTTCTTTGATTCTCAGAAGAAAAATACAGTAGCTCATTGCATAGTTACACAGAAAAAAAACATTATGAGAACAAAACCAAATGGAACGCTAAAATGCTGTTGCTTATGGAAATATAACAAACTGTCAGCAATAAACACAAAATCTCAGTCATTTTGCTTAACAGCACCTCCTGCAAAACAGCGAGGGTATTTTATCCTCGACACACTGGAATAATCTGTGTTAAATCCCCGGGGAAATGCAGAGAAGACAGCAGCCAGTTTGCTTCTTTTCCTCATCTGAATTCCAGAGACCATTAGAAATCACATGGTGAAAAGCTGAAGTACATTATACCAAAATCCCCAGGAAAATATTTTGCCCAGAACCTTAGCTTAAATGAAACATCTTCAAAGAATATTTTTTAAAGTCTTTCTCACATCAAGATGTTCTTAACACAAATCTTCTTACCTGAAACACCATCCAGTGTTTTATTTCTTCTATAATATGTGGCATGAGGTCACTTTTATATTTTCTGTAAATCATCATTTGATATCCTGTAATTGTTTATTAATAACAGTAGTAAAAATACCAAGAGAAACTATAATTTTAGGTCATATTTTAGAGGGTGTTCTCTATCAATCCATGAAGATGATTTCCTGACGCAAAAAACCAGCAAGCTAATTTGAAGACTAAAGGAAAACAGAGAAAACCTAATTGTGAAAATAATTTTTGAATATTTGAAACTCTACATAGCTGTGCAGTCACTTGTTTGCATTTTAGACAGACATAAAGTAAGGACTTTAACTTAATCTTTTTCTGGTTTATCTGATACTTATATAGTCCGTGTATGTTACTTCATTATGTATTTCTAGTCTTTCTTGCTAAGCCCATTAGCATCTAATGGCAGTTGTTTCCCACTCTTGACATCTCATCCTTGCATATAACTCCCTCATTTACTACTAACTCTCTTCAGTTCTCAGTTTCCTCTTTCCCACGCTTTAGTTCTAGTGAATTACCAAAGCCAATCACTCCATATGCTTAGAGTCATATTAAACTTCTGTCATTTTTTTTCCTCTCACATTAAGTCACATCTCATGCTTCTGCTTCCCAGGGAGCCACAAATTAACAAAAAAAATGTTCACAGATCAGAGCAGATAACCCAAGATAATGAACATTTTACGTGGATGTCATTGACTAGTGCTACTGTATACCTTGCTATTAAAAGCAGGTAAGAAGAATTATTTCTGCTTG
The DNA here is from genome assembly GCA_013398225.1 of Steatornis caripensis. Lineage (NCBI taxonomy): Eukaryota > Metazoa > Chordata > Aves > Caprimulgiformes > Steatornithidae > Steatornis > Steatornis caripensis. The sequence continues at coordinate 545,124 of VZSC01010778.1, forward strand.
CAAATCGCTGCTCAGCTTCAACAAAGGGAGCAGCGTAGATCTATCGCTACTCTTTAATAATGTAAATTTACGAACTAGCCTAGTGCTTTGCCATCCATCCTCCTTGGCTATGGCTTTGATGCTTACCTATTGCTTATATAAATCTTACATGAACTTAACTCATAAGGCAGGAAGCACAAACTACCTTGTGCTTCGTTATGTTCATGGAAAACACAGTAGAACCATATTGCGTGTGGGAACACAAATGTTTAAAATACTTAGCTCTGCATAATTCTTGTTCTTTTGCTTTATGTGTGCACGTGAGTGCATACGCATTTCTTCGTGGCTTATGGAGGGGTAAGTATTTTAAAGGAAGGCATTTTGATTGTGTTTTCCATCTTCAAGTAGATCATACATATGGAAGAGGGGATGATGAGAAAAACTTTTTGATGATAGAGACTGCCAGAAAGTCATTAGCAGCTCACCTGCAACTACCCAATGTGTTTATTACTGAATTTATTGTTCTAAATGGTAGCATGGAGTCTAGACCCTGAGAAAATCAGCATGGTCGGGAGCTTGGGCTGACTCCTCCAGAATGATAAAAATTGCTATTTGGAGAACTGATGTTTGTCCTTTCCTGATGAGTGTGTTCATGCAACCTGACTCTGCCTCAGGTGGGTTCTGACCCAGCTTTCAATACCTGAACAAAAGTGTAAGTAAGGTCTAACTGTATTTTTTCCAGTAGCTTCTGTCATTGCTGCATCTGAATCAGGTGCTTAATTCATTGATGAAAAAACACAGATAAAACATTGTAAGATATTTTGAAACTGACTTTCTGTTTTGAACTCCATAAAAATAGAAAGAACTCTCATTTTGTATTAACAGAGTAACAGATTTGCAACAGCTATATTGTAATTAATTATCTGAATACTATTTGAATATCATTGCACATAGAAACATGCTTAACTGCATTTTCTCAAATTCTTCTTCACAATATGGCAGTGAATTAAAACCCATACAACACACTACTTTGGGATGAACACTGCATTTTTAAGATCTCTACATGATATGAAGAACATTCCTTAAAATAAGCAATGAATAAGAAAAAGTACAAACTGAGGTAAGAATATAAATCAGGGGTTAAATGTACATAACCTTGCAATGACTTGATCATTATGAAAGGGATCACAACTACCTGCCAATAACTATTTCAAGGGAGCAAACATTGGGGCTGCCAATGTGTTATTTACACCTGCAGAAAACTGATAACTGGAGATAATGGTATGTAATTTTGAAATGATACAGTCTGAATATGAAAGGTTTCTCGGCCCCACCAGCTATTAGAATTTTGAATTGCCCTTTATGGAAAGTGACTGGAACCTTATTGCTTTGAAAGTTAAAAACATCGAAGGACAAAATCCTTGATGATGACTTTAAGGACTGTTGGCTGTAGGCTGCAACAGAACCTTTTATAGCTGAGTGAATACTTCCCTTCCCCTCATCTTTATCGTGTTGAAAAATTCTGACCTTACTTCTATTAATAATCTCGGTATAATACTTTTCACTCTTTTTTGAAATTCAGGACTGTGTCTGTATGATACAAATGCAGTGGATTGCATGGATATCCAAGCTAACTCTGAACAATCAGGCAGAAGACCCAGGGTAAAGCTGCTGTCCTATTTCTGGCACATTAATCACTCTGATAGGTCTGTATGGCACAGCACTGCATTTGCTCTTACAGCTGAAAATGTTAACAAAATCTGCTGCACAGGGAAAGTGTTTCTAAAATGTTTCTGATCTTCAACATCCTTATAGCTGAAATGACAGCCATTCGGTCCTCTTTACCTTTAACTATTAAAACCAGTTACGAACAGAAGACAAATGATGCCAGTCAAGATCTGACACGCTCTTGGGAATTTTTATTGGAAATATCAACTCCTCACAATATCCTATAAAGCAATGAAGAAGCAGGAAAAGAGAAGATTTTAAAACATTTTAAAGAGAAGTGATTTCTCCTTTGTGCACTGCTGAGTGGGAGAGTTAGTGGAAAAACACAGTATTTTTTTTAAAGCATCAAAATAGTACTGCAGTCCTTGAAAACATTATGTAATAAATTCTGCAGCTTTATTTCTTTGCAAACACGGGATACTTCTTCATGATATTTATCACTACATATTTTACTCAAAGTAAAGGCAGAAGTATTGCATTGCAATATTAACATCGCTGTGTCCATTTGCTTTTATCTACCACAAACTTCAAGTATTTTACATTGACCTTCAATCAACATAATCTATTTGATAATGCCATAAGCTAGAACTATGAGAGGTAGGGTTTGGGGACAGCAAATGCGAACATTTGAAACAATCAACTTATTCCAGCAAAACCAGCACAAATATTGTCTAGAAAACAAAATCTAAATACTCATAATGAAATTATTTTAGAGGGACTACTTTTGTCACAATCTACAATTACTGTAATGAAGTATGCTAGCCTAAGACTGCATGTTTAGGAGGCCCAACTCAAACCAGGATATGACTAAAATGTCTAAATTAATACCAGATTAAAGGACCTGGAAAGGGACATTATTTTAAAATAGAAATGCAATTTTTTTGCAGGCTCATCAACACTGAAAAGGTTAAGCTGTTAAAATATAACTCTATCCAGGGCTCTTCTAAGCTACTGAAGGCAGAACAAGTTGTTGCCTAGGACAACAAAATATTTAGTGACTATTTATTTTATCTGGTTTTGTAGACAACTTGTGGGCTGGGAAGAGAGGTTATTTTCTAGCTTTTTTGAAGAGAATAAGAAGTCTTCAGTTGGGCTGCTTCTGCTGTACTCCTTGGAAAGGAGATCACATTCTAAAACTTGAAATAAGAACCTTCTTACAGAACACTAAGATTTTAGACAGAAAATCAGATGATAAGGCAATTTATTTGCTGCCTGAATGGAGGGAGACTTTGTTAGGATACTTGAGAGACAGTACCCTCTCTGACACTAGGCAGAGTAGGTTGCTTTAATAAAAAAAATTATCTTGCATCATAAATCAATCATTTGTGCTACTAGTGTGTTACAGGACAAGAAAATGATCCTGCAGGTGGAACACAATAGGTGCTAAAATTGCTCAGCTTTGATTAGTAGTGCTAGAAATTGCTGCCAATCACTACCTGATTATAATTTGTTTTGAAGAGAGAGTGGAGCAGAGGGAAAGAAAAAAGAGAAAAAGAGAGGGGGAAAAAACCCTCTGGCTTTAAGAATTCTAATATAAGAACGAAGACTTACCTCAGAAAAGAGGTAAAAGTCACTGTTAAAAAATCGTATCATTTTGATATGACTAAAACCCTTACATTTAAAAATAAATGCAGGAAATGGGAAACATTAAAAGAAATCCGCAAATTTCAATGGCTAGATTCACTGATCAAACGTGGTTATTTTACTATCACTTTTTAATCAGAAAACAATATGTTTTCATTATTGCCATAATATAAGGAAATACAAATGTAGACTTAGGGAACTTATTTCAAAGTACTTACATAATCTCTTCTATTTAAATAATCTCTAGTGCAAAATGACACCAGCTGGATTACAAAAGAATCATTATACTAAAGAAAAAAAAGAAGTCTTGATGATGTCCACACTGCAAATGCTTTCTGTTTCTTTCTTTCTTTACCACGTTGTATTGTAAATTGCATAAAGCACTGTATTTGAACTAAAAGAAGTGTTTTTCCTCCCACTGCTGAGTCTGAGGGCTGCCATGAGCCAAGGTGGGAGTAGGCAGAGGTAAACGGTAGATGGTTTGCAGAAATTGCCACGGTTTATGTCATCTCCTGATCTTTTGCAAGTAGCAGTATACAAGAAAGAGGATGATGTATTTAAAAAGCATTTTGCGTTACCATGAGGAACAGATGGAATTTTGCACATCAAATCACTCAAAGGCTACAAGATCACTACCTATGCAAAATGTTACATGCAGAAACTGTACATAAGAGTTAAACATGTTTTAACTCTTTTTAAACGAGATTTCTAGAAACATTGACTGCAATACTACAACATAACAACAGTTTCTAAATTATAAGTAACATCCACAATCATTTACAAACTGAGTGGCTGATGGAGATGCTACTGGTATTCAAAGCAGAAAGAATCTGACTGCAGNAGTTACAATACTGGCACACAGGTTTGTTGAGGATAAAAAGCTTCCAACGAGCTTTCTAGAAACATTCACTGCAATACTACAACATAACAACGGTTTCTAAGTTATAAGTAACATCCACAATCATTTACAAACTGAGTGGCTGNCTCTTTTTAAACGAGATTTCTAGAAACATTGACTGCAATACTACAACATAACAACAGTTTCTAAATTATAAGTAACATCCACAATCATTTACAAACTGAGTGGCTGATGGAGATGCTACTGGTATTCAAAGCAGAAAGAATCTGACTGCAGAAAGAATCATTTTCACACGCAAGATCCAACAGACCAAATTTACTCTATGATTGCCATTGCTCAGTATTTCATTCTTGGGAAAGAAACAAAGATGTGAATTATTAAAACCCTTTTGAGACCTCTGTGGGTGCCCTGGATGAACAAAATCTACATAACTATTGTGCACGGAAAAAATATTGCTATTTGTATCATATCTCATAACTATTTTTGTAAATGCAATGAACCTACCAAGCCCATTTCAAAGGGAAACAGAGTAATTTAGAGAGTTATCCTTTGTATTTACAACTGTAGCAGCTAATACATATTAATGTAATCTCATTTGCAGCATTGTTCTGCTAATGTAGGAGCAACTGAGCAAACCCATATACATGTCTTACCTCATGACGAAATAATACATCATGATGAAAGCTATTCAGTTCCAGACTCATCTTCTGACTATTTGATTTGAAATATATAAGCAACTATCCTGTTGTCAAAAAACTGCTTAATACTTGGTCCTGTTATTTATGTTATTATTTAGTTTTACAAACAAACGAGACAGAGGATTTTAATGCATATTGAAAGTTTCCTTCATATTACCTCGAACCAATCAAGGTTGTGCATTGACCATTTAAAAATTGTAGTTATTTAACATAAAAAACCACCACAAATGTAGTAGAAATATTTTCTTAAATGCCTTAATGCATTCTATAGACTGCTATTTTACTAATGAGTAAGAAGACCTAAAGTTCAATCTGCCTGGCAGGGAACTTTAAAGATTCCCATAAAACTTTCAAAGGCTAGAAGTATCTGATCCTCAGTAAACAAGGCACATTTGTTTTTGCAGGATGTCAGAGAGATTCTCAGTCATTTTATGCTACTTAGAAACATTGAAACACAACACTTCTGGTTTTGCACCAGTACATCAAGATGGTTTGGTTGTCTCTACAGAGGTGGTGTTTGTTGTCGTTGTGGATCGAGGCGCAGCGGGGGGAGTGAGAAGTGCGGTCCCGGAGTAATGATGAGTCTCAATATGAGTATGATCATTCTCCCGGAGTAATGATGAGTCTCAATATGAGTACGATCATTCTCCTTTATTAATAGTCAGAGTGCTGCTTATATAGTCTGTGCGAGAGCTCACACGCAACAAGTTATATAATCATTGAATAGTAACAGTGNGTGTGTGTGCATATGTTTATATATGTAGCTGTTTTAAAAGTACTGGCTCACATAAATTAAGTACTTTCTTAAGCAAAAAGAGTCATACAGAGAATTTTCTAAACTCAACAACTATATAAGTTATTTTTAATAACAAAATACTTAATCAGTTGAGATCCCATAGCCTATTGCTAATGCAGACTCATGGTCTTGAAAGCTCTTCTGATTATCAAAATTGTTGGAGCCATTTAGAAAACAACTACAGGAAGAGCTATGGGCATCTTTATCAGTCAAGCAGTGTCTCTGGGAGATCAGAAAGGACCGTGGCTCCAGCCCACTCTTAATNAATGCAGACTCACAGTCTTGAAAGCTCTTCTGATTATCAAAATTGTTGGAGCCATTTAGAAAACAACTACAGGAAGAGCTATGGGCATCTTTATCAGTCAAGCAGTGTCTCTGGGAGATCAGAAAGGACCGTGGCTCCAGCCCACTCTTAATTATTTTCAGTGATCTGAAATCTAGCATAGGGCTGTGGTGAAGAGAGGAAAAGAAAAAGGAATTGTAGATCTGCAGTTGCAATGTCTGAGAATATGTTATTGAGATGTACTGTTTCGTTCTCTTCAAAAACTGCCTCTACAGAGTGGCACGCTTGGGAAATTAAGAGAAGAATAGCAGCAGAGTAATTTGTTAAACAGAATCTGAAGGACAGCCCTCCTAAGAAAAAGGTATCTTTTCACACTATAGAGCATGGGAAATTAAGCTGCCAAGTGTGCACTGTATAAAATCCATCTATTTGGTGTGTATTACACGATGAAGCTGTGGAGCTGCTCTCTCTTTTGCTGGAGCAGATGGAGAGGCTGCTGAGACATTAACCTGGTCAAGGAATCTGAATGCAGTATGTGGTCCATTTTTAAATTCTTTAAGCAGAGACTATAAGTTGTATTGGGATTGTAGGTGCATTAGTTGGCTATGGCCTCATGAGAGCTTTGCGAACTTCAGTTCAATACAGTAGTTGGTATTACTTAGAGCTATAGGCTCAAGTTAATTACGTACAAAGCAGTTCTGACTTTGAAATTAGACATGTATAGCTGGCATTCTGCATACTGGAGCTGTACAGAGAAGGACTAGAAAGATACAGATTTCTGCAAGTATGGAATGGCTAAATGCACTAGAACTATTCAGTTTGCAAAAGAGATGACTGAAAGGTGAAATGATATAAGTGTGCAAAATGAACCATAGCACAGAAAAGAAAGAGAAGAAAATCAAGGATGAACTTGCCTATCTGCTAGCAATGATGTGTAAGTTTTCCCTTAAAACCTTCTTGTTTTCTGAGGACTGGAGGGTGACAAAATCAATGACAATTTTCTCAGAGTTCATGGAGGATTTGTGGAAATACCGGTCTCTAAGCCTGTGTCAGGCAAATTAGTAGGAATTCAATAACGCACACTAGTAGTGGACACACAGATAAACAAAACCAGGAAGAGTTAAAGTGAGTTAAGGACACCTCATATCTCAAAAGCCTATCTGAGTTCTTTGAAACAGTTAACAGTTTTTTTCATGGATAAATAGCTGGTTAAACCAGGAAACTGTAGCAGAAAATGCAGTTTTCACAGTGGAAGAAGTGTATTTCAGAAGTGAATTTCTGAAGAGATGTGTGAATGGACGTCTGCTGTTCAATGGATTTATAAATTCAATAGGAAACAAGGCCAGCAGTAAGCTCACAAAACTTGATGATGATAATAACTCATTCAAGGCAAGAAACACCAGGACCAGCTGGGAAGAACTTGCCCAATTCCAGAAGTCCCCGAGCTGAACATTATTAATGACTAGAAGAATGCTACACACCTAGTTCATAACATGCTTGTCCTATCGGCGTAGCCTTCCCTGGCCATTTCTTTAAGGTCATTTTTATAGACAGCACAGCGGGTTAGGCAGAGCCTCTGATCTGTTTCAGGATGGCCATTTTCATGCTCTTTCTACAGTACAAAACTAGTGGGCTGCAATGAAATGACCATATAGCAGCCTTTAAAGTAACTAAAGAATCACCTTTTCACACGGTATATAATTAAATTAAAATGTGGAACTTGTCAATGATGTTGTGGTGGTTCCAAAGTATTTAATTACAAACTAATGGAAGGCAGTCCATTGGTAGCTATTTTCTTTCTCTAGTATATTTGATCTGATCCTGAACAGCAATGATTATACCCTAGTGTAAACCAGGAATGCAATTTGTGAGAGACAGTATCAACAACACTTCCTCAAAAGCTCAAAACCTGGACAGTAACTGAGTTTAAGAAACCATTTGGTAAACATAAATTTAAAAGGAGACAAAGACTGAATCATCCACGTGAAAGATGGATGTACAAAAATAGAAGAAGCTCGCAGTGCAGGATGAACTAATTGAGAAGAAATGTAAACCAGGCCACTTACATGTAACCCTCCTCCCAGGAGTTCAGCTATCTGTGATTCAAGGCCTACTTTCAGTACAGCGCAGATGTGCAACCGTTCTCAGTTTCCTTCTGAGAAAATTGCTAGGGCGTGAGAAGGAGCAGTGAGAGAGCGCGCAGGCTGGAAGCATGCAAGATAAGAAAGGTAAAGTTGCAGGCTAAGTAAGATTGTTGAGACAGGGGAAACTGGCACCTCAAGGATTACAACACTCTCATGAAAAAATATAGAATCCCACAGAAAAAAAAAAAAAAAATCAGAAGACAGCAACTCAGCAACATCACAGCTCAGCCTGTTCCAGGGAGCAACAGAGGCCAGCCCTCCTCTACCTGAGTGATGACTACTTGCCCAGTAGTCTTAGTGACTCATTTGGTGGGAGCTGATTTAATTCCTAGTTTATTAGTCCTACAATGTATTGTGTGTGTTAGATGATAAATAGCTTGCTTTGTGCTTTTAAGCTGTTTATATCTTGCGGGAAGAATCTCTTTGGTAAAAGTTCCCTGAAGTGAGTGACTCCCTGAGGGGGAGGGTTATGTAAGTAATCCAGAATAATAGACAAGAATAATATGATTAGTCACGTAGAAGAGCTTTAAAGCACAGGTGCACACTTTAGATGAGTTAGGAGACTTCAGAACACAGTGGACTTTTTTTTTTCAGCAGATTACACATATTTCAGAAAAGTTCCACGTAGCTACAGCATCGAACAAATGGTATATGAATCTCGAAGTGTTGAGAAAGCCAATGCTGGGAGAAGACATTCTGAATACTTGGAATCCCAGGATAACTAAATTAGAACAATACTTCCCAGGAAGCACGCACCTGAGAAAATAATGAAGCAAATGGGTCTGGGAAATTCTTGATCTAAATGACAAAGAAATTAGTGAAACAGAAACTAAATTTTAAAGTCTGGCTTTTTGCAAAACAACTGAGAATGCTGGTGGGAGCTGGCAAGAAACACAAATGATAACTTTTAAAATGACTCTTTGGATTCAAATGCTTTAAGCAACTGCTGCTTGATGGTGCTTGAGGAAACACACACTCTATAGATGTATACATAAAAGTCTGAAAGAAATTAGCATGTAAGTTAGATCTGCAATAAATTGCAGAAAGCTGCGTATTAGATTTTTTTCTTAATGCCAATGAGGTAGCTGGAGGACCAGAGAAGCTGAGGGAACACAGCCTTTACCACTGGTGTCTCAGACCTTCTCTCCCTCTATCATACGTTTGGCATTCTCCTTGCAGTTTTTTTTAAAACGTGCTTGCCTAGATAGCAACTTCCAAGGATGGTAAACCAGTGTTGGAAATAGAGTAAGAACTGTTCTTTTCAGGAAGATAAGAAGATTCAAAGCTCTGTGAGAGTAAGGGGTAACTCATAAAGGTTAATTTTAATCATAGAATCATAGAATAATTTATGTTGGAGAAGACCATCAAGTCCAACACTAAACTTAACACTGCCAAGTCCACCCCTAAACCATGTCCCTAACTGCCACAGCTGCACATCTGTTAATACCTCCAGGGATGGTGACTCAACCGCTTCCCTGGGCAGCCCGTTCCAATGGTTGACAACCCTTTCAGTGAAGAAAGTTTTCCTAATATCCAATCTAAACCTCCCCTGGTACAACTTGAGGCTATTTTCTCTCATCCTATCACTTGTTACTTGGGAGAAGAGACAGACCTCCATCTTGCTACAACATCCTTTCACGTAGTTGTAGAGAGCCGTAAGATCTCCCCTCAGCCTCCTTTTCTCCAGGCTAAACACCAACAGTTCCCTCAGCCATGCCTCACAGGACTTGTTTTCTAGGCCCTTCACCAGCTTCACAGCCCTTCTTTGGACACGTTCCAGTACCTCAATGTCTTTCTTGTAGTGAGGGGCCCAAAACTGAACACACTATTCAAGGTGCAGCCTCACCAGTGCTGAGGACAGGGGGACTATCACCTCCCCAGTCCTGCTGGCCACACTATTTCTGGTATAAGACAGGATGCCATTGGCCTCCTTGCCCACCTGGGCACCCTGTTGGCTCGTATTCAGCTGTCTGTTGACCAACACCCCCAGGTCTTTTTCCACTTGGCCACTTTCCAGCCACTCTTACCCAAGCCTGTAGCATGGCATGGTGGTGTTGTGACCCAAGTGCANGCTGGCCACACTATTTCTGGTATAAGACAGGATGCCATTGGCCTCCTTGCCCACCTGGGCACCCTGTTGGCTCGTATTCAGCTGTCTG
>VZSC01010782.1:0-16318 GCA_013398225.1 Steatornis caripensis
GGTTGGCAGCTGTGATTTATTCTGACGGACACCATGTTCTCTTGCTGACCTTGCTACACTACTCTTTGCCAGCCTTGCAGCCATAAGTAGCTTGCAGCAACCCTCAACATAAGTCAGGCTTGAAGTCTTAACTGATTACACTTAAAAGTCATAACTGGCTAAACTGTTTCTCCTGTCTCCTTGCTTCAACTCATATTAAATTGACCTTGTTTTCAACACAATTGGCTCCAGCATGGTATCATCCTGTTACTGGTCATGACCTGGTGCAGAGTTGACAGGGTACATGTAGCTAAATTTCTGCCTAGAGATTTGAATGAGGTGATAATCCGGCACACCATATGCTGTGTTATGTGCTCTCTCCCAGTTTGTACAGTATGTACACAAAGCAGAATTGGCGTCAGGTAGGACTTCTGTTCCATGTGCCAAAGTGCTGCACAGCTGCATTTTCCCTAGCTTAATGCAATTTGTTTTTCCAGAACATGTTCCATATGGTTTAGCAATGAGCTTATTCTAACTGCCCCCTTCTGGTATGTCAAGGCTAGGCATTACAGACACGTACCTAACATGCGGTTTATTGCCTGTGTCAAGAAACATCCCCAGTGTAGAAATGGCTCTACAGAAAATAGCCAGCCCTGCTACCTGCTTCCATTTGAGTGTGCAGATCACCTGATGGTGTTCTTCCCTGGTACAGTCTATAGGGCTTATGTCCTATCAGAGTCTCAGGTGGGACTAGTGACCCAGAGACTGGTGGTAGGAAGGATGGAGAGGAAAAGAAAAAGCAAAGAAAAAGACTGGCAAGATGAAGGAAATTTCCACAATCTGATAACAAGGATAAAGGTAACCATAGGAAAGGGGGAGAGGAAAGGAGGGTAAGATCAAGAGGGGGAAAAAAAGAAGAAAGAAAAAAAAAATCAAACATTAGCAATGAACCAGATGTCAACTAAAACTGAAATTTTAATTCAGAACATTTCTATTTAGGCTACTTTTTATTCTGGCCAAAAAAAAATTAACACATAGATTTAACAATAAAATCCAAGTTTCAAAGCTCAGGAGTTAACTGTCTCACCCTTCTCAAACAAGAAAGCAAAACCAAAAGTTTGGAAGCTGGATAAAATTAGTATAAGTGGTATTTTGCTAAGCACTTGCAGGGTATTGGCACAAGATACAGTAGAAATATGTTTGTGTTGTTGCCTTTACTGAAATTGCAATCTCAATAGATTAAAAAAAATAATTAGATAATCAGGCATTCTAGCAATGCAAATAAAATAGTCAAGGGTCAATACTATACAGCATCATTGCATCATTTCAAGACGAGAGGCATACTGAAGTCACACAGATTCTTATTTACCAGAAAACATGTCTTAGGAGACAGGGGGGGTTAAAAAGAGAAAGAATAGTTCAGTCTCATTGAATTTTATTTTTTTAATGACTGATTTAAGAGCTACTGCAACATTTTTTGTTTGTAGAACAGAGATAATGCTTTTCTTAATTAAAGAAAAACAGGGCTTGGGGGGAGAATAGGTGAACGCCACTCTGATTTTCTGAGCACCAAACAAAATTTTTGTCAAAAACTGAAAATGGGAGATAGGAGCGGGAGAAGGAAGAAGGTCACTTGTGTGCCCCTCAGGAGACCCTCATTCCTTATACTTAGCTCAGGCTAAGAAATTCCTCATGCTTTAAAGATCACTAGAATAGTTTTAAACAAGAGTCAAGTCTTCATTTTAAAAATATCCAAAGTAAACAAAATAACAAGATAAGATGCTGACAGCTGACAAATTGACAAAGGTAACACCCTAGTTTAATTCTGTAGTGTGTTACGGCTGTATCTGATTATAATCATGCTATCAGTTAAAAAAAATAGAAAATACAGAGAGCAAAGGCATTGGGAGCCTTGCTACCTGTGATGATCAAGGACATATAAAGTGGACTTTTTTGACCTCAGCATCAGCATGGAAGAATTGTTCACATGGTCACTCTAGAAACACGAGCTCTGAATTACTGCAGGAAGAAAAGAATGAACGTGCAGGGATCCAGCTGTGACCCCAGAGTGTTTCCCAAATTTCCTGCCCATGCTCATGCTCTGACTTCATCCACGTTCCCTATCACAATGAGAAACAGTTGCTCACCATGTCCACCACCTACCAGTAGGAAACCTGGGCATGCAAGCTGGAAGGAAGCTGCAGGACACAGCGGCCAGGTTTCTGAAGCTACAACGTAGCCCAAGAGAACACAGTCACAGAGTGGGAAATGAGTCATCCTATTCATTTCTTGAAAGGAAAAGAAGAACCAAGGGGGAAGGCAGAGAAAACATTTAGACAACCTTCCCACTTCACCCCCTCTGGCACCACCAAAAATAAAATCGCAGATGGAAAGTAGTGTTTATAGGGAAACAAGAGAGTCATAGGATTTTGGTAAGCCTTCAAAATCTCGGAGAAACTTTCTTACTGTTGGAAAGTCCACTGATAGCAGTTCTCCTACAGAGGCCCCCAAGACAGATCATCTTCAATTTGTCCAACCAGGAAAATTGGCTTCCATCACTGTTATCAAACACTCAGTGGCCCTGACTTCATATCATTAAGGTTTATTGCACTACTTTGCTAGCTAGTTTTTACAATCAGAATAATCAAAAAGTCTAATGAAATAAAAAAGGTTTCCCATTATCCCTCTTTCTCATCAACTCTCCCTTGCCTTCTCTTCCTTCCCTGCACTATGCTCACATAGGGATAACAGAACCACAGCCTGGTTGAGGTTGGAAGGGACCTCTGGAGGTCATCTTGTCTGACCCCCTGCTCAAGCAGGGCGACATGGAGCCAGTTTGCCCAGGACCACGTCCAGATGGCTTCTGAGTATCTCCAAGGATGGTGACTCCATAACATCCTCAGGCAACCTGTACTAGAGCTGCGTCACCCTCACAATAAAAAAAGTGTTTCCTGATGTTCTCCCTGGGTAGACCTCAAGAAATAATTGCTATGCGTTTGGACTACATTAGAAATACAAGAGCCATATTAGAGACACATCTACTTCATGTGCTGTGATGGAGGATTAATCAATCTTAACCATCCAACAGATTCAGGTCTGATTTAAAGGAAAAAGTGGTTGGGTATTTTTATTAAATTCTGCAAGAAATCCAAATTCTTCAGTGATCACAGCTGTCCCTCAACACCCTGAAACAAAACACACTGTATTCATTTAGTGATAGACTCCTCTATAACTCACCAATTAAAAAAAAAAAAGCATGTTGCCATGAATTACTCAAGTCATTTAGCTGACTCGAGAAGCAACTATCCCAATAATTCCTTTAGAAATTTATGAACTTGCTTTGAATAAATTGGAGCTTTTATGCTCAGAATAGAGAGGAAAAACTCATTTTCACAAAGAATGAGATAAATTTTCCCTTCAAAAATTGTTTTTTCCCAGAAAGATAATAATTCATGAGAAAAAAAAAAAAATCAGTGTCCCTACATCTTCCCCCAGCTCAAAGACTTAGAGTGACTGCATTAATAATAACAAGCTATAAGTGTTTTTATATGCTACTGAAGTATATGCTATTGAGGTACGTAGTTAAGGTTGTACTGAGATTTGTACTAAAAGCAGAATTAAAATCCCACTTATATTTTTACTATTAAATGTAGTCTCATCATTTGGCATCATACCTGTGAATACAGTGTAATTTTACAGATACATTAAAGCTTTTGCAAGAGAAAGAGATTTTAAGTGTTCCCTTTTTAAAGTTTTGCCATTTGGCTCAAGTATCCATGAGTTCCTTTAGCTAAACCTCTGCTTTCCCCACAGACTTCCAACTTCTTCCACACATGCTAACAGCTCAGGCACAAGCCACTCTGGGAAATTTATAATTACAGCCATTCCTTCTTCTTGGCATGCACAGCTATCCAAAGTAGAGGAGATGAAACTGTCAAGTTTTGCCAGGTCTTCAGGCTTTCTCCTGCATCTTGCATCTCTTATGCTCCTCTGCTGCGTATTCTTAACTTGCACTACCACGAAAAACCCTCACTAACTATAATATTTTGCCTACAAGTCCTACACTTGATTGTTCACCACCCTGTTACGTATTCTGTGGCTTGTCTCCTTTCATCCACGATCAGCAAGCACAGATTATTACAAGCCAATCACTAGAAAAACTCATAGGCAATTATCCCTGATCCCCCAATACCTTTTTTGGTACTCTGACTTGCAACCACAACTCCGGGCAATCCTCAGATGGACTGCATAAAGACTCTTGGCTCAGCTCTTTCCATTGGTAAACTAAAAACCATCCCTACATTTTGATGCTAGCAAACTCAGGTGACGTTTCCGTAAGCATGTCTGCAGATTTTGCGTGCTTAAATACAAGCTAAAGAACCTGGAGATGTGCATTGTACAGCCTCGTGCTTTAGACGCAAAAAATTTTAAACATGCGTGGGGAAAAAAGAGGCGTTTTCTTGATTGACAAAGCGTACAACCCGAAGCAGCCCTGGGTGCGAGTGTTATTTTAACTAGTCACTTTCTTAATGACATCGTGTTGATAGAAAATATAGTCAAGCATCTCTACTATTAACTGATACTTTCCAATGAGAAGATGCCGTTGCGAAACTTGCCACTGGAAGACTAAAGAGATGCTGGTTGTACATCAAGAAGCAATGCACTGCTAGTTTCTGGTTTTTAATAGAGTTCAATAAGGTCTTAGACTTTAATGGGAATGTTTTATCAGGTCAAATGTTTTCTTACAAACTAGTTTGAGGATTTCAACCTCATGAAGTTCTGTAAAATCTGTATCTGCTTTCTGCTTTCTTCCTTCCCAAAAAATGAAAAATATTGCCATTTGAGCACCCAACAAGTGTTGTAAGATGGAACAATTTCAGTGAATGAGGCAAGTCCTACAACAGCAAAGACGTGAAGCACATAAGCTATACAGAGCTCAGCCCAGCTTTGCCCAGATGGAAGAAAGGGAGCAGGGGTTATCTGAAGGGTAACTCCTACAAGGCACCAGAGCAGCCCTAAAATGTGCAATCTGACATACTTTTACAGTTTCTACTGAAAATAAACAATGTTGCTTCAACCAATTTCCAAATGGAAAGTTGGAAGTTTTGGGGGTTTCAACAAATGTCAAAATATTCCATGGTAAGGGAAAAAGGAAAACTAAAATAAAGCCAGACCAAACAATGTATGACCAATTCCAGTACTGATCACTTGATGCTATCAGAGATCAAGCTGTTCCAAAAGTGAGATCTGCACAAGAACTGTATGCAGTTTTACTTCATAAACCTACTGCAATGAATGTAATACAAATGATCAAGTCTTATTTGATGCTAAACATAAAGCAGTGACCTGGTGACAAACAGGATATCAATATTCCAGCCAGGCTACAGCTTTAATTCCCTTTAATTAACACCAGAGCCATTTACAAAAACAGCATTCCCACCAAAGGATTAGAGTCTGACTTTAACAACATGAAGTAACTGCCTCTATGCTCAGCGAAGACTAAGCTCTAGAACACGCTTCACATTTACGCCCGATTTTACAGTCTTTCTCTTAGAAAAATAACCTGTATTCATGTAGGTTTTCCCATTTTACGTATGCTTAAACTGTGGCTTACAGCTGGAGTCTACACTTATCTACGTGCTCCTGCTGCAACAAGAGGCAATAAAGTACTGGGAAGATCCTACAGTTGAAATGGACTTATTACATCCACAAAATAAAAGCTCACAAGATTGTATAGCATCGGTTCATCTTAACCGAAAGAAGTTATGACTCCCCTCACATTTTTCAACAAAATATTAGAGGGACCACACTTCCTGCAGAAAACCAGACTTACCAGGTTCATAAGCCCATCTGCCGTCTCAGTTTCTACATCCTTCTACATAACCACTCCAGGCACACCTCCTCGTGCTACAGCAAGGAGAACTTTTGCACTTTGCAGAACAGGGATGATTCACCTTTTGACCTTTTGTCAAGAGTTCATCCCCTCCAGAAAATTGCAAAAAAATCTAAAAGACACAGACAGCAGCTCCCCCACTGCCTTCTCTTTCAAAGCAAACACTCCCACAAAAATTCAGCCTTCATCCATCTTTAGACTTTGATGTTCCATTGATTTTCTACCCTCTTGGCACCTCTCAGCTCCTTTTGAACTCTCCCCTTTGCTTTGTTAGTTTAGGCAGATGCGCAGCTTCCCAGTGCCCGAGGCTGGGATCCGGATCCAAAACTATCACTTAACACCACTCTCCAGCTAGAGAACCCTAGATTGAGCTACCTGCCCTCAAGCAACCAACCAGCTTTTTATTCTATACCCAACTGTGCCAAAATCTGTTTCTTTTGCTTGAGAGCTCCTTTTCCACCACTGCGGTTCTTCAAAGCTTGGAAACCAACTGTGGTGGATCCCGTGATTGCCAGCCCTCTGCCTGAGCCCCATCACTTGGGGATCAGGCTAAACCAAACCCACATGAGAGCTCAGGTTCTTTTTCAGGGGCAACTTGCCCAATGAAGCCACTGTATTCACAGCTTTAAAGATTGTTCCTTAGCACAGGGAACACAGCTGAGTTAAGTTGCATTGCTAAATTACCATGCAGTATCAGTCCTAACGTGAAGCCACCGTGGACACCAAGGAGAAGAGGGCAACTTTCTCAACAAAGTTACTCAGACTTTGACCTCTCTATGAAGACTGCCAAGTTGCAATGATTGCTTTAGGCCCTGATCCAGAAAAGCCCTTAATTGTCTGTCAAACTTTAACCATATGAGTAATCTTATTAAAACCATGAACTACTTATGCTTAGAGCTAAATACTTGCTCAAGTACTTTTCTGGATCAAGAACTCAGTGATGTGGATGCTTATCCACTAACACGTGAACCGAGATAACAAAGTCTGCCTCTTTCAGCTGCGATAAAATCGCACAAGATTTAAAACCCTGTATCAGTGGGGTAAGGTTCACCCACCCCTTTTGCAAGAGCACTGCTTCCCATGAGTGCTACAAATCACAACTAAGTGACTTATACCATGGGCCTAATCCTGAAGACCCGTAAAATATGAGCAGCACTGTTATCAACTGTTAACTCACATGAGCAGTAAAGATGTACGTGGCCAAGAAGAAAGCGTAACGTATCTTCTGTTCCAGGCAACCCCTTAGTAAATATAGTATTTTAATTATATGACTATTTAGTCTATCTGAGCTTTCATTACTGACAGCATTCTGCTCTTCAGACTGCTGCTATTCTTCCTATTTCCCAGTAACTAAACTTCAATTGTCTAAGAAATGCAATACTGCCATCTAGCATCCACTAAATATGATGAAACTTTCTTTCACTAAAACACGTCACCTCGGCACAGGCACAAGCCAGTCTTTGGAGACCACAGGTTATCACCGAGACTCAGAAGCAGCCTTGCTATCAGAAAGCTGCTTGCTTCCCCAGAAAGCGCCAGGAGAAATACACCCAGCGGCCGGAGGAGTTAACTGATTGCGAGATCAGTTATCCTTACGGCTTTTGTGCTTGCTCCAAAGGGGCCCTGGAGCCACAGAGCACTTTCAGAGAGCACAGCAAAACACAGGCAGCGTAAACCACCCAACACCCCAAATCCCCGTGCAGAGCAGCATTTTAGCAGGGAAGATGAAAATATTCCCTGGCAATGGCTGTCTCCGGGACTTTTACCCTCTTTGCCCTCCCTACAGCACTGCCAAGGTCAGACGTGGGCCAGAACAGCCGAAATAAGGTCACCGTCTGGCTACCGAAACTGCCCAAGCGCTGGCAGCAATTCTGCTTTCTAGCTTTCTGTGCCACTCTGCAAATGCATGCCGAATGCCCAAATATTTTCCGAGTCACTGTTTCTGGGTGAAATTCCTAGCAGTCTGCACTTGCTCTGTTACTTAAAGAGAGACCAGCGAACGGCTAGCACCGCCTCGTCTGTGCATTTAGCAGTTCCACGCCACCACTTACGAAGCAGCTCATCGGGAACGCACCCCAAAGGACGGCACAGCTGCCCCACCGCTCCCGGCCACACTCGGCCTAACGGGAGGGCGGCGTCCGTACCGCGGCCCGGCCGCCCTTTCCTCGGCTCGGTGCCGCTGCGCTTTCGGGGGTGGCGCCGAGGAGCCACCGCGGCGGCGGAGGTGGCAGGGCCGGGGGAGCCCCCGCAGCCATTTCGCGGCCGGGCCGGGGGCCAGGCCGGGCGCGCTCCTGCCCTCTGGCGTCCCCGCCTCCTGGTAACCGTCAGGTCAACCCCGTGCCGCCTGTCGCGGCCTGTATGTGTACACGCTACGTATATGCAGGCGGTATTCACACAGCGCGCGTGTGTGTATATACACAATATACCTACATACGCGTTGTATATACATAGTATGTATACACACATAGTGTATATACAGTATACTTAGTGTGCATATACTGTACACGATATGTATGCATGCTATATACAGGCACTAACAGCGTATATATACTAATTATATACATTAATAGTATACATATATATGCTATATATATAATAAATAGTAGACATATATAGCGTATGTAGTATATACACGACACAGTGCGTACTATATATACAGCTTGTGTGTATACTATACATACACTATACACCATGTATAGATGTACATACTGTGTATATGTGTATATGTGGTTTTGTATATATGGATATACATAGTGTGTATAGATACATAGTGTACATACTATAGTGTGTATGTATAGTATATATGCTGTATAACATATATACTATAAACTATATACACTATATAGTACATATATATACTATGCGTGTATATACTGTGTATATACATACACTATACATACTGCACATATGTATATAGTGCGTATGTGTAGATACACACACCCACTGTGACTGACCCACGGACGGCAGCTAGGAGACACCTAAAGCGAAGGGCACGTGTGCTCGGCAGCAGACGCTGAGGTGAAGCGCGCTGCAGCTGCCCCCCGTGCAGGTGCCGAGGTTTCCTGCCTGGGAAGCGTGTCGTGCTGCTCAGCACCCTTGGCCCCAGCCCAGAAGCCACCCCGCTGCTGCAGCAGGCGGGCGGGGGCCGTTCCCAGCGCTGTGGGCCCATCTATTTATCTTCTTCCTGCAGCAGCAGCTCAAACGCTTTCCGAGGATGTTCAGCTCTCCTCGCAGCCTTCACAGAAACAGCAGCCAACGAGACAGCTGGCGGCGTATGCTCACAAGCGCTTGCGTCTGCTGGTCTAGGCGGACATTACGTCTCTGGGAAACAGAGCTGTATGACAAAATCTAACTTTTTCATTCATTTATGATTGACCTTTCCCCCGTTTAAGGGCCTGTCACTGCCAGCATTTTGTCTCACTTTCCAAACAACTGAACACATTCAGACAGCTATATGCAGAGTCTCACATACAAAGAAAGAGGGAGATATACAGAGAAGGGGAGAAACACAAGTGTTAAGCTGGCAAATATCTGAATTCTCCATTCCCCCGACAGAGGAATTTCTTCCTCAGAATTATAGTGGCCTAGGATACAGAGCAAGTATTATTCCCCCTAGACCACAGGGCTGAAAGTTGAGATCCCGTACACTCTACCTCAGAGAGGCTGTCAGATATTAGGTGTAAAACAAACTTGTTGGTATACACAAAACGTTCACCATAGGCCTTTTTTTTGCATTTTCCAAAGACTGTTTACTGGATTCATAGTACCAAGACATATGGATTTATGGTTTCATTTCATTTTGCCTAACTTCATATGTATATAATATAACATTTATGTTTGAGCCACCTGTCTAGACTCTTTTTATACTTGACGGAGAAAAGTAAGCACCATTTCAGATGTCTACATTAGGGTGAGATGAATCATGACCTAGGGGTGCCTATTCATTTCCCAACTGTAATAAAGGGATCCTAGACAACTAGCTCTGGCAAGGACTTCTGCAGTGTCACTGTCTAAGGGGGGTGAGATTAATCCTGAGGTTTAGATTTTTAAATCCAGGGAGGCTGTGAGCTCAGTTAGTTCAACTCTTGTTTAACACAAGTCAGAAACATTCATCAAATGATGCCTGTTTTAGGCTTGATATCTTCTATTTGCCTAACAGGTATTTTCCAGAATGGCATCCAGCCTGGATTCAAAGACTTCTACCAATGGACAAGTCAGTTTTGCCAAATAGTTTGTTCCAGTGGTTTATCACCATCACAAAAATAATATAACATGGTAGATAAGCATAAAAAGAATATCACTTGAAGTTTGGCTTTTGATTTTGTCTTTGATTCTAGCAAAAATGTGGGATAGTGAAAAATAATGTGAAAGGATACAGAGTGCATAGTAATTACATGTTTATTTTACATTTCATTAAGTAATTTCCTACAGAATTACTCTCTGCCTTCATTAGAAGAAAGCAAGAGGCAAATCCATCCCAAACTAAGGTCAAAGACACTTCTGTGCTCTAAACCCGTTCTGTCTGCAAGTGCACTTTTTGCATACATTGGAGAATGCTACCTTTAACATGTATATCAACTTTTGCACATGTAGAGAGAGATGCAATTAACCCATTTGCTTTAAAACTCTCAAATGATGATTCTGCCACAGTGGGAAAAAGAAGACGGTTCACTGTTAGCTCTCCTAGTTGAAGCATCTGTTGAGTTGCTCTGCTAGGAAGTAGGATTAGACAAACAAAAAGTAGAGGAGAGAGACGAACTGCAAGGATCTCCCAGTGCAGCATGCTCTCCTAAAATCCTTCTATTCCACTAACATCAGGCTCTGCCAGCAACAGCCCAATTACCTTTAGCCCAGTTACCACAACTGCTTTTGGTAGTGAAATGATGCAAACTGAATTTATAAAAGACAATATTCATGAATTATTCAACTGCTAGGAAAAAAAATTTTGTTTGGGGTTTTTGGTGGGCTTTTTTTTTTGTTTTATTCCTAGGTTACAGACCTAATTATAAACAAAGCTAGATTAGCAAACTTGAAAAATCACAAGCCTGTCCTAAAAACATGTACTTATCAGTAGTGCTACGAAATTAAATTTCCATTAACTCCTTATGATTTAAAGCTATTGGATTTACATAGGACTTGAAAACTTGAAAAAGTAATTATTTTTATGGTGCACGTTAAAAAACAGGGAGCTCTTTTCTCATTAGGACATGCACACTGAACCATCACTATAACCATTTGCAAGCTTCTTCCAAAGATTTATGATCCACATGATTTAAACTTAATAGCCACTACACATTCTAAGAAGAAACCCTTTGTCCTTCTTTAGTTACTAAAGTACTTATTCTGTGCCATCTCAAATCTTTCTCATCCTTGTAAGTTCACTCCACTTAGCTCCTGTGGCTGACTTGAAAATATTTATTGAGATGTAGTAGCATAGGAAGTAAATGTCAAATCCTTTCAAAACATTTAAGAGCAAGTGTTCCCCAACCTCGTCTTCCTCCAGCATTAAGCAGAACTGTCTATTCAAAGCATGTGGTGACATTTACCATTACTGTCAATGTAGTCTTTCAAGTGATGAATTCAAGACATAAATACATGTCCGCAGTCCATGGCAGATTTTAAAACTGCCACTCAATTAGAATTCCTTCAGGGGAGCAGGAAGAAATTCCCCATTCAGTAATTTTATCAAAGGGAACAAAATATGAAGAAATCACCCTTCTTTCCCTCCCACCCCCTAAAACCAAAATGTAATTTTGCTGAAACGGCAGGTGTGGTGAAGTGATTCATCCTAGGTATATATCCATAAAGCAGTTTGGAATATTTTGGGGATGAGAGTTATTGCCCTGAGTGGAAGTCTTGTACCATTTTATTGAGTCTCCAAATTTAAATATGACCCTAGACACTATTGTTTCACTCCCTGGCTTGCTGCAAGTAGAGATATCGAACTGGGGGACTTCCTACACATGAACTTGTAGGTTGGCAGACCAAGAGCAGCTCTAGCTGACACCGCGTGGACATTTTTTGTGTGCCCTCCATGTCCTGGGAGAGAGATCAGAAGGCAGTCATGCAGGACTGGCAGCCCAGCAAGAAACGTATGTGCCGTATGGCAGCTTGCTGGCCCTCTGGCACGAGAAGACAGACGTTGATAAATACAAAGAAGAAAACATCAGGGTCCCTATTTCAGTGTCTGTACAAATTTATCATGCTTAGTACACATGCAGACAACTATCAGAGCAAGTTGTCTGGTCTGATGCGTGAAGTGAGGCTGAACTACCTCAGAAATCACCTCTGGCCCTAGGCTATAACATGCACGCATTGCTTCTCTTGTGGGAGAAGACAACAAATTAAATAGAGAAAGAATGGGTGTGAGGGAGAAGAAAGTGAAAGCATTTCATTAAAACCTAAAACCGCAATATTGAGAAAAATAATCTCACTTCCTAGGCTGCTAATTTCATCACTGTCACTTCTTCGACCTTCCTGTGTTTCTGGATGCTTTTCAGCAAGTCTGGAGGAGTTTCCTTGCTATTCTTTCTGGCAGTGACCTTTTGATGTGGAGGGGTGGGTTGGCTTCCTGATTTCTGTGAGGAAGACAGAAACATAAACGAGACTTTATCCATATGGCACTCCAGCAGCCCCGTACCCTCTGGGAATGGACAACCACGCACTCCTGCTGTGGGCGAGAAGGATTCATCTGTTAATATGGAAGATTAATTTATTTTTTAGACACTGTTAAAAATAAACCCCAGCTTCAGTAATAAGGAGGAAAGCAGAGAGAGAGGAAGAGAGGTTTCTGTCTGCTTGCTGTCAGTACATGCTCGTATTAACAGGCCACTTAAGGTGAAATAATGAGCAGCCTCAGATTGTATGAGCCATTTGGG
Source organism: Steatornis caripensis (assembly GCA_013398225.1). Taxonomy (NCBI): domain Eukaryota; kingdom Metazoa; phylum Chordata; class Aves; order Caprimulgiformes; family Steatornithidae; genus Steatornis; species Steatornis caripensis. The sequence continues at coordinate 12,751 of VZSC01010782.1, forward strand.
AAAGTCACAAAAAATTTTTAAATAGAGTTCTAGTTTCACCTTCACAGAAACCATGATGTATACAAGGGTGGCTTTAAACTACTTTTAAAACACTCTTGTTTATCTTCCCCGGCATAATGTAGAGTAGCCTTAGGACCACTGCAATTCATGCCTTCTTTCTAGCAAAACCTGGCTGTGTTCAGAGTGCCACAAAGTCACTTTAAAAATCTTGATATAAACAGGAATGACTGAACACAACATGGGTTTCCATTTAAAATGTTGCCCTTCGAAACACTGGGAGCAAAAAAATGGACAAAGTGGGACTAATATTTCCAGCTAGATCTGAGTCAGAAAGACCCATTACCACACAACGGCTGTGAACCTCCCACTGCCATAGGACGTATAAATAGACACAGCTTTGGATGGAAGCTTGATTTCACAGTACCAAACTCGCCAATTTCATATGCCAGTGTCTTGACCAAGTGTTTGGCAGGCATTTAGAGAAGATGCTCCTATAAAATCTGTGACTTGAAGGAAAATCTTTGCAACAGGAAAGAAACGTGTTGCAGAGGAGGTTGAACTGAGACTGAAACTCCCAAGGGATCTGCATGTGGGTGCTGTAAGCAGCATCTTGCTTTACCACACGTTTGTCTTTCAGAGTATATGGAACAAGGAAACAGGAATTGAACCTGTCTATATGTTCCATGACTGGCAGACATCCCATGTCAAAACCAGCCCTGCTGACTTTACCATTGATAGCTTTGAAAGTGAGATAACAATAGTTAGGTATAGTACTGTTTAACGTGGGTAAAACTAAGATAGAAACAGATATTTTGTATTTCAGCCTTTTTTTTTAACAGAAGGGCAACTAGTATTGACTTTACTAAAGTGCATCTCAAGTTCTGTAAAGAGTAAAGAATATTTATACTAAAGGAAAACTTTCCAAGATGGAGGTGAAATACTTTTTTTCCCCCACTGATAGGACTAGTGCCTCTCTGAGAAATATCATTAGTACCAATAACCTTGCAAACAGTTCACATATGCTTAGCTGAGAGCATTATGAAGTCCTGATAACATTTATAGGCCTACTCATGTGCTTAAAATTAAGCTCAGTCATTGATGACTGAAAGAATGTGGGAAAAAGAGNGACTAGTGCCTCTCTGGGAAATATCATTAGTACCAATAACCTTGCAAACAGTTCACATATGCTTAGCTGAGAGCATTATGAAGTCCTGATAACATTTATAGGCCTACTCATGTGCTTAAAATTAAGCTCAGTCATTGATGACTGAAAGAATGTGGGAAAAAGAGTGAGGTCGTTTTTCTGATTTTAGCATATTGCTGGGATAGCTACATATGTACTAGGGCTTTATAGTTCAAATTCATTTTTCATATGTTCTCAACAGTCTTATTTAATTTTTGAATGTGAAAGAGGTGGGGTTTTTCTTTCTCTCATCACTCTATTTCTTCTCCCTTTTTAGTTCTCTTTCTTTCTCTCTTTCTTTCTGACAAGGATTGAAATTAATGGTAATTTTTAATTTTTGTTAATCTACAGTTAAAAATTCTATGGCTGAACAGAATTCTAAAGACTTCTCTGTAGGAAGAGTAAAAGACAAGCCAAGAGACTTACCAGCAGAAACTTGATGCATCTCCTTCAGAAAGAAATATTTGCCAGTCAGAAGACAAACATGTCAGGGTTGAGTGCAGGGAGAAGGCCAAATAAGCAGTGACTACACAAACTGAGATACTTACAGTTATATGTACATTTTTAAATATACATGAAGAGAGACCCTTCTACGGACTATATGCTGTCATACAATGGATTAGAAAATTGGAATTTTGTTACTAAAGTGATAAACCTACTCATCTGGTAAATTTTATTTTTACTTGAACAGGTAGCTTGCATAGTCTACAAATAAATTTGCCAATATTAAAAACGTCAGAAATTAATTTAGCACAATATTATAGTGCTTGCTGGATATCAGCACCAAATTAGAAGTATGCAAATGAGAAAGCCCACTCCTAGCGGATGGGAAAGCCTGGCTCTTTTTCTCTTTCCACTGTGCAACTCCTGCTTTCTTGATTAAAGTGAAAGAATATTGTATAGGATTTTAGGCACTACTTTGTGGTTATTAAGAGTAATCTTATACTATCTAAGAACATAAAATGAATCAGAAAAGGCCAACAATTTGTGTCTGCTCTCAACAAGACAGAATAATTAAGAGAAGTCATTAATGCTGTTAAAGAAAATAGTCATAGGAAGATCATTTAACATCGCTGTCTAAGAATCACAGTACAAATACAGATCTATTCAATGCCTGAGTGAGTTTTCTCCATTTGTCAAAATGCTGCTCAGGATTTAAGGGAAGTTATTGTAGGTAATTTCAAGAATTGGCACTACTGTTTGGCACCACAGTCTCCTAGTAGAATATGTCATTAGTCATCACTGCATTCTTAAACATTAAATACCAGAATATTGTGTAGTGTCTTCCATTATACAGTATAGTATTTCATTTCAAGTGAAAACAAGGAAAGGATTGTTCGCACATTGATGTACAGTGAGTCTTTGCTTTGCTGGGAAACCTTGAAAAGCAGTTTCCATCTTTTGTGCTTCGTTTGGAGTGTGGAGGCAGGTTACCCAGCTCTTGTGCTGCTATTGGCACCATACTAGCAAGGCCTGACATATTTGCCATTCATCTGTTGTTGTGCTGTCCAGTTCCGACCTGTTTCCAAAGCACCAATGGGAGGAGGGAAAAAAACCCTTGGTCCACCTGCATTCTTGAATGCAGAACAGTGTGAAATATATCCCCAAATTAGGATACTTGTGTTATAATGAATAAAATGAATGTGTAGCAAAGATATAATTAGGGAGTATTTGGGAAACTAAAAACAGTAGAAACTTCTTTAATTTTTTTCCTAATTTGCACAGTCTCAGTCCAGTGGGTCATGGTGTAGGGAGATGAACTCGCTGCCTCTTGCTTAGCAGAGGCATGGAGCAGCACAGTGAAGAGCTAGTTTAGGCTGAAGTCCCTGGTAGAACTGTTGAACTGAGTGAACCTGATGGAGAAGGCTGCGAAGTTGGGAATGGATCATGTCTGGCAGATGATGTAATAGTCTTATCAAAAGCTTCAACAACCCATGCAAGATGTAATGCTCTGAGAAAGGATACTCCCTGATTTTCACACAAACACTGTTAGAGGCTGTTCAGACAGCTGAGAAGATAGCAAACTTTATTTTCACTGTCTCTCCTGCAATAGTGAAAATGTGGATAAGGGCCCATTGGAACTTGTTTCCTGTCAAGGGTTAAAGCACAAAGCAGTGGAACAAAACCTTCTAACAGTTTATATGGCTTTCTATGTCTTGTTCATATGAGCTGGCAAAAGGGATGATGTGATCTTGGATATGGAAAGTACTGTTCCCCTAAAAATGCCTCATCTACCTTCTCTGTTTCTTTTGTCTGTTTTAGATAGTCATTGTCACAATCATGGTAATTATAGTTGATGTCTATACAACTCAGTTGTTTGAGTTTACAACAAACATATCAACATGTTTAATATAATAACTATTATATAATAAAGTTTTATATAAT
>VZSC01010782.1:16426-30050 GCA_013398225.1 Steatornis caripensis
AAAGTTTTATATAATCCCATATATATTAATAATATAGCTTAGCACTGGAGGTGGCTTACAAATGAGAATTAATTCTATATACTGGCTCCAAATGTTCTATCAGTAATAAAAATATTATATGCATACACACACCTGTACATACTATACTATAAATAATAACACATTTAAGATTTATGTACGCGTATCTTCATATACATTCTATTTTAGACATATACCAAGAGACGTATATGTATAAAAACATGTATTTTTTTAAATTTTAATCAACAAATAAAGTCCCAAAGGAGGACGTAGACAGGGAGCTTTTGAACATATAGATGATTATTGATCTTTATGCACATTTTGTATACATTAAAACTACAACGTGAACTTTGCTTGCAGAGCATTTACTGCTAATGAAATAAGTATATTCTGCCTCACCTATTTTATTCAATACACAATTTGAACAACCACAAGAGAGCAATAGCAAGCGAGAAGACATTGCACATAGCTCTCAAGCCAAAGAGTTTGGAATTGTGCCTGTAGGTTGCTTACAGTTATTGATAGGGATATGGCTAATTTAAAATAAAGTGTTCCAAAGTAAAATTCCATTACTGAAAATTTGCTGGGTTTTAAATACTTTAAATGACTGCCAACAGTCTGCAGAAATTGTCGTGAGGTACAGTAGCTTCCAATGAAAACCTAATCTTTCTTTTGCTTAAAGGATGTTCTCATATTTCTGACTCTCCTTGTACTTTATATCTGCCTTGATTAATTAAGGCAGTTCAGCACTGAGGCTACTCACATTCTTAAACTGAGACACATATTCAAATACCTTGCTGAACTGTAGCCCGAGTTTTAACGTGTGTGCTCATAAAAGAATGCTAAATTGGTATGAATTCTTAGCAGAACAGGAAATGTTCATATATCGAATGTTCTATATATAGAATAATAAACAGGAAACTAATAAAAAAACAGCTGTGGTGGCAAATGGGCTTCCACGTAGCTGCAAATGGGCTTCCACTAGGGCATGGAAACATGGGGCAGTTAAGCCCCATATACTACAAATAAGTGTACAATCATAGCAGTTATTCCAAAGGTACCTTTGACTTCTCTTATTTCTCACAAACGTGACTTTTTCCTGAATTCTGATAGAGAAACTCATAAATAATTGACTCACAGAGTAAAAAATGAAACAGTTATAGGCAGTGAAACCACTGAATTAACAGTGAAAAACTGAGGTTTTTCTGGCTCAAAGGCCAACCTACAAAAAAAATCTCATTCTGATGCTAACTCTGCTGGAATGAAAGGCTCTTTTGAAATTCTTATTACTTACATTTGAGCCATACCATGCTTTTCAAGTTAAATTGACAAATACTAATGGATCTGAATCAGCTCCTGAGCCAAATCCCTTGAAAGAGAAGTGTCTTTGTGCTTAAAATTAAGAACATGACTGACTATTTAAGTTGGAAGGGACCTGCAATGATCATCATCTAGTCCAACTGCCTGACCACTTGTGGGCTGACCCAAAGTTAAAGTATGTTGTTAAGGGCATTGTCCAAATGCCTCTTAAACACTGACAGGCTTGAGGCATCGATTGCCTCTCCAGGAAGCCTGTTCCAGTGTTTGACCACCTTCTCGGTAAAGAAATGTTTCCCAATGTCCAGTCTAAACCTCCCCTGGAACAGCATTGAACCATTCCCACACATCCTATAAGTGGGTACAAGGAAGAAGGGATCAGCACCTCCCTCTCCACTTGCCCTCCTCAGGAAGCTGTAGAGAGCAATGAGGTCACCCCTCAGACTCCATTTCTCCAAACCAGGCAAGCCCAAATTCCTCAGCCGGTCCTCAGAGGACAGTCCTTCCAGCCCTTTCACCAGCTGTGTTGCCCTCCTCTGGACACATTCAAGGACCTTCATGTCCTTCTTAAATTGTGGGGCCCAGGACTGCACCCAGTACTCCAGGTGAAGCTGCACCAACGCTGAGTACAGCAGGATAATCATCTCTTTTGACCGGCTGGTTACGCTGTGCTTGATGCACCCCAGGATGCGGTTTGCCCTCTTGGCTGCCAGGGCACACTGCTGACTCATGCCGAGCTGCTGTCGACCAGCACCCCCAGGTCCCTTTCTGGAGGGCTGCTCTCCAGCCACTCCTCTCCCAGTTTATACTTGTGCCTGACGTTACTCTGTCCTAGGTACAGAATCCATCATTTGAACTTGTTAAATTTCATGCCATTGATGGTTGCTCAATGCTGCAATCTGTCTAGATTGCTCTGCAAGGCCCCCTGTCCCTCAAGACAGTCAACAGGACCTCCCAGTTTGGTATCATCAGCAAACATGTCAAGAGTGCGTTCAACTCCTGCATCCAGATCATTGATAAATATATTGAACAGGACTGGCCCTAGAACTGAACCCTGAGAACGCCGCTGGTGACCACTCGCCAGCCAGATGTAGACCCTTTCACTGCAGCCCTTTGAGCTCTGCCCTTCAGCCAGTTCTTCACCCAGCACACTGTGAACTCGCTCATTCCACAGTTGGGCAGCTCGTCCAGGAGGATCCTGTGAGGGACAGTATCAAAAGCCTTACTACAATCCAGAAAAACTACATCCACCACCTTCCCTTCATCCACTAGGCAGGTGACCTTATCATACAAGGATATCAAATTAGTTAAACAGGACTTCCCCTTTGTGAACCCGTGTTGACTGTGCCTGATGATTATGTTATTCTTTAAATGACTTTCAATAGCACTCAGTATAATCTTCTCCGTAATTTTTTCCAGGAACTGAGGTTAGACTAACAGGTCTGTGGATTCCTTGTTCCATACATTAAGACTTAATTAAGTAGCTTTATTTTCAAAAGTATTAAAAGATGGAAAGAGTCACTTAAATCAAAATGTCAGTTGGGTCAGCACATTGAAAATTAAACTTGTTGCATATTAGAAAAGCTTTTTCAGGCCCCAGGTTTGAAACTGTGGACTATTACAGTAATTAAATCTAGAATTTGTCAGTTTAGGTGGAAATGTTTTGATTTGTTTAATTGAACATGTTTCTATGGGAGCAATTACAACCAACCTGCCCCCTGCCAAAAACAAAAAAAACCCCCACAAACCAGAAATAGTTCCCCGTTGCACAAAGGCAAGCTGCATATACCTGAAGTATGGCTTTGGCTACCAGCATCAGAGAATTTTCATTTGTACAGGTTAAAACATGCAGAGTACTATTTTTGCTTGTACAGGAGTCCAGTACGTGCCATTAGTTTTACAACTTACTTGTAAAAATGGAGATACCCTTCTTAGTAAGATAAAAGGCAGAAGGAGTTGACCCAAACAACCAGCAACATAGTAATAAGCAATTGTGTGATTTATTGTTCAAAACCAGCAATTCTGCTTCTACTGATCTGCTTCTATCACCAGAAATGTAGCCTGATAAAAGAAAAGAGTATTTTTTCCCTATCTTGTTCATTGTTCATTTTCATTTTTGTTAATGACCTTCAACTCCTCATCCCCTAGGTATGAATAATTCTGAAAAGAATATGACCAACAGTTTTCCTGAAAGTGACTTATTCTCCTCCAAGAGTAAATAACTAGTAGTAATATAATAACCTTTTTCAGCAGAAGAGTTAATAAAATTGAGGCTACTCTTTTGTGAGGGGAATACAGTATACAAGATGCTGTTAATGACTCAGAAATTACCTTCAACAAGGAGATTTTCCTCTTCTCTCATTATGTTTTTGGTGATGTCATGGAGCAGATCCAGAATCACACTGTGTTCAGTGTGTCCCAGTCAGAATTGACTGTGGAGAAACTGTATTCAGGGAGTATGCTCCCCTTTATGAAGAGCAAAAATTCCTTTTTGCACAGCCATAAATCACAGCTCAGACCAATCCTGTTTGGCCAACATAGATACTGCCAAAGATAACATTGTCTGAGATGCTCTTAGAAGGCAGTTTCTGATGCAAAATGTCACAGCTGTCATCGTCCTGTCATCCATCTCTTTGGTATGTAGTCAATATTTGTGATGCCTATATGACATGCTAGTCGTCTAGGTTCTCCCTCCTCCACTAAAAGAAAATCAACCCCCAAAGTAAACCACACAGATGGGGGCAGGAGTTAAATTTGAAAGTCAACAAAATGTCTTCTCTTGTCTTAAAATCCCAAAACAAATCTTCTGTGAGATCTCTAAAGGATGTTGCTCTGTCAGGGTGTGCAGAAAGGAGATCTGCAAAGTAGCTAGACAACAACAGCCCCTGTCCTACAGACTGTATGATTAGGCAAGATCTGAAAACACTTTAAAAACCTCATAATTCCTTTTATCATGTGACTCCTTTCAACTATGTCTATACTTATGTTTTAAATTCTCCTGAATAGCAATTTGTAAAAGCTTTCCCGATGTGGGGCCTCTGTAGAATAATGCACTGTTCAACAAATTCTCTTATTCCTTGTCCATTGCCATATGACCTCTCAAACTTTTATGAAAAGGGTTGTAGCTCCATATTCTAATCTAAGAGATAAACAGGAGCTATAAAACAGAAGACAGGTTATTTTCTTGCACGCTTCTTTTATATCATCATCTGTTCTGCATATAGCAGTGTCTTATCTTTCTGCATGCTCAGGATTCTGAGCATCTGTCACAGTATAGTTCTGCTGCTGTTTTGCTACCCTTGCATTTTTCATAAAAATCATGAGGAAGTGGTTTCTGCTGATAATACATCTTGTTTCACAAAGATTCACAACAATCTCTACTGAATTCTTCTCCAAAAAAAAGGTTGGATAAAAGTATCCAGATTTTTGTTCTGAGTTGTGATATCTGATCTGAAGTCAATTAAGCTTAAGATTGAATTATTTTTTACTCTATTCAACAAGAAGAAACATGCTTTAAATGGAATACCTTAGTAGTTTGAAGTATTCTCCTTTGTTTTACAAAGTGTAACTGGAAAACTTACAAAGAATTTTATTTCCCACAAAATATTTTAAAAATGATGAAAATCAGAGCTTTGCATCAAAGCACTTCCTCAGCCTCAACCTGAAGCCTAATCAGCTGGTATAAAGTATGCTTGTGTTGGCTGCATTTATGGTGTATTGGGGAGGCACAAATGTGCATACAAAAGTAGGAAGAGGTGGAAATGCCACTGAGCACCACTGCCTTTGTGGGAAAGCAAGAAGCTGTGAAGTGATATACAAGTTCAAAGCCTAATTATGTAATTGGTAACTGAAAGGTCAGAGTCAGCCAAGCAGAGAGATAAGCCTTAAAATACTTACTAATAAAAAAAGGAGCACAAATTTCAGGAACAAAAAAAGCATTCAGATATCTTTGCCCTTTAAAAGGGAGAGTTTTCCGAGAATACATGTCATAGTTATGTGGGCCTGGATCCAAACGTCCAAGTGGAGAGCTCTCCTCTAGCCTGCCTCCAGTGCTTGCTTCTCCACGTGGTGAAGACCTCAGTGTTTAGACCTGGTTTTAATACAGTTAATTTAGAGCTGGGTTTAAGTGCTTTGCTTGATCTGGGACTGTGTTCACACTGCCCTTCGACTTTGGTGCAGATGGCAGGCTTTGTGGACTTGGTCACCACCTCAGTTCAGGCAGCAAGGACACCAACCTGCTTGTATGCCACTGAATGTGTCTTCATAGCTTGAAATGGTGTGAACATGTCATCTCTCCTGTCATACACACTGAGCTATTTACAACAGACAGGAGCAGTCGTGCTGCTGTTGGGGCTGTTCCTAAGGTACAAATTTCTTTGTTGGACTTTACTTCATGGTTTTGCTGAGTGTGGCCTTGCTTGGTTTAGTACAGTCAGGATATAAGCCACAGTAGGAACAGATATCCAAGGACAATGCAAATTCAGAAATGAGTATCAGGTCTTTGGGAGGGTGAGAACATCATCAGCCTATTTTGACACGTGACATTTTTGGAAATAGTAAGGAGCAATATTTGATCTTCATGAGGAATGGTAGCCTCTTCTTCCTTTGTACTCCTGACCGATGCGTGGGAAAGGGAACAGAGAAGGCATATATTTTCTGTCTTTAATACAGCCAGGAACAGCATTATGCTGGTGGCAATGACTGCCTGTACTTTAGCTTCATTGAGTGCAAGAACTGGTGAAGTTCAGTTCATGGGCAACATGAGATAGAGAGATGGCTATCATAGACACAGGTTAGCTAGCCTAGTTTATGGGAATTCATTGCTGACAACTCGTGCCAGCACTGGCTGACTTTCCTCGTAGGGCTAATACCAGAGTTCAGCATTTACATTTTGCATATATTATTGCTCATACTGTGTTCCAGACCGCTGCACGTGCTAGCCAGCTTAAAACTGAAATACAACTCCTGCCCTGGCAAGGGCAGTGTTATCCGTGAAAGTCACTCAGATACTTATTTCACTTATGTGACTTCCCGGGGCTTGTGGGCGTTAGATTTGGGTTTCAGTTGCTTAATTCCCTGTTGGGGCTACGAGGCTGAATCTGCAGAAAAGGTTACAGTTTAAACAGTGCCCTGTGTATATTTGCCAGTCCTACAAAGCGCAAGGTAACTTGGTTAAGGCAGGCACTTTTGACTTCCTGATGATTTTTCAGTCTGGCACATTAGAATTAAAAAAAAAAAAAAAATTTTAAAGAGGAAATATGGGGTCTTTCTGTCTGTTGTGGACATCGTTACATCTAAACGGAAATACAAGAGGAAAATTTTGTATGTTAGATGCTTAATAATGTCAAAAGTAAAATAAAGGCATTTTTTAAATAGCAAAATGAAGTCTTGAACTTGTATTTTCAAAAAAGACTGACTGCATTTTTTGATTAGACATTTATTTTCTCTCAGCTGGAAGCTTTTAACAATAGTCTAGTTTAAAGAAAAGTCTATAAATTTGGGCTATCATGTAATCCCCCCCTCTTGCTGAATAATAGTTGCTCTGTTAAATAAGCTTTCATTTGGAAAGAGCATTCCCACCTCACAGGGCTGCAATATAATTTGAAAAAAGTCATCAGAGGGAAATCAAGATGTCTTAAATCCCTCTAATATTAATTTGGTAGGCTAAATGCTATTTTAATAACTAATTAACCTCACCTGATGACTTCAGCAGAAACATCGCACTGTTCCTCAAGTGCCCCTCTCAAACCCCCAAACTGCTACCATACTGCCACCCTCTTTCCCCCTCCTCACACCCCCAGCCATCTTCCAGCCTTCCAGCAGGCAATGCTGCTCAGCGCACCCACAAGCATCCCACCAAGGGTATCCTCTGGACTAGAACAGGGTAAGGGGAATCTACTGCAGAAGTACTGTGGGGCTCTAGTGGGGCTTAGCTCCGTCTTTGCTCTGAAACATGTCGTTTTAAGGACAACTTTCTGTCTGGTACAGCACAAAGGATAATTATCACAGCCACAAGTACGTGATGTTTTTGCTTAGTGCTGTGTGGTGTTGCTGCTAGGTTTTGCCTGAAACTTGGAAGGAGGACCCCAGTACATTTGCTACCCAGTTTCCCAATCCTATCCATATTTGTTACTTCCCTGGTGCTGTAAGGCACAGAAGTAGGGGGACATAGTGATGGCTGTCACCTTTACACACTAAAATCTGCCCATACAAAATTCAGCAAGTTTTGAGGCTTTCTGGCACTGCAAGCGTTTTGGAATTGTTACTGACTTCTGCAGAATATACATTTCACTTAAAGGGTGAAAAAAATCTCCTAAATGTAAGGAAAATGTTTCCTGTTTAGAACTACCTCTTATGTAGCTTATATGAGACAAAAATGCTACCTCCAAATTATATCATTTTAATGATAAATACCAGTCTCTTTATCAGAATCATACAGTTATTTCACTTCACAAAAGGTGATGCAAAAGGACTCACATACTCAAGAAGCCCAGGCTTGTTTTCAGGAATGGTGTCTGCATCTGAAATGCTAATTTTAGGTATTAATTGCTTACTACTTGTTAATGTTCAATCGTGATATCCATTGAAATTCTACTGAACAGGCAGACAATTACTCAGTGGACTGAACAAAGATTTGTTTGAAAAGTTTCATACCGTTCATGTAAGTAGACTGAGGAAACACCACAGTGGGAAAATTAAAATATTAACCAAACTTAATTCAGGCAGGCATTTCAACTGAACAAAATACTGACCAAGTGTTTAGGACCTTCATTAATGACCAGAAAGTTACTGCTGAATTGAGCCAAGGGCTCTGTCATATGCAGTCAGTCAGCACAATCACTGCCATATGTGGAAAAGGGAACATTAAACTGAACAGGGCTAAAGAGAACTGTTGTAATTATGCTGTGGATTTGCCTTAAGATCTCCAACAGTCCTTCTTTGAGTAATTGTGATGCATCATGCAATGCAGATGGATCAACATGGCAGCTGCCTTGAAGTGTATCTGGCACCCGGGTGTTCAAGCCAGTTGCCAAGTTGCCTGTAGCAGCCAAATTTTTTGAGGCAATCGCATAGCTCAACCCCACTTCTGCAGCAATGCAGACACTTAGCTTTGTACTACTGTAACCTCCTAGTATGAAAAAATATGTCCGTGAAAAACTTTCTGCTAGTCTAAGGATTTGTACATAACAGGCAAACCTATGATTTGTCCTCTGACAACAAATTTCCCCTTTAGTTTTAGTCTTCCCATCTGTAAACTTTGAGAGAAGAGCCCTCTCCTGATATATAAACAAACATGCATGGAAATACTTACTTTAGTAAAAAACGAAGGTAAACATCTTCTTTGATGTCTGTGGCACGTGATATGTGAAACTTTTCTCACTATCAGGAGAGGAATTTTCTTGTTTGCCAGAAAACAGTGATATTCCACATACACTCAAAGGAAACTTCCCCACAAAGCCTGATTTCTGTGATTAAAAGGGTATCGCATCACATGATTTATTTTTAAGAGAGCTGAACTACCAAAAGATTTTTTAAGAACAGCAAGCCCAAATCTTGAGCTATTTATGCCAGTTCTACCTTTCTACTCCCTGTGATAACTTCATCTGAGTTCCTCAGGGAACAATTTTGTGGTTGCTGTCAACATAAGCATGTATAGATTACTTCACTTTCACCACATTCCAGCAATTCTCAGCTTTTCCCATGACCCCATTTCCACTTGCACTTCCAAGATCATGACCCCCACTTTGGGAATAACATTTGCTCAAACATATATTCTGCCAACCAATGCACTACCCAAACAAATGAGCTATGTGTTGAGCAAAACCACATGACCAGGAAGAAAGGATCTGAAATAACAGTCATAGTTCCAAAACCTTTCCCTAAGGGGAAATGACCTGTGAATAATCCAAGCTCCATTCTGTCAGCCTTCTCAACAGCATATACACTAAGCCATGAAGCTATGGGCTGATATCCCTTATGTGACCTGCCCAAATCTACTCTACTGCTTAATGATGTTGAACTCAAAAGCAATTGTCTACAGCAGAAGTTACTCAAACACTGGTGGTGAAAGTTAGCCAGTGTCCTTCATCTCATATCCTCAAGTAAGATACTCAACAGGATTACCGGTTTTAATGATATTTAGCACACGAGGTAATATTATTTCGCTTATAAGTGTGTTTTATCACATCCATCATTACTCTGAGAACCCTAAGCGAAGCTGATATACCATGAGCTTTTTTATTTTTCACTGCAGTAAATCTTGCCTATAGTTACAAGCTCTAGAAATGAACTATTTGTTCATGATTTCAAGTTTTCAAAATTCTAAGCCAGTCAAACCCAGAAGAGAATAGAGAACAGAGTGATAGTCCTTTGTTTTCCAGTATGACTCTCAGAAATTCCCTCTGAGAAGGCCTAAGTGTGCACCCCCCCACACCCCCCGCCCGGCCCCGTTATGCTTATTAAAACTGGAGTGGTTCCATTCATGACAGCACAACAGAAATCCAAACCTGGCTTGAAGCCTTGGATCTTCATTTCAACTACTCACAGCAGAAGAGGCCCTTGGTAGGTAGTGCTGTTAGCATGTGGTCTGGGATGAAGTAATTCTAGCCCCAGAGCAATAAAATACAAGAAAATGGCTGCTTTGAGCTGAAGTCAATGCTGAAGAGTAATAGAGTATTGGGTTGTTGATGTTATAACCACAGCTCCATACGTGTAGTAGCTGGTTGTTAGAGATCATTGTCTGCATGCATCTACGAGAACGCACAATTGATGCGTGACCTGGAAACCTTCTGGACAGCAGAGTCTCTGTATTATTGCATACACATCACACTGGAGTCCTCACAGGCCCTTCACTGTGCCTTATACATAGGTGTTGACCCTAGTGTTAAGGAGACCCTCAGCCTAAAGCAAGAATGTTAAGGGAGAACAGGTGTTTCCATCCAAGCCAGCAAAACCAGCTACTGTGGCAGTCAGCCTTCATTCTCTAAAAGGATTTATGCTTTGTCTAATTTTGAGATTGATGGAGTCTTGATGAAATAGCAGGTACTGGCCTGCTCTTTCATACAGAGTATGTGAGCTGGTGGGTACATCTACAGAAAATTCAGCAGTAGTAGGCAAAAAAGACTGTATCTAAGCAATAATGTTTGTTGTCAGTTGTTTGTAGTGGCCTAGCCCTAATTGGAAGTGGTACATAAATCAGGAGCACTGGACCTCTCCTCTCGTTTTGCAGAAGGGATGCACAGACCATCTGAGCAGGCATCTAGCAATACACCCAAGTTTTGCAAGCAATCTTGTAAAACATTATTTTCAGCAATTGTTTGATCCTGTGAGTAGCAGCAAAGGGGATTTTGGCAATCAAAACAGCTCAATCTACCCTTGTTAGAAATGGGAATGGAGAGAAACTACTGAAAAACTTGAAGAAAAATTTCTGTGGCATTCAATGAGCTATCGACACCAGTGGCCACAAAACGTACATGAATAAACTGTTTTGTAGGCCAGACACAGAGGCCTACATCTGGAGACTCTTTGGTTCCTTGACACTTCTCCTTCTCCCACAGGTTGTTGCTATCAGTGAGGGCAGAGAAAACCCTCTGGCAATGTCTCTGAAGTTAATTCAGTCAAAATCTCCCTTGATTTAACCCCTGAAGTAGTTTTCAGGTAGGACAAGCTTTTTAAGTGTCTTGTCACTGGGCCTGGAGACCTCAGTGCAGTCTGGTGCTGTCCTGGTCCCCCATGAAGAGTCTCGATCTTAGGATTTTTAATCTTTTTCATCCCATCTTTCTGTTGCATTGTCAGTGTTACACCAAGACAATTTCTGGTTCTGACATTACAAAAATGAGACGAATCAAATCTCCTTTCATATCTCATTTCTAATGGTGCATATACTTCACAGAAATCCAAACCTATATTAACTTTCCAATTGTTTGCATTTTAACTTTAGACTCAACTTTAAATTTCCTGCCTTTCCAGTATTTTGTAATAGACAAAATTCTTCCCTGTTTTAGTCTACCTGCTGCCTGTTTTTCTACCTTTGACACCGTGTTACTAGCAGTGACTGGGAGAGGGAATGGAACTTTGCTAGGGCACAGCAACATCTCACTAACGAGTGACGATATGAATTAAATGTTGATGTATAAAACATGAGCTAAGAGAACTTTGTTATATATTACATGTATAAAGTAAAAGTACAAAGGGTTCTGCAAGTTTCTTGCAAGTGTTAAAATGAAAAATTAGAAAAATTGGCATAAATACTTTTTAATTATTAACAATTGATGATGTCTAGTGTTCTTCTTAGCCAGATGAACTAACACTGGAAAAATCTAGATAATGTCAACACATTGTGTATTTTAATTGAATACAATCAGCAAACAAACTGAAGGGCGGATGTCATAGACCTTCACACAAACTGGCATGGTGTGAACCACAAAAGTTCAATATTTTTTCATGGTATGCATTTGATCTATCTTATGTCTCCCTTCAACTGTTATTCCCCTAAAGTTCCTCAGAAGTCAGTAAAATATCCTCTGAAGTCAAATAGAATCTTTTTTTGTTACGTTTCTTCACGGACTGCTTGTTTCCATAAACAGCAAAATAAAATTATTCATACACTTGAAAAGTTTGTATCAGATATTAGCATCTTTAAAATATTATAATTATTGATCTCAGAAGCCTTTAAATAAAGCATTGGACTGGGGAGGCCATCTTAATGTGGTATAATTTTACAAATATTTTTATATGACCATCAGTGATTTTCAACAGAAGTACGGATTTGGATGGTCAGCTGGACGTGTTTCACCTTCAGAAATTGTACCTGGACTTAAAATCTAGCTGGTTTTAAGGTGTTGAAATTGGGCAAATAAAAATGGAGGCCTCTACAGGCACAGTGACTTCTGAAACTCTTAGCCAAGAACTTCTGCTTACATTCTGTATTACACAAAAGTTCTGTCACCAGCTGTGACGCTTGGACACAGGTTTCAGTACCCATCAATATCACATAGGGATGTTGCGTAAAGGGAGAAAACTAAGGATGACATAAGTAAGAAATATAGCTTAACAAAATAGTTCTGCAGGAGAGTAACTCAGGTTTTCCTATTTCCTTGGCAATAGCTGTAAGCTGTAATGTTAACTACTTGGACATCTGCATCCTTAGAACAATTTATTCCTTTAGTAACCAGCATAAACAGTGGTGTGCTGCTAGGAACCAGAATATATCACTACTCAACAAGGGCAATTGAATGCAAGGAAAGAACTCAATCTACTCTTAAATTTAATAATCTTGATTTTAATGCCTGGGAGAGAATTATTTTTTTTTTCTTTACACGAAACTGAGAAGGCCATTTTTAAGGTCAGGCATTTCCTGAGCTTTGCCCACTGTGGGTGTTTTGAGGTCTATTATATGTATGCTTTCCCAGTGCTCCTGCTGGGACTATTTTCTATTGTTATTAACCTCGAGCACGGTACCTGATAAAAGTTAAATCTTACTTGCAGGTTGGAGCACGCTGGCAGCAGTTACATGGAACCCACACCCCAGATGTCATTTCACACTCAGAGGACATGGAGGAAGGAAGGTGCCAAACAGCCTACATGAATCTGTTTCAATTAGTGAGACTCCTTGACAGCCATGTGCAACTGAAACAGGCAAAGCATGAGGAGTAGCTTTCTTCTGTAACTGTGAGCTGCTTTCCGTTTAATTGCTGTGGCAAGTGAATAAGGCTGAATGACCAACTGAAGATTTTGGGGTTTTTTGGCCAGGTGAGAAAGAGAGGAGAGGACAGTAATTTAAATATCCAAATATCTAGGAGTTACAGAATCAAAGAATAGGGTTGGAAGGGCCCTCTGGAGATCACCCAGTCGAACCCCCCTAATAAAACAGGTGCCCCTAGAGCAGGTTGCACAGGAATGTGTCCAGGCAGGTTTTGAATGTCTCCAGAGAAGGAGACTCCAATGCTTCTCTGGGCAGCCTGTGCCAGTGCTCTGTTACCCTTACAGCAAAGGTCTTCCTTGTGTTCAGGTGGAACTGCCTGTGTTCCAGTTTGTTCCCGTTGACCCTTGTCCTGTCGCTAGACACCACTGAAAACAGTCTGGCCCCATCCTCTTGACACCCACCCTCTAGATATTCATAAGCATTGATCAGATCCCCTCTCAGTCTTCTCTTTTCCAAGTTAAACAGACCCAGGGCCCTCAGCCTTTGCGCATAAGAGAGATGCTCCTGTCCCCTCAGCATCTTTGTTGCCCTCTGCTGGACTCTCTCCAGTAGTTCCCTGTCTCTCTTGAACTGGGGAGCCCAGAA
>VZSC01010782.1:33397-64890 GCA_013398225.1 Steatornis caripensis
TTACCATGATTTATCTGATAGTAGTGCTAACTAGCAAACCACGCTGCTATGGGAAATATTTTCCCATGTAAGTGTGAAGTAACGTAAATACGGCGAGAGAGTAAAAACCATGGTGAGAGAGTCCAGAAGGAACCGGGCAGAACTACCTTGTTCTCTTTGAAGAAGTACCCAGTAACACAGCACATTCATAAAAGTTTGATTGATATTCACATATTTTAGGGAAATTATGCAAAGTGCTAGTGGATTGACATTTTTAATTCTTATCAGAACAACACATGTGATCTTCATATTGTAATACATCACAGTATAGTGATACTCTGCCAAGAGTTTTTAAAAGGACTTGCAAACCACAGAAAATTGAGACAAGGTAGTAACACAAAATCTGAGCTGCCAGTGCAGGTTTCTGTGGGGTCCTCTGTTTTGCCAAAGAACTGTCATCGGTGCACCAGTCCTGAATGGGGACACATTACTGCTAATACCTCTGTGGTTCATGCTGCTGTATGTGCTCCAGAAATTATTTTTCCAGAACAGTTAACTATCAATAAAAAATAAAGATGAGCTGAAGCGAGAAAAAACTTTTCCTGCCTGCACCCACCTTCCTCCTCCACATTGTTCCTGTTTGCCTTGCTGTACAATCATGAGGCTGGTGGGGAGGACGGATGAGCCGGTTGGCTACAGCTTGTGATAACTCTTTGAGAGACCTCCCTTCCCAGCTCTGCCTCAGGTCTTCTGCAATGTCCAGGCAAATCCCTGAGGCCATTTCCATCTCATCCTTGTGAGCACTGCAGTGTCTTCTTGCTGCTCAGAAGACAGCAGACCGACTGCAATAGTTAATGAGCACATAGGAGGGGGACAGACAAGGACATACAAATCTATCACTATCATTTATACCATCTTTGAAATATTAATTCTCACACCATCAATCTGTCTTTTCCAATGTCCAATGGAAAAGTAAGTGCCGGGCAGCCAGTAGCTTTTTAACTAGAAGATAAGCTTTGCTCTCATATGCCTATTTAAATACTCTCATAGTGCTATTGAAACATATGCAAAGAGATTTTTTAAAGGGAAAAAAAAATAGGAATCCATTTAAACATAGCATCCTGGTAATGGAATTGATCAGGAGAGCATGTGGATCACCTGTAGAAGTTCTGCAATGACTCAAAAGAAAGAATTTGAACTAGGTATGGGCAAATGAGTAACAGGGAAAAACCCACAAGCTGATANATGGATCACCTGTAGAAGTTCTGCAATGAGATTGTATTCTAAGAAAGAATTTGAACTAGGTATGGGCAAATGAGTAACAGGGAAAAACCCACAAGCTGATAATTTTAAGAAGTAAGATTTGCAGGATCACATACACATCCCACATACTTTTGTTGTTGTTTAGTTTTGTCAGAGAATTATTTTATGCAAAGTAACTTGCAATGATATAACTTAAAAATCCTTTACATTCACACATGCAATAATGTCACTAAAAGTATTTACAGAGTAAACACTGGCATGTGGCTTACTTGACCAAGTAGGCTAAACCTCACAGTCTGGATTTCAACCATATAAATTCAGGCAAGTTAATTATTTTTAAACATTTTTCTTCAATTTTTGAAATATGTAGAGCAACAACAGAAAAATTATAAACATTATTCCTCTTTTCAGCCCCAGAATGAGAACAAAAAAACCCCAGGCAAAAGTATACTAAGTACCCCTGAAATAAAGATTACTTTGTGCTCTACATAACCTGGAAGCCACTGGTTCAGAGACATTGCTATTTAAGCAGTGGTTTTGAAGAACTAGATTGGAATGCTTGGAAAGGAATAACGTAAAAAGTAATGCAAGCTCTGGCAAGCTATGCAAAATATGGTAAAAGGGGAGACTAAAACCTCACGCTGCAGGGCTTAAATTTTAC
Organism: Steatornis caripensis; assembly: GCA_013398225.1. Classification (NCBI taxonomy): domain Eukaryota; kingdom Metazoa; phylum Chordata; class Aves; order Caprimulgiformes; family Steatornithidae; genus Steatornis; species Steatornis caripensis. The sequence continues at coordinate 35,301 of VZSC01010782.1, forward strand.
CTACTAGGGAGGCCAGGAAGCAATTTTTCTCCTAATACCACTGTATAATTGAGTAAGTAGACAGTGGGTCTGATCCAAAGCCCACTGTTTCTAATGAAGCACTTTGTATTTATTTTGCTGAGCTTTGGCTCAAGCCTGTTGTAGTCAGAAAGCTGCTCATCTTCCTTTCACATCTGTGTAAATTTGCTGTTGTTGGAAGCAACAATGAAGACTAGGTGTTTGATTAGCAATTGAGCTAGAAAAGAAAAATGCAAACTGTTCTTGCAAACTCAACCCATGTGAAGTTCCCAGAGACTGCAAATGTTCAAAGTGTGACCGTACATCTGTGATCTCTGAGCTTCTTGGCTTCTGAATACAGCATAGACTCTGCTGGGTTACTTAGAGATGCTTTCCTTTCCATAAAGCTTGGCTTCCTGAGCTTGGCTCCTCCTGGAGAAGAGAGCTCAGGTGTCCTTTGAGCTTTTGCTAAGCGTCTTAAATTGAGAGGAGAGGCTTGAGGGAAATGTTGATCTCTTGTCTGAGGTGCCAAAACTACCTATTGCTCATCACGCAGATTTTCTCAAACCAGTTCTCCTTTCCATCTGTAAATTGTGAGAAGGCATGGATTCATCTGGTGAATGCAGAGCAGATGACAGAAGAAATCAAAGCTTCAATATTAGTACTGCCTGCTGTGACATACATGCACCTGCAGCTGCTCCCACTGCCACCTCTACTTTCACTGCTTGTGGCTGCCACTGGCCTGAAATATGGATATCACTGGAGAGATAAACATTTTTCATCTATGAAATATAAGGTCAGATATGAGGTTTGTGGTTTTTTTTTTTTTTCCTTTGTCTCTGCACAGAATGCCCGATAACTAATAAACTTTTCCTATCAGCTGGGAACCTCTCAGTGGGAACAATTATCATAAACTGCTGTAAAATAAGTATTGCAAAATCTTCCCTCAGCCTTCTACACCATTCCAGCAAAGTTAAGTGCCAGGGCAAGAAGAGGACAGGACAGATAATGCAACCCAGTACTCGCCAGCAGGTTGAAAAAGAGTGCAGGGAGGAAAGGAGGCAGCAAAGAACAGCGCAATTTGTAAAGGCACCCAACCTCCTCTTTAAAATATGGCCAGGTGTTGCTGGGCTCAACACTGCTGTGCCAAGCCAAGTTAGCTGACTTGGACTTAGGAAGGCTGGATATGACTTGCAGTCTTCCTGCAGTCAATGAGAAAGGATTTGCTCCAATTAGGGTGCGGGGCCAGGTGATGAACTCTGTCCATGGATGGTAGGAGAAGCCCAAGGAGAGAGCTAATGCTGCCAGCCCAGGCGGGTGCTGTGCTGGAGCGCCACCATTCCCTGCCATGTGCCAGCGTAGTGTGAGGACTCTGCAATGCAAAATGTTGCTGGTTGAGATCAAAAGGAGCTGAAGTGCACAAAAACCATTTTACTAATCCGCTGTCCTAGCATTTATGCCCTTTCCAGATTACATGTGCAACATGGTGGCGCAACGGGACAACTCCATTTCTTCCATGGCGAAGTAGCACCAGTCTGTCTCAGCTTGTTTTTTCTTGAGAGGTATAAGGGTAGCAAGGTGTACACCTTGCTCTCGGGCCTCTTCTTCTTTGAACTCATTCCCCCATGTCACCTCTCTATGCACAAATACCCTCTGAACAGACCATGCACTCTTCTCAGCTGGGAGAAGCATCACTCTGGAGCCACTGTGTACAGAATCTCAGGGTGAGCCTTTAAAATGTCCAACTGTGATCTATAGGCAGGTTGCTTTCAAGAGGTCAGATTTCAGAAGAGGAAGTGCAAAAAAGAGGTGAGCATCTGTTCCTTACATCAGTGCAATCAAAATGTTGAATGTCTTTCCCAGATTAAACAAATTACTTTCATTTCATATTTTCAAATCGGCACAAGTCAAACCTAGATGCTGAATTAATTAATGATGCCTGTGAGAATGAGTCCCCTTTCAGCTTTTTAATTATACCTTGTCATGTGCCTTCACAAGATCTTTCAAGGGAAGCCAAACAGCTCAGTTGTGCTATTACTTTATCGCTAGGAAATCCAGATTGAAATGAGTGACTCCAAAGCAGAAGTCCTTAAGAAAATATTTCCGAATATGCATCTGGGTCCTCGGGATCCACATTGGTCATTACTGCTCTTTGGGGCAAGAAAGTGTCTCTCTCTCACCAGTCCTTCAATTATTTTGGAACATAAGTTAGGTGCCAAATACCCCTCTAAAGTTTTCTGTTAATGCATCGTCTGCGTCACACCTAAAAGTTTTTTACGTCAACTGTACTTGGTTCTTAGGAATAATTTAAGAAGCTGTCCATTTCAGGGACAGCAGCAAGACAGATTTATGTGGATAGAGAGGAATGTTAATAATGTTCTTTTTTTGTGTCAATATTTACTGAAATGTCTTATTAATGTCAAAAACAAAACCAAAAAAGAAAGCAAGCACAGATTGAATAAGCAGTTTCTAGCCATTACTATCCACTAGAAAGTTTTCCTGCCAATTGCAGAAGAGTCTGCAAACGATCTGGCATGATTTTGATTATTTATACGTAGACATAAGTATTTGGAGATAAGTGGTCTGTCATATGCAATGTAATTGATTTTATTTAACTTCGCATCTTGCAGGACTTTAATGTTTTCCCTAATGTCTTTTTTCCTCTCTAAGGAGGAGGTTAAGAAAAGCACTGGTGTTTGAAAGTGGCACATGACAGAGCTGCAACATGATCAGCCCCAATACTAGTGCGGGCTGTGAGGTTATGATTCCATTGTTGCTCATCTGGTTCATGTGATGCCTGCAAGCTCCAGAGAACAAATTAACCAATGCCAAAAAAATGTTTCAGTCTGCAGCCACATAACAGGCCAAAGCCTGCGAGAAGGCAACTGAGAAGCAAACGGTCAGCAAAGCTTCCGGATAGATAGGGGTAGACACACAGCCACCCCGCAGCTAAGACTCTCTCCCAGCATCACCTGAAAGGACACGATGGTGTTGTCTTCTGCCAGAGCAGCTGACAACACTCTGGTTTGAGATCAGCTCTGGGCAGCTAAGGTTCCTGATGAAGCAGGGAGAAGGTGTTATCTGCATTTTTCTAGTACTTTTCTGTATAGGTCACCATTGCAAACTCCCAAGTTGTTTTCTGCATTGCTTTCTCAGTCACTTTGACAGCATAAGCAAGCACTGAATTAGTTCTTTGGTTGTGTTTCCTTCTAAAAGCAAAAATCTATCATGATCTCATCTTTGACAGATTACAAATCTGAACTGCCAGCCTATTTTACCCTTTAAGAAACGTCCAAGTGCAGTAGAAACTACATTGACTGAATCTGCAGCATACAAATGAGTCCTCTGTGATGTCCTTCAGTGTGATTTTGAGTCTCTTTCCCACAAACGGGGCACCCTCACACTTTTACCTGCACCAGCTGTGCTCTCAAACCCAACTCAGCCTCTTACCCGAACTCATGCTTCACTTGAAGCGCCAGAGCGATCCCATTCATGTCAATTCTCCCAGACTGGTCTGAGGCACCAGTCTGGGTAATCCTTGAGCACGTACACCGAAAGGGAAGAAAGAGGCTTCCTCCACACCAGTGTTTTCAGAAGCACATAAATTCTGGCCATACTAGCTTGAATTTCACCCATAAAGCAATAGCCATTGTTCTTCCGTTTGAGTTGTTCTTTTTGACCTTGTCTTGTTTGACTTTGTCAAGTATCGCAAATGCCACAAAAGATAGAATTGTCAAGAAAATGTCTGGAAAAATACCATGGAAAGGGACTTTGTTATTTATTTCAGGGTAGGAACCTTCCCAGAAGATACCGGACTAAATTTCTTCTTAGTTGCATCAGCGTAACTTCGGGGTGTTCTCTCACGCACGTGCAGCACGTAAGCAGGAAACGCCGGAGTCTGTGCCAATGCGCAGAGACAGACATCCAGAAGTTTACAGTGCTTGTGCAACTTCTTCTGTGGACAGCTTCCCTGTCTGTCAGTAGGACACATCACCCTGGGAAGACGTTCACAGTCCATTGAGTGGGCTGTATAGTGATGCACCAGGGATACGGGAGACCTGTATCCTGACTCCACTCCTGACCCAGCCACATATTTTCTTTCTGCCCTGAGGCAGGTGATCGATTCAAAGTCTCAAATCAACAGTGATGAGGATGTTCACCTTCTTAGGAGAAGATTTGGAGTTTTGGAAAGAGGAAGGAACTACAGAGGCAATAAAGGGCTGCCTCCTATTTTCCGTCAGGCATCTCCCACATCACCTCCCTCCTCCACTGGAGGGAGGTTGTCCAGTCCTTCACCTTGCTGCGAGTAATTTCTGCAATTCAAGGAGCATGAAATACTCAATACAGAATATCTGAGATTAGACTGGTGTGTTTTGGGCTACCTTAAGTAATGTAGTAGGACAGGGGCCTGTGCAGACTTAGGTGCAAGTATCCAGGGTTTTTTGCCTCAGCAAGGAGGCAGAGGTCTCCATCCCTACTGCTGAAGTGATTGGGGCTGGCAGATGAAACACAGGCCTGTGAGATTTCTAAATTAAAAGTGCACTAGTCAGAATATAGTTAGTATTAGCTAACCTTGAACCTGAATGTAAGTATAGCGAAATAGTGTAACCGGCACAGTGTATGAGCACTTCGTAACATTGTGATGGCACGTAAATATGTGAGCAGTGTGCCCACCGAAGGGACAAACAGCGGGTGTAGCTGCATGTAGGAAACACAAGAAGCTGCTGAAGGACAAGATAAGCACACGGGACTGCAAATAAGAAGGACATCCTGCCAAATGCGGAACAAGAATGACTGGCATGATGAAAAAATACATAGTATCAGGAGCAGAGGAGACCACCCCTTTTGGGAGGGAGGCAAAAGAGCACCAAAAACTTTAAGCTCAAAGAGGAAAGACAGAGAAGAAAGAAGACAGCCCACTTTGATCCTCATCAGAGAGATTTCAAGCTTGATCACCTGGACCTCCATGGCTAAGAAATGCCAAGGACTGCAGCTGCTTGCACTTGCTGTACAGCGTCGTCTCCATGGTACTGTATACTTACAGCAGATTCAAAATATGACTGATAAAGTCTAAGCTTTTTGTATGTGTAGCAATGATGATTAATGATGCAAAAGAGTGCACCATTAGCAAAAATAGTGGTGCTAATGAATTAATTTATTAACGTTTTGTTTTATAGTTTAAAACTGTCTTGATTTGTCAGTCTTCTAAGCGCTCTCATGACAGTGTTCTCTGACACCTTAGCTGATGCAGGTGTATAGAGAGAGATATATATGCATATGTACATTGTTGCAATGAAGTTGAGAGATCTGGGAGATAAAAGGAACCAAAGTGATAGGAGAAATATATTCATATATTCATATATTAGAGCAGTACCGTTATAGAGAAAAGGGTTAAAAGTAACAATAATCCTCGTTTCATGCCAGAATGTAAACCTTCGCTTCCTTTGGAAAGAAACTATGAGTATGAGCAATACCACACAAGCGATGTAAGTGACTGCCTCTGTACAATAACCTGCTTATTTGGTAAGAGGGCCTGCCATTCGATGAGCAGCCTGATGAAATTTCGTCAGATTACGTCTTAATGCTTCATTTGAAGTACACTGTTCATTTATCTGGTTTGATTAGTTTGTTTTGTTTTGTTTTGTTTTGTTTACCAGTGTGTACAGATTTTATTGCTTGGCTTTTTTCTTGCGTACATAGTTTCATCAGAGGAACGCATCAGCTCTAAGCACAAAGGAAAGAACAACTAAAGAACTATTTAATTAGTAAACTTAAAGTAACTACAATTTACAGCTTAGCTTAACATATATCTGGCAGCTCAAATGCAGAGAGTCCTGTAAAATTTAAGGAGGAGGAAACGTGGAGAACCACAGAGAAATAGAATTGTTGAGGGAAAATACTGTAGAAGACTATACTATTTAACATTGAGCCTCTACTTTCAGCACAATTTTCCTCAAGAAGTTTGCAGGATTTTGTGCTTTGAATAAAATTAATTCTCTTTTAAGTAGTCAGATTAATTGAAACCTTCATAAAGTTTCAATTACTTTTTCTGCTAAATTGTGAAGTATTCTTCCTAAAGGGGAGATTATTCTAAGTTGTTCTTCTTTGTTCCAGTAGTGTTTTCAAATTATTCTGGATGTTTAATAAGTGCTACTCATGTTTCTCGGTTAACTAAGAACTGGTATTACAACTATCTTCGCTTAGAAAATTTGATCATATCTTTGAACAGTCTCCTACCTAATTGCGTTGTATAGGTAGCTAAGGAGGTTTGTTCATTCTTACCAAGGTCCAGCATTCTTGTTTATGAAGAATTTAAAAGTAAGACTTACCTGACATGCAAGTGAGAAACAAAGTTCCTGTGCTATCTTTATACCATACATACCTGAGTGCCATTCATTCAAAAGTGCCCACAGTAAAATGAGGAGGAAAGGAGAGGGCAGTGCTCCCACTTAGATAGAAGCCTTGGGCAGCCAGGTAGGCCAGAACGTCAAAGATCAGCAACACTTACAAAACCTACTGCTTTCTCTCAAGTCCTTCTGCTTTGAAGTGATACAGCTGATGGCAGGTACTTGTGCCCACCCACCAGCCTTTTTCATGCCACAAGACTCTATATTGCCAACTACAGCAAACAACTGGACAGGGGCTCAAAACCAGCTTCAGCAACAAGGAATATCATACTCTGAGTCAGTAACAAGTGCTTCACAGCTATCACAAGTTAGTCAGCGTTTCATCCATTGAAAAGGTTAAAAAACTGAGAAAGAAACCCTATGTGTAGCCAGTCACTTGCACTGTACGTGACTTCGGCCCCTGACACAAGACTAACCAAACTCAAAGGAGCTAGAAGTCATACCTTTGCAACCAGGGAAATCAAGCAGGGACCAGCTATATCACACCACAGACGTCTACTCTTTCAAACATACTAAACACACCTTACCCTGAGTAATGCTAAAATGATGTCTCCAATGAAATCAACTTCTTTACAATTTGGCCTAAAGGTTTTATTTACACTTTTCAGGAAGTCAAAGGACTACAGTGTTAGTAGAAAAGCATTAGTGACTGTTTCTTATTAAACACAGAGAGCTTTAAAGTACAGCAAGTGAAAAAAAACCCCAAGTTTACTGCTGTTCCTCTAAAATTGAGACATACTTATAAGGAGAACATAGGAGTCCCAGTGGTATGCAATAAAAGCGACTTAAAGAGAACAAAACACCATAGTTACTGCATGGTCAGTAATTGTTTTCATTCCCATGCCTATGTTCTGTTGTGTCCCAGAAGTATAGTTCACTAATAAACTCAGATTAAATTTTCATTTTATTAGTGCATTACAGGAATGCCCTTTATGCCTGTTGAAAACACAGTTTATATACATGTTTAAAAACAGTACCCATATCGAGATATTGCATCACAGATTGATGTACTAAGGATTTTGTTCTCTGAGGTCAAACTTACATGGTTTTTCTTATGAGTTGCAACCATTTAGCCAAAATTAGTGGACATGACAGTTATTCAAAATCAAGACACTATTTTACACTTTTTGTGGTGCTGTATGGCACAGCATCCTGATCACTCTCTGCAGACACCCTGAACTGCTCTTTGCATCAGTTCGACAACCTCCCTCATTACAGGAGGCTTGAATCTCTCAATCGTGTGTGTAGCTTTTCAAAAGCCAGCCCAATTTTGTTGATGAAGTTTGTAGGCTTGGCAAGCCTAGGATCTGCTCAGCAATAGTGCTTTCTGAGTTCATTGCAACCTTAGATACCTCAGCCTGGTTTTCAAACCTATGATGTCTCGTTGACAGGAGAAGTCATGAACCAGAGTGTGTCCATGTGACCCTGTTATGTTGGCTGTTCTCAGACTCTATAACTGGCTTTCAATGCCTTTCGCTTTCTATTTTTCCAACCAGGTGTCTGGGATATGTGGATGCTTTCAAGTTTCTTCCAGTGATCTCATTGTTCATCATGACTCAGTAACATCTAGGCCATCAACATGAGCACCTCCAGATTTCTTGTTTCCATATGAAATTAGGACCCTCGGTGGATTCAGCAAAGAATTTTATTTTCTTTTTACTTTAATTTCTCTGTCTTCCCTGAAGATGTGATTACCATTATTATTTTTAGAACATGGACTCAGTTATTAAGAATTTCTTTATATGAAGTTATTACCTGTTTGGGAGGAATCTTTCTGGTTATCACTGGTGAAATCAATCTAGTAAAATTGATCCTGGTTTAGTCTTACTAACCAAAATTGAGCTGCCAAAAAAAATTTTTGCAAACTGGAAACTTAATGAGCTTAGTCATTACACTAGAAAATTCTGTTCTGACATTTAGAGACAAAACCTCCTTATTCACTGGAAAACTGTTAGCCATTACCTCCAGGAAATTCAATTGCCTAAATGAATAAAAAATTTAAGATTGTCTTGTAAATAGTGATGACTTAATACAGTCAAAATCATCCCACCCTGTAGTAAATGTCTTAAATAGGTCAGAGAAGTCCTAAAATTGCATGGTTCTCTCCTTTGACAGTAAAATGAGCCTAGGATTACTGGTTAGGATGCTGACATCTACCTTGTAACAGCTAAGGTCAAATGAGATTAATCTTGCCCCTCCTGGGATCAGGAAAACTCAATCATTTCCATGAGTTCTGTGCACAGATTTCAAGTTTTTCTGATTAGAATCAGATTCTAATTTCCGAAGTCACATTTAGACTTTACTAATTCTACCACTCTTGATTTGTATTTACAGTAAATCTTCTTTGTGCCTTTTTTTTTCCTCATGATGTGGAAAATTAGAGCTTAAATATCTCTGATACTGTCTCTAACAAAATTCTTAAATGCATAACATGCATTTTTGTGTCATACAAGTGTTTGATGAATACAGAACTGTCATTGCACTCCCTGCAATCCCATTCACAACCATGCATATGTCACACATCTGGGGAATTTTGGCAATCCTACTCCACCACTTGATAGAGTTCCCAGTTAAAATCTGGCTTTGCAAAATCCATGCTGTCCACCTCTGGTTTTTTTTTAAGTTACTTTTCATAAATTAAAAAGAAGGAAAAGAATAAAGGAAAACACCTGGATGAACAACCCAAAGGGCAGGAAGCAAAAAGGAGAAAATTTAACCACATATTCCAGGAAGCCTACTGAGCCAGGAAGAATACTGACATGGTGTTTTCTATTATGACTGTGCAGTGGATGGGAGAATAGTGACTCAGAGCAATTTGAACATGAATATTATCACTCAGCTTTCCAATGGGAACAAGCCAATTGGTTGCCTAACTTCCACTCCAGCTGAACAGGATTTGGCAGTCAAAGTTTCTTATCTTTCTTTTAAAATCATAGCCCATGGTCACAGAATTATCAGTAAATAACGACTTATAGATATATTGCCCAATTACTTGTAAGCGCAACTTCTCAATTACTTGTAAGCGCAACTTCTCAGAGGATTATGTAAGAGAGTTTTAATCAAATGACTGAGGTAATATGGCCTTCTTAAGATGGCTTATGCCTCTCCAAGAAAACTGACTCAAAGATAGTTCCCAATATTTACTGTATTTTCTTTGTTGTTGTTGTTGTTTAGTGCAATAATTCTTCAAGTCAGAGGAAAGGCTGGATCATTGTTGTTGATATAGTTCAGATATAAACTACAGAAAGTGCCAGTAGCACTTTCATCCCAAAATACGATGAAATACCAGGTATCATGTGGGCTTACAGCAGCTATCAGAGTATGAAAGCTATCAATCATTCATTTTTCATTATTAAAAATGCAAGTTTTGCATCATATGCCTGCAGACAAAGACAACTCTGAAAATATTTCATAAGCAGATACGAAGCACTTGGCTAGCAACAAGCAGGTTGCACATAAACATGGGTATGTGCACGGCACGGCACAACAAAACCCTATCAGCCAAAGTATTCTAACAATGAGACTTGTATTTGTTCCTTAAGCTTAATGCATAAAATGTGCTGATTTGTTTCAGTGGTAGCATGGAAGCAATATATAAGAATTGATTCCCCTCCACAGGGAAAGGAGGAGTTAGACTTATTGCAATAAACACAACTTAATTATTTATTTATTTACTCACTTACTTACTTACTTATTTCTCTATCTATTAAAGAGCTGCTAAGAAGGTTACATATGACCAGCAGTCTGAATTCTCAGTACAAAGGACAAACTCTCCCCTCTGACTCCCTGTCAAACCAGCACGTCCATTTCAGCTCTACTGTGTGGTGCAGGCTTTTGCGATTGCACGGTGTTAGAACAGTGTGTAACGTATTTCCTTTATCTGCTCTGGGGTCCAGTGGGATTATATTTTAGAGTCAAAAGAGTGGGATTCCCTCTGCTCGAAACTGAAGCCTGCAAATGATTACAGCTTTGTCACTGTCAACATTTGGACTGAGTCAGAGGCACATGCTTAGACAAATCTGAGCAATTTACTGTTAGCACTCTTCAAATGTTGATTGTACTCCTACCAGAACAGAAAAACACATGTTTTTACCATATGTAATAAAATGCCTATGTACAATTCACTTTGTATAAAGGACAAAATGCTGGCATCACACTAGCATACACTTAGTGAGCACTGGCCAAGTGAAACTGGGTTACACACCATGCCAAGAACCAGCCTCAATATGCTTGAAAGTCCAACAAAACCGGTGTTTCTCCTACACCAAGAAGATTGATTTAAATACAAATAGCAATACAAGAAAAGAAGTTATTAGACATTTCTTTCTCCATCAGCCTTGAGAAGAAACTTTCTCTGAGGCTATTCCAGGACCACCTTCTCTTTTCTACTTCTGGTTCCCAGTAGCAGAGCCCATGGGCAGGTCTCCTTTTTGGTTGCATGAACAGAGGGGCACTGGAGGGCCAATGCAACAGAAAAAATCCTTGTTAGAAGCTAGCTCAAAAAGTATTTGTGGTTCCAGCTCCCAGCAGCAGACTGCAGGCAGCGTGCATACTCTCTGATCCCTAGTGTCTTAACACCAGTGATCTTCCCACTCGTACAGGTATTGCTAGGGAGCCCGTGCGAGGCTGAGCAGTCGCAATCTCCATATTTTACAGATAAGAAATGACAAACGAAGAATATGTTTGAATTGCATAAAGCGGTCCAGAATATATATATTCAGTGAGATAATTTAGCCAAGTGGAGATTCAAAGTAATTAGTCCACAGAGCTTCTGGTATGGCATAGCATGGTGATGAATTACGCAGAAAATCATTTGCACAAAATCATATCTGAAATACATGACAGATTAAGGAACTAAACACATTATCTCTGGAGCTCAACACCGTAACTACAAACACATCCTCCCAGATGTACTTAACCTGAAATTGCTTGCTTCTTATACAAAAAATTATAATAGTTGAGTACCACTAGTAACTGGTAAGGCAACTAGGTGTTACTTTAAAAAAATACTGTTAACTTTCCTCACTGTGGTCAGAGAGAAATTTACCATTTATTGCAAAAGGGGAAAGCTTTTACAACAAACATCTTTGTTTAATGTATAAACAGCCAAAACAAGCCCTGTTGGGACCATGCGAAACTGAAAAGAAGGTCACTGACGGCTTCAGAAAGCATCAAGATGCGAGACAATGGAGATGGCCGTGCTGAATGAATGGGCAGCTCATTTATCCACAATAGTGTTCCCCTTGGTTAAAACATCACACAATCTAAGATGCTATGGAAAGTTTTGAAAGTGTGGGATATGATGAATAATTTCTTACACATAAAGGTAGTTTTCCCTTTGGTTAGGAAAAATACCAAATCTTTAGCATAATTAGCCAAATTTTTATTAAAGAAAGAAATCTATTAAAGTTACAGTCTTTAAAGTCTCTCTACAACCTGTTTGCAAAAAGATACGTAGAAAATCTTTCAAAAATTCCAACTCACTGGTGAAACAGAAAAAACACCATGTTTAATATACATTTCACAAACATATTAAGTTAACAAGATAATCTGTTTTCACATTGCTTTGTAGAGACAATATGAATGCCTAGGTCCACATTATCACTACAGTATATGGCACACATCCGTACATCGATGTCTGAGAGATAAAAAGCTTGGTAAATTATTTTTGAAATTAGATAACAAAAGTGAAGCAACATGTAAAAATGGCAAGAATAAAGGAGAGAGAGTTTAAAAATAAACATTACGCAAAGTATTTGCTAGTTTTCAGCAGCACAATGATCAAGAGCTCCAGTTGCCTGTTGTAGTATGAAATGCCATCATGCCTCACCTTGGTGAGACTTAATAAAAGAGAGATTCATGATATGAGATCTGGGGTATACTCATGCTACAGAATTACCAGTTAGACCTCCCTTCTATTCATTTCTTCGAAGAGAATCCCTCACCTCCTTAAAGAAAGTTATCTACAGAAAAAATAATCATCATGTTGCAATGAAAAAGCACTAAGAAAAATAAAACACTAAGCAATGAAGGCATGGGAAATACTGCAGTCTGTATTATGGCATCCAGAAGCAGCTGAGCAGCTCCTCTATTTACACCACTGCTGAATGTGACTCAAGCTGAAAATGTGCTATTTAGATTTTATGAACTGTTCATGTGTCTGCAAGTAGTTAGTGAGAAAAATATTTTCTAATTGATGGAACATTGTGTATTCATGCTCATCCTAGCTCTGTTTTGGTTTTGTGGGTTTTTATTTATTAATTTGTTTTCCTTAGACAATGCAATGGAAGAATAGGATGCAAGTCAGTATAAAGAATGTAAAAAGATCCAGGCAATAGAAAGCATTCAATTTTCCCTTCTCATTAAAGCCTCTGGAAGGACATGCAATTCTGCTGCTCTCTAATCCCATGGCGTTCCAGCATACAAGCTCACAATTGTTTAAATCCTCCATGAAGCATACAGGTATTCACTGAATTTTACTACCTTGCGTTTTTTATTTCCCTGTAACTTATCAGCTGCTAATTTTGTTTCTGTTTCAAGCATGTATCCAGTAGCTAAAAATCCAAAGCTCTGGCATATCTACGTACTCCTTGATTCACTGGCAGGTCTGAGAAAATAGAAAGAAAATTGTTTCCAGTTGGACCACAACCAGAACTTTCAAAATTTCTAAGGAAAGGACTTTCCTAATACTTTTGGATTGAACAAAATGTTTCATTTTCATCCTGACTATTTTAAATTTGAGTTTGTTTAAATCAAATTAGAAGACATTTTGTAATAAACAATTGCTTCAAAGCAAAAATAAAGCTCATAAAATAAAATATTCTGGACTTTTCCTCAAAAAAAATAGCCTGATTGACCAGCCCTGCATGATGCTTTTGCAGGAACCCACCCAGCGCTGTGCCACTCAGGTGCTGTAAGCACGTGGTCCCCCCTCAGGAACATGACCAGCCATGGTACCTGTTGCACAGCAGATGGGCACTTCAGTGCAGAAGTCCACTGTCAACAGGAGTGTCAGAGAAGGACTAGAGGAGAAACTTGTCCTGACACAGGCTTATTGCCTGTTCCATCTGGGGCCAGGTAGAGCACCAGGGGCTTTCCAGGGTACAGTTTCCCAGCTGGAGAGGACAACCCTACACAGTTTGCTGCCTGTTCCAACAGCCCGACAACTGGAAGAGTAACCGTGCTCTGGCCTGATGCTCTAGCAGGGACACTTCACTAATGTAGATCAGCAATACAGAGTTGTAATGCTGATGCCTTCAGATACTTGATTCTCTTAAATTAGCACTCACAGCCCACCTAGAGACAGCATTACCATCACCAAGATTAAAGCCTACCGTGAACAAAACTGCGTAACCCTTGTTCCTTTGTGTCATGCAGCCTCACTTGGACAGCTCTAACTTTCAACTTTTAGCTGGGCACTTCGCTCCTGCGTGGTGCTGCGATGCATGTTCAGATGATTACATGTAAAAGAAAGCAGAAGACTGACAGCAGGAAGGAAGAAACTTCTCTGTGTGTCCTGTGTCAGAAATGACCTGTTCGAGGCACAGATCCTTTGTACTGACTTCTAAGCTGACTGGCAGCAAATTGAAAAATTGCTAATTATTCAAGCATGTTTTCCCTGTGTTGCACTGTCTCAGGCCACTACGCATTCTTTCTGGGCAGAAAGTCATGTCTCTGATTTGGAGCTTGTCTCCGCTACTTGTGACTACATGCAGTACATAATGCACTCTGGGAAATGCAGGGACTGAGGAAGGAGCCCTTTGAGGAGGAGCTGCTGGGGAGAGTTACATGCTCAAGTCTCTGATCTGCCATATCCTTTGCCCTGACAGACAGCATCTGGGTATTTGGCCTCACACAAACTCTACATTTATTTGCCAGTCCATACACACTCTTCCACCTCCCCTCACTCCCCCAAATACACCCAGACACACCCAGGAGCTCTACTTCTGGGACATGCTGAGGGTATATCATGCCCAGAGGACCTACAAAAATGTGTGGGAAAATGGGCTTCAGATCTTTCTCAGCAGAATTAGCCTCTGAGGATGATGAGAACCAATCTGCAGGAGGACCCGTTTTTCTCCTCCTGAAGCTGGGAAGTGGCCTAGATAATAGCACACTCTCCATCCGCCTACTCAGGGGACTGAACTGGTGAGACCTTCACAGTAGCCTGCAATTCAATGAACTAATGAAAGTCTTAGCAAAAAACACAGATTTTCTTTGCAGCTCCTGAAGGTCAGCTTGGAAGGCCTAGCTAAAGAGAAGAAATCCCCAAACATCTTCATTTTGTACTAGCACTGGGCTGCTGATGCTGGTTTGGACCACATGCAGAAATTCTGCCAAGTGATGCTTTTTGGGTAGCTGACCTTAAATCATATGTGTTAAAGAATTTCTTCCAGACATTGACTTGCACCCTTCCCCTCCAGCATGCAGGCACACCTAGCATGAGGCTGAAGTAATTTCCATGAGTATGAGAGGTATCATTTACAGCCCAACAAATACCTGTCTGTGTACACATATGTATATGTATGAATATATGTAGATGGCTAGATTTACTAGAATGCAGGGGAACAGGATCCAGGAGTAAACAAAGCATAGACATACCATCTCTTTTGCATCTGAAGCAGTATTTTCAAAGGTATCCAGTACCCACCAAATTTTGACCCTACTAAAGCCAACTCAAGAGCATTTGACACGATATCCAACTACATGTCTAAGAAAATCCATGTACTTCATTCATCTTGTTTTCTCTGCAGTTTCTGAGCACCTTGTTTAGACCATTCTCCAGTTGATTTTCACTGCCTTTCAAGCATAGTTTTATTGCTCCTTTAGCAGTGTCATACTACCATTTTCTTCCATTCCAATATGTAAAAAGCCACATGGTCTTCATGTATACTTTTTATAACAAGAAATGCTCTTTGTTCAAAGCCTTCTAGGCTTCTGAGTCAGCACATTTTAAGCAAATGTTGAATCTGCTAACATCTCACATCTTTACTCAGCAAAACAAATGAGCATTTGCATGCACACTAAGCAAAATTCTAATACATTTATGTAAAGCTACATTAAGCTGCAGGCTAATAACTAATTCCCTACAAGACTCTGAAGTTTCTGCATATCAAGAGCCCAGTCTAAACTCTGAAAATGAATTCTGTGGACTTGCTTTTTCATGAACTTCTATACTGCAGAGCACAATAAATTTGGATTGAAAGTTGCTATTACTGAGATTAGAAGACATTAGTTTTTACTATACTGAATTTTGCCATAGCACGATTGTAAATGGTTTTATGGCACCATCTACTGAAATACTAAAACTATGTAAAACAATTTAAGAATTAGTTTAAAATTATCTTGCTGCTTCATGTATTCAATTTGAAAATGTAGACTGCAGCACATTTTATAGCTAAAGGTTGAAATTTCATTTGGAACTTCAACAGTTTTTTGTCCAGTGGTTATGAAAAAAAAATATTTGACTTAAGGATTAACTCTTCAGATGATTGAAAAAAAATCCTACTTTGAATTTTTATATGCTTACCTTCAGAAGCAACATTTTTCTGCAGAGGGCAGAGATTATAAATCACCCTGAAAACACTGACAAATGCATCCCTAGTTTACTGGATTTTTTAAAGAAATATTTATTTTCTCACAGAAATGCACAGTCAACATTAACTACTATTTTGAAACTTCCATTGTGTTGGTAAGAATATGTTCTTTTTTAACAAGTTAATGATTCTGAGGGAAATCTTCAAATAACACGTTGAGTTGATGTGTACATTCAGTAGATTTAAGGGAAAATATCAGAATAAATAATTTCATTACAAATTCTTTTCTTCTCTTTTTGAAAGTTGACCATGAACCAACCAGAAATAACTTGTGTTCAAATTATTTTCTGGTTACCAGGGAGCTCCTGATGTGGATTGTATTCAAAATTTGCACTAGAATGTTTAGAAGAAAGTGTTCTCTTCAGTTTCACGAAAACATAGATCCAAACATACACACTAATCAAATTCTTGATGTTTGTAGAAAATCCTTGGTGTTTGTAGAAAAGCATAAAGAATTACCTTAAAGAAAAATCTTCTAAAGATGTCCTCTTTCACTTTTTTCCTCCATTTTATTTACAAATAACATTGCTTTAATGAATCAAGAGGATGATCCAATAATCAGTGAATTTAATCATACAATGCCATCATGCATTCTGACACTGTTACTTAACATATTATATTTTTAATGAAGTTTTAAATCAAGACTCTCCTGACTTTTCTGCTTAAAGGCCGACTCATTATTTCACAAAGGTCAGGGCTCTTTGAATAATCATGCTTGGGGCATATTTTTGCCTTCTTTTCCTATTACTCAGGCAGCACGACTTCCCTCACTATGTCCCGGGAGACTGAAGGGCAAGCATAATTGCATCCTGTAACTTCTTTTTCTGTCTCTTGACATCTAAGGCATGGCAATGGTGGGAAAAGTTAGTATGCTGTGCTCTAACTGTCCTTAACCCATGTGTATGCCTGTCATTGCTGCTTTCATCTGGGGTGGGCCAGGGATGCAGTAAATGGGGATCAGCTTCCTTGTTCTCCTCCCTCTTCCCTGAGCTGCTTCCTGGTGACTGTGAAAGCTTGAGTCATCCTGTGATTGGGCTCTTCTTGAAATCAAGGCCAGGCAATGGAGGCCTTGCCAAGGTTTGTGCAAGGATCCCAAAACTCGAAGCAGTAACCCCAGGAGAGATCCTCTGCCGACTGTGGCATAGCCCAGGAGGGAGCTCCCAACCAGCCGCAGCCCAGCAGGGATAAGGGCTGGGGAAGAACACGCTGCGCTCCCCAGTGCCCTTCCTCCTCCAGTACAGCAGCCAGTGCAGAGCCATTTGGAGCATGTTCCAGGGACTACAGATCATGAAATGTTTGCAGGAAACAAATGGGTAACACAAGCATTGAGTTAACATATCACTGACCTAGGTACACAGGTGAATAAAGCTAGCATGTTTCTGTCAAAATTATCACAGGGATTTGTGGAGTCTAGGATTATGTATTATGCCATTGCGATGTAAATCAGAACTTGCAGGTTAAGAGCTTAATGAGTTACAGAAATATGAATGGTCAATATGTATGAAGGGGAAATAAGCAAAATACAATCAGCAAGATTTTGCAGAAATGTAAGTAAATAGGATATGAACATCTGTATGTTAAAATTTACATGTATAAATATAAAATGCAATTTTTTTTTCATACAAGGCCTGCAGACTCTGAGCAATATTTTGAAATTGGTAAGTTATAACTGTATTTTGATATTTACAATTATTACATCAAATAGTAAACTGATTTTCTTAGTTCATGTGGTCCCTTGCACACCTTTCTAAACTCGCTGCTATTATGTAGGAAATTTTTGTCCCATTCTAGGTAAGTCATTTGGGATTTCAGAAAATTTTTATACTGGGAACGGTGAGGAAACGCTTCTCTTGTAGTTTCTTTTGTGGCCACAATTGTGCAAGTGTTTAGAGAACTGCAGTGTTTAAATAAATTTTAATTGACAGGAATCTGGGGGAAGATGTACAGCTCAGACAGACACAGATGTCCCATCAACTTGAAGGTACTGTACTTGTTTCCCTCTCATGTGCATACACAGAGAGAAACCCTTTGCACGCTAAGTACAAACCATGTCGCATATCCATTATGTTTAGAATATTTTATTCGCAATAGTTGCATAAAACATGGCTTAAAAATGCTACTTTCTTTAATGTATGAATATACACATATATACACGCTGTATACAAATGTAATGGCCAAATTCTGCCCTCAAAAAGCCACATACAATTTGAAGGGAAGTATTTGGCCACTATGTTGGTACACAGCCGAGTGAAAAATAATACTGTAATATAAACTAATGTAATGACACTTCTTAAAGCAAAGTCTATGTATATAGCAGAGGGAAAAACTAATGAGAAACAGATGTACACGGGGGAGTACTTTGAGTTAAATGGTATGTGTGGTTTCATTTGGGCACATGTTTCTTTAGCACATGGAGAGAGAGTATATATAGCTATGCAAAGGAAAATATTAGTTGTTGAAAAATGTGTATGCTATCGGGAAAAAGAGGCTTTAAAGGGGAAAGTATTCAGATGAAAAAGCAAATTCTGTAAGTCTCAGGAGAGGTCAGCACTTTTAAACTACAATTAATTAATTCTTTTGCATTCCAGGAGGCCAAAACAAATGAAAGGATCAATTCCTTTCTGTACCCACAACACAGTGCTTGCTGCAGCTGCAGCCACGCCAGCCGTGAGCACCACGGCACCGAAACAGCAGCAGCAGCACCCGCCTCTGCCCAGGCAGCACAGGACCCCAGCAGCCTGGGTCACCACTGCCCCAATTCACCCGTCCTGGGGAGCAGGGCAGCTCACGGCCCTGCCGCTGCCCAGCAGAAAGCTCCTGTAAGTCCCGTCAGTACATGGCTTGCAAAACTCACCACAGTATTGACATCTGCTGAGTGCTCAAGAATCTTGGCTGGAAAAGCAGGTAACAACTCCTTCCTCCCTGTAGGGCAGGAAGGAGTTCGCTTTTACCAACAAAACATAAAGCTGTGCTTTTAAATAATGCTATAAGTATTTTTTTATGAGATATTACTGGAGTGGAGTAGTGAAATAACAGTAACATAGGCACCTCAAAAGAAAATTAAATTTTCAAGGGAAATTATGTTACGGATAAATATGTTACCCGCACTTCTGTAGACACTCAGAACTGAAGAGGAGGCTTTTAAGTTCAGGTTAAAGGCAGTTTCCACTGTTTGGAAGAAATATATTATCCTATTACTGTAATAGCCACGAGCTTTACCTACATCCCTTACACATTATACAACCATTATACAATGTGAAAGGCCTACTGGAAGATGCAGCAACTGCAATGCCAAGGTTGGGTTTTTTTCTCAGAAATGGTCTAATTCTGCTGCAGAATGTTTCTGAAAGTTCCTGTTCCTCCAGTGTGCATTATCTCAGCATGTGGCCAGTTAGTCTGTCATTCAACACTTTCACGATACAATACATTCTTTAGATTCACACCACTAAAAGATAAGCAATAAATATATAAATGTGTAGTCTGCCTGTGTGCGTAGTGCAGAACTCAACAGTTAAACTTCCTTAAAAGTCTTATGTTTTTTCCAAGGTCCTTTTTGTCCCTGATTCATGTCAAATTTTATTAAGAAATCTCTTTATTCAAAAAATACAATGTCTTCTTTGAAGACATTCTCACAAGCTGTGTAGAGCAAGCTCTGCTTAGTCAGATACTCCATTGGAACTACCAGCGATTGCTGCTCTCATCTTCAGAGGAGCACAGCCTCTCTCTTTCATTGCACTG
This sequence comes from Steatornis caripensis, assembly GCA_013398225.1. Taxonomy (NCBI): domain Eukaryota; kingdom Metazoa; phylum Chordata; class Aves; order Caprimulgiformes; family Steatornithidae; genus Steatornis; species Steatornis caripensis. Next base: position 55,039 of record VZSC01010782.1, read on the forward strand.
CTCCACTCTTGAATTCTTTCTCAATTACCACGATAACTTAAAACCTTATATAAGCCACTCACTGTCCCCATATTTGCTTTGCAAATCCATCCCTCGGGGCTAATTTGCAAACAAGGACCAACGGATTAAAAGTCAGGTTTACCATAGACTGCTTCTGCACATAGGATCTATAAAACAATTCTGTTCCTCTACTAGATTAGACCTAAGCAACATCTAGGCCAAGACCTAAAAGAAAAGTGATTGCCTTTGTAACAGTGAGGAAAATGTGAAACTAAGGGAATTTTTTTTTTTATGGTCTTCTCTGGAGAGGAATGACTTACATGGACTTTAGATGAGGCTCTCAGAGCACAATAGAGAGTTCAGCTTTTACTAAACTGTTGTTATTAAAGCCAACAACAGGCTGAGCTGCTCTGGGAAGTCCTTTCTGAACATCAGTATGAGAGATCGTTGTTTCAGGCCTCATCTTTCATCTGCAAATATCAATGAGATCACAGGAAAAAGTCTATACACCATTACACTTTTAACATCTGGATATCAGCATCACTGCCTGTGTTCATTCCACAGTAGCGAAGTAGCTTTAATTTGATTCTGTTCTACTGCTTGCAAGAGGTCCTCTCTTTCATGCCTTGCTATCCCTGGATATAGCAATCTGGCAAGCAAGTCTGCCAGCACTGCCAGATCCTCTCCTGGAGCCACAGGGCCAGAATCATTTCCATGCAAGGAGAGAGGAGTGGCCTGGCACTGCCCTTGTGGCTGCTTTAAAGGCTACAGCCTGCTGGCAAAATGACAGAAGGTTTGAAACCCACATGAAAACCACCAGCCCCATGAAGCCACAGTCGCAATCTCGGTTTCCCATTGGCTGTGCATATTCCACATCAAGGCCCTCAAAGCAAACTGGGAGTGCTTCCCTATCCTCTTCGCTTAGTAGCTGAATCATATTTTGGAGCAGTTAAAGCAGAAAATTTTTTTCCTTTGACAAGCTTGGACAAAAGCATCACAAATAGAGAGCTACTTTAATAAGGTTTAATCCAAAATCATCTACACTTTGATGCTGCACAGTACAGAATAGGGTAGAGATAATGAAAAGGTATTTCTACAAAAGAGAAAAGCAAGCAAAATTCCTTTTTTTTTTTTTTAATGAAACAAGAGGAGTACAAAGCACTGGCGAAAAAAACGTACATTTTCTTCTGGGAAGTATATTCAGCAGTCTCAGGCTGTGTCTCACTCTATTGAACCACTGAGACATTTTGGTCATTTTTCCCACTGTTATATGAACAAAAAAAAAACCCTGAAAGTCATTCAGTCATTTTAAAAGCTTTAAAATTGAGCCCTTGGAAAAAAGAAAGATCTGTAGGAGGCCCATTGTCTAAAGTCGTTAAACAAATCAATCCAGACTATCTGATTCCTCTCTTATTCTTTGCCTAACTGTTCTTGCAAAGCATATTTTATCTTAACTTGCATATTGATGGCAGGCTTTTGCCAGTCTAAACTTTTTCTTGTCTATCTTTCATCCAGTGGCAATTCAGCACATAAACACTTCTGCTGCTGCAAGCGGTGGCACAAAATTCTCAGGCAGCTTCTGGCTGGGGAAGCTAAAACTTGTTGCAACGTGTCCTGCAACCGAAAACGTGGTGCTATTGGGAAGGACTACAGAAGCAGGAAAAGAACGTGATGTTTTCTGATTGCTTCCTCAAAAAGGTAGACTTAATGCATGTGTTTAAGTTCTTCAATGAGCGGGGGCTAAAACTCCTAGTGACTATTCCTTAAGAGTGTTTTGCTATTTTGTTTCCCTTTCTTTTGCTGCAAAGTTCCTCAGAATGTATACACAGAATGGGAAATTAGCAATTGCAATGATGGATATTCGTATTTTAAAATCATGTTGGCTGTTCCATTCACAAACAGGTTACTAACTACTGTGCATATTACTACCTCCTCCCAGAAAAGTCTGTTTATGCCTTCAGCCTGTTGGCAAACATGAAACCCTCAGCTGGTAGAAGTGCAGTCTCATAGAAGACTGCGTTTTTCACAGGCAGGCACATAAGAAGCTGTGGTTGTGGTCTTTGCTACCGAGTGACCTAATTTTCCTGCTTGAGTAAGAGAAAGTGGGAGGGGTGCGTCTCAGAATGTACAATTTTTAATAGGCAACAGAATATGGTCTGAATGGCGCACTTGATTTATAATTAAAATAACTGGTACGTGTTGAGTTCCTTGGACAGCCACACCAAAAATTAATGTGATGTGTACTACTGATTGTGTTGGATTTCCTTCCGACTCCTTTCATTAACATGTTCTATTCCCGTAAACCAAAACCATTTATATTCTCACATATACGTCAATGGCAAGGGATCGGTTTTCAAAACCTGCCCCATTTCCTCGATGACTCAGCTTCTCGGCTTTGCACTGTTTGCATAACGAGAGTAACTAATCCCTGGAGTAAATAGACCTACTACATGTAGTCCCTACCAAATTTATATCATTAAAGGTCATGTAAAACTACTTGCTTCCTTATACACTTCTTCATATTGTCCCGTGTGTGCCCTACATCTTTCTTAAAAGTATAGTTCGTGACATATGACAGTGGGAACAAGAGAGCGGTGAAAAAAGATGTATTTGGACTTGGCTTTAAAAACAGAATACTACTAATATTCAGAGAGCAATAAACATGCACTTGCTACTACTCAGTTTACAGAGGGAGAAAGAGAAAGATAAATACCTGAATTATATGAAATTATTTTGATGTAAATCTTCACTTTATGATGTAGAAAGGCACTTACTCTCTGTATTGCATGCTCTTTTATATTTCTGTGGTTTACCTCATCTCGCCATATCACAGTACCTTCTTCAATAGCAGCTACAATACTATGCATCAATTGGTTTTCCCTATTAAGCAAGATTTGTTAAACGCATTAAAACACTAGACGTAGTTGGGTAAGATATATCCCCGTTTCACCTGAACGTCTCTTCTGAAGTACATGTCAGAACTCCAAGGTCGGATATAGAGGCTCTGTTCCTCTTGGGTAACACAGGGACTGTGCAGAGGCACACGAGTGTTTACTCCTTAGATAATGCAGTACAGGTATAAGTTCCCAGTTGCAACTCCTTTAGGGAACAAGTGCATATTCTACTAATAGCTCATTCATTAATCCTTGAGGTGACAAAGACGACAATTGATTCAACTTCATTAATAGAAGGTAATGATTAATTCAATTGCAGCTGAAATTCATGCAGTTGTTAGAGTGCTCTTCAAGTCTGTGTTTCTCACGTTAGAGAAGAGGCAGCATGTACTTTATGGGCAAGTTTCCAAGGCCTTCTTACTATGATTTTTTTTTTTTTTTTCATTTTAAATACAAAGTTACACTGCAAAATGAAGTCCTGCAGTCATTACTTCAGAAAATCACTTAATTTGGTCCAATGACAAACATGAAATGTGCAGTTCTGATCTCTGTCGCTTTACAAACATTAATTGCACAAGCCCTCCTAGCACTGCTGGAAAATGGCTTATAACCAAGGGGAGCACAGACAACTGGTCCAAGTGAGTTACCAAGCATGTAGAGGTGTCCGTGCTTCAGATCCAAGAGAAAATTCAGCAGCGCTTGTCTGCTCTTTCCCATGCAGAGCCAGTTCACAGTATTAGCACTCTCTCATTTTAGGCAGGTATGTTACTAACCATGTGTTGCACCTCTCTTGTAGTTCATTTATTATTTCAGAGACAACAGACTAGTGAAAATGAAGAAAAGGAAGCAGATCTTACCTTTTTGCTGGATGTCAGCTTTGCCCAGACACTTGCATTACAGAATATTTTTTTTTTTTTCAAATTGCAAAGGGTGAATTGAGGGTGAGGAAGACTTAGGTGGGGACTTGGTCTCTAACACTTATCTATAACAAAACGAAAGAGTGCTGCACAAGAAGTGGAGTGAAAGACGGTACTTAATGACGTGGTTGGCCTTATTCATGAAGAGATATTTACAGTACATGCTGTCTTACTGAAGAGGACAGACCTTGCAAAGTGTGCAAAGCCTACACCAGCTGAATAGTAAAGTACTACCTCGTTTCAGAGGAAAGGTATTGTGGTCAGGCCCTGAAGTTGTATTTATTAAGAAATTCAGAAAAGACATTTTAAGAACCAAACCATTATGTAAATCCTGAAGTACTGCACTACATCTGTTGTGTCAGTTTTATTAGGGAGTTGGTAAAAGTTTATTCCCAGGATTAAAATCTGCAATAAGGAAGCTTCCATCTAATGTATTCTTACCCGATCCTGAAATAAGTTTCAATAGGAGAAGAAGGTGGTAGGAAGCCAAAACCCTAAACAAGTTAGCATAACACAAAGGATGGGAATCCTAATAAAAATTGTATAAGTCATCAGCATCTCAGATAGACTGACTCCCCACCCGTGAGCTCAGGACAAAGCTGGAGGAACAGAAGGAATTTTTCACCCACAGCAATATTTACTCATCTTCTCACCTCTGAGCATAAAAACAAGCTTCAGATTTAAACACCAGAGCTATTGTTTTGGCAGTGGAGCAGCAGTGTCTTGAGCTGCTGGGGTGTGGGAGGGAGGATGGAGGGCAGAGGGGACTGTATCACTCATCCTTTCAAAGTGCTATGCCCTTTGCCTCTGTGCTGGAGGGATCCCTCCTGCGGCACTTGTGGGAGCTAGATCCCCTACCATATGACCAAACTTTTCTCCATAATGTCAGCAAAATGAAACAGCCCCCCACGTTCAAACACATCCACACGATTTACAGCTGAGTCATTGCCAGGGCATTACCTCCCCTAACATTAGATGGTGGCAAAGGATGGCTTCACTGATAGCATTTGACAGCTTCACTTTGGGCTTAATCAGACCCAGATTAGGGAAGAAGGATATGGCTGCACAAGCTCTTGATTGCTGCCTCTGGCCAGACAGCACAGCTGCGGGAGCTCTTTCTTGTGAAAGCAGCTTGGCACAGACTGCAAAACACTTGGATCTCAAATATGTCAATGACAGAGTCAACAACAAGAAATTAATATCCAAATGCCATTGAAACACCTTGACACAGTGACCAGAACCTGCCTTGTATCCCCTGCACACAACAACAGGAAAGGGCCAGGAGATGTCCAGAGCTGGAAAGGGCACCAGACTTTCAGGGCACGACTGTACTCCATGGAGTATGGACAGACAGGCTACCCAGCTGCTGCTGAAGAAGTCGGGCTGATTAATTGAAGCTGTGCATCTCTGTTAGAGGAATATTTCACTCAGGGTAATTAGTCAGCCTGAGAAGAAAATATCATGAGAGGAAAAATGAGGATAATGTAATGGCAACCATGAATGAGATGTACAATGGAATATTTCCAAACTTTCTGAGAAAAAAATAAAGGAAGAAAAACAAAAAGAAACATGCCTATGCATTTTCAGGGAGGGAAGGAGGGACTTATTCTGAGGTATCCCAGGATCTACATCATACAGGCAGCTAGCCTACTGAATATGTTATGGCAACAGATTGTGCGGTTTATCTTGTTCTCATTTGGTCCAGAAATTTTCACCATGAAGGCTTCATGTCCAAGTACACATCTCCATGAAAAGCTTTGGTGTTTTAACAAGAAATTTCCAAAATGACATTTTCCAATGAAAAATGTTTCCCTGAAATTTCCCATAGCCCAAAGATGCTCATGCATTAATTTAAACCCCGGCAATTTTGGTATTGAATAACAACATGAAGACCGAACTTTTCTCATCATTTGTTTCTGAAATTGCAGGGTATTTTAATGCTGATCCTGTGAAAACAAAGAGGAATCATAAACAAAGGTATAGCTTTCTTTTCCCCAGAAATACTATGTTGACAAAAAAAAAAGTCTTTGGCTTCACATATATCTTACATTTTTATTGTTGACAACTTAATAAGAAGCACACAAAGAAAAGAACAAAGGTATGTGCTAAGCAAGTCATCAAGTAAATGAGACCAAAGAGTCCTAATAAATCTTAGTGTTGCCAAAAGATAACTCAGTCCAAAACATCTGAAACAGTAACTCAAGTAAAGACATGTTTAATCCATCTTTGGTCACATCACTTGCGTTTAAAGGATAAACAAAAGTCCTGAGTTTACAGAGAGTAATTCCAATGTATGCTGTCATTTCTGTAAGGTATAATGGGCTTCAGAATTTACACACACAGAGTGTTTCCAGCAATTCCTGTTTTATTTAAAGATTTATTGTGTTTTTCCTTAAGTCAGTCATCACAATGTATCCCTCTTTTTAGGACTTATGAGGTATTGTTTATCTGAAGGCTGCAAGACGGTCTTATATAACATCAATTTCACTGCTCAGAAGTAGGAGTTAATATTGTGTGGAGCCTGGTATAGTTCAAAGAGTGAGAAGCTCTGCAGTGAGTTTGGAAATAGATCAAAAATCTCAAAGGGATGAGGCCAGGCCACTGGCAATTGACTCCAACTATATTGTGCAGAAAGCTGGAAAACGTAACTCACTGCTAGTCTTTGGGATCATAACTAAGCATTGGCCTTCTAGTCTTCTAACATCTTCAAAATCCAGCATTTAATTACAATATGGCAATAAATCAGTTACATTTTTTTTTTATTCCCAAGTTCATATACATACATACAACCATAGAAATACTTGTAGACTCTTAGTTCAGCTAATTTATCTTATTTCAGGAAACCGAATTATTTTCAACCAAGCAAACCAAAATAAACTGATCAAAGAAATCAAATAACTTAGGTTCTTTCTTTGGAAATAATTTGCTGATCTTGATACTTCATACTCTAATGATGTTCTTTCTTGGTCTTTTACCTTGAATGCAAACACTTCTTGTATAGAGAGAAAGTGTGGGTTTCATGGTGAAGATTAAAGGAGAGTTGGATTTCACTTGTAAGAACAGATGCAAAATATGTCATTCATCTTTACGGAAATCACAGAATCACAGAATGGTAGGCATTGGAAGGGACATCTGGAGATCAACCAGTCCACCCCCCTAGAGCAGGTTGCACAGGAACACATCCAGGCAGGTTTGGATTATCTCCGGAGAATGAGAAACCACAGCCTCTCTGGGCAGCCTGGGCCAGGGCTCTGTCACCCTCACAGCAAGGTTCTTCCTCATGTTCAGATGGGAATTCCTGTGTTCCAGTTTGTGCCCGTTGCCCCTTGTCCTGCCGCTGGGCACCACTGAGAAGAGTCTGACCCTGTCCTCTTGACATCTACCTCTTAGATATTTATAAGCATTGATGAGATCCCCTCTCAGTCTTCTCTTCTCCAGGCTGAACAGACCCAGCTCTCTCAGCCTTTCCTCATAAGAGAAATGCTCCAGTCCCTTCAGCATCTTTGTTGCCCTCCACTGGACTCTCTCCAGTCGTTCCCTGTCTCTTTTCAACTGGACACAGTACTCCAGGTGTGGCCTCACCAGGGCAGAGCAGAGGGGCAGGATCACCTCCCTCGACCTGCTGGCCACACTCTTCTTAATGCACCCCAGGACACCATTGGCCTTCCTGGCCACAAGGGCACATTACTGGCTCCTGGTGAACCTGTTGTCCACCAGCACTCCCAGGTACATCTCCGCAGAGCTGCTCTCCAGCAGGTCAGCCCCCAACCTGTACTGGTGCATGGGGTTATTCCTCTCCAGGTGCAGGATGCTGCACTTGCGCTTATTGAACTTCCTTAGATTCCTCTCCACCCAACTCCTTAGCCTGTCCCGGTCATGCTGAATGGCAACATAGCCTTCTGGTGAGTCAGACGCTCCCCGCAGCTTTGTACCAGCAAACTTGCTGAGGGTACACTCTGTCCCTTCATCCAGGTCATTGATGAATACGTTGAACAGGGCTGGACCCATTTCCAACCCTTGGGGAACACCGCTGGTCACAGGCCTCCAACCAGACTCTGCACCAATGATCACAACTTTCTGAGCTCTGCCATTCATCCAGTTCTCCATCCACCTCACTGTCCACTCATATAACCCACACTTCCTAAGCTTCGCTATGAGGATGTTGCGGGATACAATGTCAAAAGCCTTGCTGAAGTTGATGTAGACAACATCCACTGCTCTCCCCTCGTCTACCCAGTCAATCATGCCATGACAGAAGGCTATCAGATTGGTCAAGAAATGCTATCTTTACAAATATTATAGCATTGTTTTGCATTTGTAATCAATATTTTAAAATAATTCTCGTCCAAAACAAACAGTCAAAATTTTCAAGGCTGGTAAGGAATCTTGCATGTCCTTTTGAAACACTTTCAGAGAAGTTTGGTTTCCATGGAATGCAATTTATGAAAATCGAGGACCTCCAGTGTTTGTAGAACAGGACATTCAAAATCAAAATCATTCCAACCAAACTTTCTGAAAGTCTGCTTGTGACTGCATATTCCTATCACTAGAATGTATTCTAGTCACTATGTTCAAGTCTGGATGCTTAGCCACAACCAGCTAAAAGGCTAAGCATCCTATACAACCTGATAACTTCTTGATAATCGTGCCTACATCTGGATGTTGGCATCTCAGAAATACTTCCCTTAAAAATGTTGAGCATGGGCAATCATTAATGTGTAGGACGTAGTTCATAAAATATGCAAGAAAAAATAATTGATTTACCCACAGCTGGAGAGCACTGGTGAGGGGGTGTTTCCCAGAAACCAGGAGTAAAGCTCTTCCAGTACAAATAACCTGTTATTTTCCAATATTCCTTTGAATCTAAAAAGCCATTAAAATTTCATTTCCCACATCTTAACTGAAGCCAAATTTGTTAAAAAATCTCTGGTAGATCAGTAAATATGACCTCTACCATTCATCATTCTTTTCAAAATGATTGATTTAAATAAGGACAGCATAAAACCAAACTCTATGAGGAGAACATTTCATGTCCAGTTATAATATAATCCATCACCTTTTGTTTGTAAAATAGAAATACCTAAAATATCTAAGGAAAATATTTTAAAAATGTGATTGCACTTGAGTTTAGAACAATATATACCACATCCTGCTGATGTTACTTGTGATGACTCTGCTTGAACTTTAGCAATGCTGAAGTCCAAAAATAGAATGGGATTATTAGAGCAACAGGCTGTGTCAAAAAAATCTTAATATACTGTTCAAGAAACAGATTAGGAATGCAGAGATGTCCTGAGGACAGGAAAGAAAATTAATATGTTCACTATGCAGGTTCTGCTTATATCATGCTGATGGGACAACAAGAATCTTGGGATTCAAGACAAGAAGGTGTCTATGCATGAATAGATCATCTTCAGAGCAGTATAGAAATACAAGTTCTTGGTCAAGAAAGTAATTATACATGTAGACTCAAAGGACACTTTGAAATACCTTACCAGGCACTTAAGGTGGTAAACTTGGATGCCTCTCACTTGGACAAAAATATCTCCAGGAAGATATTGCAAAAATAAATAAGAAAAATTTTTGTTGTTTTAATCCGCAAATTAACAATAAATTATGTGACTTAAATACACAAATTGTTTGGTACTGCAAGGCTATGCTGCAAAGCTGTGTGTAATCATACCACAGAATAGGTCTTTTTAGTTAATTTAAATAGGGTGAAAACTGCATATATGAAAAAATGATAGTAGTCATAAAACCTTCACTGTATGTAAAGATTTTGTTTTTTTAATTGATAATAATAATGTCAGTGCGCAGGTCATCTTTTCCTCAATTTTACCGGTTAGAGGTAAGGGTGAAGCCAGGAATAGAAGGATAATGAACATCAACTCCTGGCTACGTGGCTGGTGTCATCGTGAGGGTTTTGGTTTTTATGATAATGGGACATACTTCAGCGACGTTAATCTGTTAGGGAGGGAAGGGTTCCATCTGTCTAGAAAGGGCAAGGGGATCTTTGGCAACAGGCTGGCCAACCTGGTGAG